>OY728148.1:149941018-150566018 GCA_963277665.1 Viscum album
GATTAGCTTTCATTATAACAACCCCAAGTTATTATATCACTACAAAAAACATAAATTTTAAATTTCATCACATGGAACACCAATGTTATATTATGTTAAACATGAAACTTACTTTCCTCCATGGCCAACGTAACACGCTAGACCCATGTTTTACTATAAAATAATATATTTTTAAAATAGTATTATATAATATAAAATGATATAACCTATTTGTGAAAATAAAAGTTATTAATAGTGTTAAATAATTTATGAAAATATATTTTTTACAAAAATATATAATGAATTCATAGGTTTCAAATTAATTATAAATGAATATTAAAACTGACAGAATATGAATGAAAATTTTATTATTTTTATGGTCACAAAGCTCGTTTACCATAATAAATTAAATTAATAATAGTTATTTAGTGATATTAAATTAATATATATGTCATATATTCAATCATATATTTTTTTACATTCAACCAATAGATTTTATAGACATAATATAAGAACAACCCCAATTTTATGCTTAAAACCTATATTTTTATTAAAGAATTTTTACCGCATTTTAATGGAGTACCCGTTTTAAATCCAATTTATGGAACTATTAGGGAAATAATATGTTAAACTATACAGAAAATTCTAATTTTTATCATAATAATTATGATATTTTAATTTTATGGTTTTTTGAGGTTTCATTATAAATGAATAGTAGAAAGTACTGAAATTTATTTCAAAAAATCTTTTTAATTATTTTAAATTATACAGTTAAATTAAAATTTAAATTATTTAAAAAGATTCATTATAAAATATATTTTTTTCAATAAACCCAATTTATTTCATTAGAATAAATTTAACATTTAAATAGAATATTAAAACATTGTAAACATTTTAATTGTTTTCATTTAAAAACTCGCATTGTCGACCCTACTATGGGACTAAATTTAAATTAAATTTTTTCCAATTTTGAGATTTTAATTTTAAAAAATGGAAGATTTTTTCTTGAATATTTATAATATATAATTTCTATTATGGTCTAATTGTTTTTTAACTAATAATATTACAGAAATTAATTAAAATTAGGTATATTGATTAATGTAAAATTAAGCTTAATAAAGGAATAATACTTAAATATAAGGGCCTAAATGAACTAGATACTTCTCCAAAATAACCTTTCTGTCAATATTTATACCATATCATAACTTTTATATAATTTTTCCAAATATTATATCAATATTCTTTTGAAAAAACATTGTCGTAATTCCCTTTCCCAAAATTTACAAGAGGGCCACTCCACCCCCACTATTAAAATACCTCATGTTCTCTTGCTTCCGTAAACCTATAAAACCACTATGGATATATCAATATATTCACAAATAGGTCATTAAAATCCCTCACATAATCTTATTATCCTCCATTTATGAAGAAGGAAATACAAGGAAGTGATATGGGGCAAACTAAAAGGAGTCACCGGGATAGAACGTAACAACCTTCCTAAATTTCTTTTATACTATTTCAATTATCCTACCCACCCACCACAATTTATTATTATTCCATTATTGTATAAAAAACCAGTATAAATAATATTATATGATATTTTTATGATCATTTTTATAATTAATATTACACACGCATCCATCAAATAGGTAACAAACTTATTTTTTATGTTTACAGACAACTACCACCTAACGAAATCATGATAGTTCATTTTTATTTCATTGCTAATCATGGTTAAAATTATGATGGGAAAGAAATTTTTATATGATATTTGTCATAATTAATATTCATTTATTCTTTTTAGTCAATTTTTATCACATATATTTTTACATTCTAATGGGTCAAAATATGATACTGTTGTTTAGTAAGTGTGGACTACCTCCCCTCCAAGTGGTTTGATTCCTTCACAAAATACATGGAATGTATTAAGGTTATTTTTAGTGAACCTATATGATATATAAGAGAGAGAAAATATAATTTAATGATATTTTATACATCTATACATATACATATATGTCATTTACTCTTTTTATTTCAACACATCAATAAAATAGAAGCATTGTTCAGGCATACGTACGTCCTACAGTCTCCCTGAACTGTGTATTCCATTTCATAATTATATATATTATTAAAATAAACATATATGTATTATTAATGATATTTATATCATGTTTGAAATTCTGGAAATCCTGATATATGTATAAGGTCCAATAATATAATAAATTAAGACACATATGAAAAACAAGGAGTATATTACCTGAATCATATCCTTCACATATAATTATTAACTAAAGTTATAATAAATAAATATACATCCTTAGATAAAATAATATAGTTCTATTAAAATTTATAATAAGAAAATACTTATTATATAGGATGTTTTTATGATTAGGAAGAGTTTCAAGACACAATGTATTTGAATGTCATCTAAATTTTTATTTTTGTGAGATAAAAGATAGATTCCCAATCCACTCATTTTTTAATGTGTCTATACTACTCATGGATTAATTATTTTATTACTAAATTTTAATTTTTGGAAATTTAAAAACAAATTTTATGTGATTTATTTCATGTTGTTTATGATTCAAAAGTTACCAAATCGGTAATGTAATTTTTTCTCAATTTTTCTTCTTTGAGACAGATGACATGTTTTTAAATTATATTTTTATATGAGGTGTGTATAATGCCTTTGAAATTTTATATCTTTAATATCCATATTTTCATGATATTATAAGTTTAGTGTAATCTTATTTTCTTAAATTGGGTGCATAGTTTAAAGTTATCAATTGGTAATATTTTTTTGAGGTAATCTTATTGAATTTATAGATTTTTTATTTTTATGATTCCATTGATAGAATCATATGATCCATCTATCAAGAAAAATCATGAACTTTTTTATCCTATGTTTATTTGTGATATGTTCATGTTTCGGTGAAATTTTTACATTCTTTTGTACATATTATTTTTAAGAATGTGTTTTTAAGAAACCCTAAATTTACATCTATCTTTTTCCAGAAATAAGTCTCATGTCAAACCATGTTTTCTAAAAATGTTTTCATGATTTATTTATAGGTATTTTTTTAATTTAATTTCATGTAAAGTGGTTTTAAAAACGTATTAAATATTTATTTATAAGTTTTCAAATTATTTTTAATGAAATGGTTGTCAAAACCATTTCAAGCTTATTTAATAGGTTTTTAAATAAAATTTTGTTAAAATGAATTCAATCTTCTTTTAAAATGTTCATATGAAAAAATGATTTCGAAATTTTCTCATTTTCATTTTATATTAAATCCACATAAAGTGTTTTAGAAATATTTTATATATTTGTTTAAATAATTCCATGTTTCTTTTTAATAAAATGGTTTTCATAAAGTTTTACTTTTTAAAGATCATTTTTAAATAATAAAGGATATTCAGCTGAAGAAATATTTTCCAAATGTCATTATATTTAATTTTCATCTCAGAGAAAATTAGTTGATGTTACTCATGCGCTTATATGAAATGATCAAAAGATTATATTATTATTTTTTTGAATGGTTTATGACTAGATGTAATGATGCTAATGAAACTCATTTCATTTTCATGGGTTATATGCTTTTGAAACCCACTTATTTCCTTTGGTAATGTATTGGTGAAATGATTATAACACAATCTCTTTATCATAAGATTTAATTTGATCAAATGTTAATAATAGTATTTTGATTTCAAGGGTTGTGATTTTATGGTAATAAATCCCATTATTTATTAGTTATTATTAAAGATTTATCTTCTAGTGGAAAAAGTACGTCTGAGTAATTATGTGATGGATGAGATCTATATCTAACTCTAATAAATAGGTTAATAATATGTTTTATATGAACACGATGGGTATACGTGTTATATCCTATGATTCTAATGAATATGGTACATGGGTTGTAACCCAAACCCTAAAGGTAAGAGTGTATACAGGTTGTAGCCGAAGCCCAAAAAAATGAAGGTACATTGGTTGTATCCCATGAAAATGAAACAGAAGGCACATGGGTTGTATACCATGGTTAAAAGTTAGAGTGTACACATGTTCTTAGCCCATGCACTAATGAGGTACATGGTTCATCTCCCAAGATTAAAATTTTATAATGTTCTCCATTGTTTTCATGGACATAATATTTTATATTATTACATATATTCCACAAATTCAATTTCTTATTCCACAGTTAGGCTTTCATGGAATATGATATTTATTTACTTAATATTCATTTCTTAGGAACAACCATGATTTATTCCATATTTCATTTGTATGATCATTGATGTGAAGTTCATGATCATAAAATGTTATGACCACATTCTCATACCCTTATTATCATGTTTATACTTACATCTCTCCCTTATTTACCCTTAAAAGCATATGGTATCATCCATTTTAATGTTTCCATCCACATATTATAAAGTTAAATTTCATATATAATATTTCTATGAGGGGTTGTTCTCTTGGAGACCCTAGTGTAAGATAATGTATCTTTCTTATGTACAGAGGATAACATGTCAAGGGTTTCAAAGTAACTAAACTAATATGGTATTTGGTTGTATTTTTATAAAAAAAATTAAGTATTATTCAAACATTATCTAATGTATATATAAATTATGACTGGGTTTCTATAGTTTGTATAAGAGAGAATGTTTAGTTATCCATTGTAAACTTGGATGAACAATCTTTAGTGAGATCCCTTGGTATATTTATAATGATATATACGGGGATATCTATTTGGATAAGTATAAGGATGACATTACATTTATGAAAATGTCATGGAATTTTGGCAATGGATATAATGAATGTTTTCCTAGAAATACATCCATGTTTGAATAATACAAGTTTATGTGGAACTGGAAAAGATATTCCTATGGGTAAACAATCTAACAAAATGTTTTGTGCTTGACTTGGGTTAGTCTAGTATAAAACAATTGTCCTTGTATCACACCTAGTTTGACACTCCCATGGGATATTCTATGAAATTAAAAAACTATTCATGAATCATCAATATGGATTTAAAAATATGATAGTTATGAATAACATTCTATAAACCTATGGTTTCATAGATTAAACAAGGATTCATATTGTAGGAAACTTATAAGTGACTTTTCAGGACTATGTGGTTACTCATTGTGATAATTATTTCTTTTTATATATTTATTTATATTGTAAATGGTTAGAACACAAAGGGATATAATTTATGGTGATTGAAAATGAAATGATTTTCCTCCTGAACAATCGCAAGATACTTGAGCGGAAATGAACAACCTTGTTGTTATGCCAGCATAGCTTTCACAAGTAATGAGTCCGGATAAGATTTGAAATGAATAAAAGAGAGAATTTTTTTATTCCTTCTTGAGGAAACATTAATTTTCTTTCAACAGGTCGTCTTATGCACTTGTTTCTAAACATTGGATCAATACTAGTGAAAAATTATTTTTTTGTTCTCCATTGTTCATATCATTAAAAATTCATTCTAGGTGAAGTAGGCTAGGGGTGGAATCAAATAAATAATATAAGGAATAAATATTGAATTTAATCCATGGATTTCGAAAATATCAGAGAAATTATACTAAAATAAGTACTTTCCTCAAGATCTTTGTATGAAAATTTAAATGGAGTTCCATGAGTTGAATAAAAGAGATGATGAATCCTTCTGAACCTATTATCCTAATTTCACAAGACATGAAAGGTATGATTCTTGATTTATCATCTAACAGGAAAGTAAGGTTTATTGGTTCTTCAATAGACTATATCCAATTCTCCTAAGGGTGACAGACATAAGAGAATTATTTAGCTATGGAGAGAGTGTGTATTGTTAAATTAATGTTGAAGTTGAAATTTGAGATATCTATCGACCTCATTGTTTTAACAAGAAGGCAAAGATGGAATTCATAGGAAAATATAAAAACAATAAATATATGAATGGGAACCCACTTTTTTTATCTATGTTTGGAAAGAATCTTTGATCGAATTGTCTTAATGGGACTAGTTAATGTATTATGTATAGAATGGAAATATATCTATTAGTTGAATGAATAAGTGATTGTAAAAAACTTATATTATGATGTGTATAACAAGAAAACTACAAATTATGTGCCTCCCCCACTTCAGTGGTTCGATTATAGGTAGATTGTAAATGTTTACACAAGGTGACCAAATTCAAGGGTTAATAATAGTGATATGTGACAGAAACATCTGAATAAAATGGAAAAGGTAAGTCATATACTGGCATAACAGTCGATGAGAACCATTGAATTGGGGAACTCAGTATTGGGGAATTTGATATGTTATTTTGTAAAAATATGATCTAGTAAACAATTTTGTATCCTTTTGTGGAACATGATATGAGTCTAGGTATTGATTATCTCACTCTACGTGAATTTTGGATTAATAAAATCACAAGGATAGTTTAAATTTACCTTGATGAACGCGAGGATCCAATATAAAATATTTTTTAAGATATTATCCTATTTAGGGAATAAAGTGTGATTTATCTATCGGAAGAATGTATGTTTTCAATAAGGGATTATATAAATTTTGATTTTGATCATGTTTCTTATAGAATATATGATGAATGAACACACATTTTTGGTATTTTATGAAACATCCAGGATAAATGTTAAACTTATTTCATGGACTTTTTTCTACTTTTTTGGTATTTTCATCTTTCATAAGGGTTATAGAGTTAACAATTTATGGAGTGTTAAGTTTAATCTAGGGTTGATGTTTGTGAGATTAATATAGAATCACACCACATGATATTTTATAAATAATGGATATCCTAATATAAAAACCATGTTTTTATGGTTAGATATTGGAGATGGGATAACGTATCATGGGCCTCATTATCTATTAGTTATTTGGGGTTAAAAAATCATCTTAATTTTGGGAGAAATATTTTTCGTGGAAATTGCTCAAGAAATGACCAAAGGGTGATATTTTTCTCAAAATGGTGAATAAAATCATGTAAGTATGACTTCTCATGAAAATTTATCAACTCAAAAGAAAAAATATTGAAATAAAAAAGGTTACCCTATTACATTCAATTCCAAATAATCAAATGGTCTCTTAGATAATCATGGATTTATGGCTTTGTGATTGTTAACATTATCCTGAACAAGTTCTCTATTACCCTCCTTTAGAACATTATACTTATACTTCTCTTTAATGCCCATGTTTTCACATTTCACCTATGTTCTCCTACATGGAAACCTAGTTATATGTTACTTTTGAAAATTGTTCTATTTTACAAATTATCTTTTTAATGGATTTTTTAGTATTCTTTTTTATAATTTTAGTTTCTATAAAATAACTTTCATGTATTAAACATTAATAACTCAAATTAAGTTTGATGGAAAATTTCTTTTCAATGAGGTATAATGTAAGACCCTTGATTTTTTAAATTAATTTTTTCAAAATAATTTAATCTTTTAGATACATTTCATTTCAAGAAACCCCGAAAATAAATTATATGATATTAAATAACCATGTATAGGTTACAATATGTGCCACACCATGATTATAATGCACTATATTCAATAAAAATTTTATATTTCTCTAAATAGAAAACTGATTCTAGAATATGTTACACCCATGATTGTCTTTCCTTGATGTCTAATGTAACACACAGAACTATGATCTACCATACAATAATATATTATGAAAATGTTATTATTTAATATAATAATGTATAACCTAGCGATTAAATTATAGGATATTATTTTTATTAATTAATAGACAATAAATATATTTTTAACATAAATAAAATATAAATTCATATACTAAAAATTAATTATAAAATAATAGGAAAATTTGATTTAATAGAAAAAAATTATTAATTTTATGGTAACAAAACTATTTTACCCCAATAAATTAATTTATTTAAAATTAGTGAGTGATATTAATGTAATATATATATTATATATTGAATTAAATTTTTTTATATTCTTCCATTAGATGTATAATATATAATATAAGAACTAATATTATTTTATACTTAAACAATTAAATTTTTATTAATGCATTTTTACCACATTTCAATAGGGAAAACATTTTAAATTACATTTTTTGGAACTTTTATAGGTTTAATATGTTATAATAAACATCACATTTGAAATAGAAACATAATAACTTGGTTATGGAAAATGTTTTGAATTTTTCTATGAATTATCATTTTTTAATGAAAAATATAAAATAGTGAATTTTTGTTCAAAACATCATCTAATTATATTACATAAAATTGAAATTTAAGAAGGTTTAATAGTTTAGTGGTATAATTTATTTAGCATTTATCCCATTTTAGGTCAATGGAATAAATTTAAATTTATAATTTAATATAAAACCATAACAATATTTTGAATGTTTTTAATTTAGAAACCGCATTGTCTATCTAACTATTAGATTACATTTAAATTAAATTATTCCAATTATGTTATAGGAATATGAAAAAATAGACTAGATATTATAAATAATAATAATTTAACTTTCCTAATATTTTTATCATATTTTTTAACCAAAAATATTAGTGAATGTAATTAAAATTAATTACATTAAGTAATGAAATATTCAATTTTACTTGGGACTAATCCTCAATCCTGAGAGCCAAAATAACTTAAAAACATTTCCCAAACCCTTTTTATTCCAATATTTGTATCATATAATTGGGTTTCTAGATTTTGGACCATTATTTGGATCCACCATCCATAAGAAAATTTTTTTGTAACTCCCTTTCCCAGAATTTACAAGAGTGTGACTCCTCCCACACTATAAAAGGCCCTACTATCCTCCCACATCCAAACACATATAAATATACTTCGTATCAAACATGATATTCCAAAATATCTCCTATATATCCCTCTTCACTTCCTAGAATCATTCTTTTAGTTGGAAATAAATCCAAGGAATCCATCTGGGTAAAACTGAATAGAATTTCCTAAAAAAGAGGTAACATCCTTCCTCAAGTTCGTTTTTTATCTCCATTATACAACCCCCCCCCCAACTCTTATTATTAAATGATTATATAATAACACCATTAAATGAAATATTATATGATTTTTTTTTCTATTGTTTCTACCTACACTTACAGACACGTCCATATAATGTGTAACGAAAAAACTATTTACGTGTACGGTGAACTACCGAAAAACAAAATGAGGATTGTTTATTTTTTAGTTATTTCCTCTTAGGGTGTACATTATGATTTAAAATATGTTTAAATTTGTTATAAATTATTTTTATTATGTATTTAATATTCTTTTAAACCTTTTAAAACTTGTATCCTGATAATTTACATTTAATGTAAATAGAATAATTTTGTTTGAGGAAGTGTGGATGGTTTCAGTATCAAAGCGATGTGATTATTTAAAAAACTACATTGACTTTATTAAGGATATGTTTAGTGGAACTATATAAAATAATGAAATAATTATTATTATTTATTTATATTATATAAATTTATAAATATATATTTATATATGGGATTTATGTTCTTTATTTTAATAGATCCATAAAATGTAAGTAGTGTTCATGCGTACGTACGACCAACCATCTCCATGAACGGTGTATTCCATTTCATAATTATATATATAATTATATTAAAAATATAATTAATATTAATTATTTTAATATCATGGTGTTAAATGTTGAAATAATTCTGTATTTATAAGAACCAATGATATAACAAATTAAGACACATGTGAAAAAAAGTAAATATTACCGGAAGTGTAACCGTAACATAGAATTATTATAGTGAAGTTAAGATAAATCTATAATATACCCATATATGGAATTTGTTATAAGAATATAGTTATATAAAATATGTTTAATAAATGAATTTTTAATTTAGGGTAGGTTCTTACAAGTTCAAAGAGAGTCAAGACACAAGGTAAGGGAATTTCATTTGACATTTTATTTCCATGAGATACATGCTTTATTCACCACCACTTCATTTTGTGTAGTTTATATACTATCTAGGTTTGAAAAATATAATTCATATACTTAAATATATGGGTATTTACATGTCCAATTTATTATCTTTCTTTAATGTGGTTTATGATTCAAATCTTTCCAAATTCGTAAATTAATTTGGTTTTAATTTTACATCCCTGAGACACATGCCATTTAATCCACCTATAATAATCCATGAGGTTTACATACTACTATTGAAATGATATTTCATGAATATAATTTTTTTAATGATATTTTAAGCTTCATGTAATTTTATTTTCCAAAATGGGGAGTATTGTTCAAATTTTCCATGTTGGAAAAGTTTATTTGAAATGGTCTCTTTAAAAAATAAAACCTTTGGAATGGACACTTTGGTTTGAAAATGATTATATTTATTTAGAAAAATTTATGTAATGTCTATATTCATTATGAATAGGTCACTATATCACCATTCCATATCAATAATCTATTTCAAGAATACTTCACTATGGATATATAATCAAGCAGACTCCCTAATATGATGGAGCACCTTGTTGACAAGAGTCATATAGTTTTTTCATTTAGATCTTATCAATCTAGGGTGAAACATTTGTTACACCCCAAGTTTTTATAAAAATAAATAGAAATTCATGGAACTTTGTTTTAACTATATATCTATAACTATCCTTTTAACATAATTTTTTTCCACTTCTATGTTTTGAATTTCAAGAAACTATCATCTACAATTGTGTGCAGTATATTATTTGGAGTCTATTAGAACCAACTTGTTTATTTGGTGAATAGTAACATACCCTTATGAATAGTAATATGAATTATAATATGACCTTAATGAATAGTAATTTTTATTATTAATTTATTTTATTATGGATTTGCGATAATAGCATCTAGGTTAATTTTTCATTGTGACATAGAAGTAGTTACAGAATTAGAATTGTAAATTTTTGAATTAACTATGATTTTATTTAAAAATTAAATTAATATTATTTAAAAAATTATTTTCAGAAAATGGACTTCATTTTTGAAATCTACACGTCCATAAATGGGTAGGTTGAATTTTGGGAATTTTTATGAAATAGTTGATTTTTCGGTGAATAGTAAAATAAATATAGTTTTTAGTTTCACTATGTTAAGGACATCATTAATGATATAATAATGATGTCATAAATCCGGTAGACATTTGTATAGTTAAATAATATGTGGGGTGACCCAATTGTCTTATACCATGGGAAAATACCATGGGAAAGCCCATGGTTTTCTAAATACCACTAATGAGGTGTCCCTTGGAAATTATTAAAATAATCCCTCACTTTTATTATAAATTCCAACTCTTTCCTTCATTGAATAAATTCCCAATTCTCCCTAAACTAATTTGTGGCCTCCTTACCTTCATAGTAGTCCTCCCAAGGATTCCCCAAGCCCCCATGGTCCCAAAATTCATGTTCTATGGGTTACTCTACAAGGTAAGAAAATTCTAAATTTCATTATTTTTCCATTCAATTTCCCTTTTATGTTGTATAATTATCTAGTTTCCATACAATGTTATTGATTAATTATTATTCTTGATATTCTCTATATTATGATTCAGTTCTGGATGGGTGACCATTGTCCCCTCTCTTTTTAATAATTTCTAAAACCATGTTGTGTTGTCGTTCGGCTGCCGAATTTTTCTAAGCGATTTCACAATTATTTTTTTATTTTGAGTTCTTTCCTTATTCATTATTCATATCTCCTTACCCAAGAGGCAGAAAATATCTAGAAATCATGTATATTATATATTTTATCATGTTTATGAAAAATTAGTCATCATTATTCTTCTCTTATCCCACTTATTTAAAGAATAAATACATTGTCCGTTTGTGTCGAATTATAGACATCATGGACGATGTGATTTCAATTTCCATTAATTATTTCATGTACCGTCATGAAACCATTTATATGGTCGAAATAGGTTATAATATATGTTTTATTACTCACCCATGGTTCTGTAATTCTTTTTTACTAATCGTTCTAATTTATATGAAAAAACGGGGTTGTTATTATCAAATAACTAATAAATCGATCTAAACAAATATCATTAGTGTTATAACTTATGAATCATCCTCATGTAAGAATTAAAAATGATGAATGGAAAAATTTATGATACTGGATATATGTAAATACTACTCCTTTCCAATTATTGAGTTTCACATCCAATGGACAAGAATGTCCATAATGAACCAATCATGGAAATCATGTTATGAACCCATCCAAAAACTGTGCAACGGGAAAAATACTAACAATTCCTGGTGAAATGATGTTATGAAATGATCATATAAGATGTTATAAACATGGAAATGTTTTTGTAAAATATTAATAACACTCTTTTAAACATTATATAATATTTTTAAACAAGTTTTATGTAAGAAAAACCTGAGGGAAGGGAATTCTTAACCCAATTTCTATTCTTTGGGTTAACCTTATATTTCATCATTTATGTGATATTTAAATTGATTTTGTGATTGTATCAGTTTAAATTATGATTTATTATGTGTATTTACAGAATACATACATACTATATCCACTATATTATGTCTCTCTTCAATTGAATGATATTTATAAGGGGATTTTCATTAAAAATCCTCTTTTTAATTTCGGTTTTACGAAATTCCAAAGTAATGCTTTTATGGAATTATTCATGTTGTATGATTATGTTTTGGTTCTTGGGAATTATTTTTTAGGAAGGGTGGGACCTATATATCCCTCCAATGCATTGGGTATGAGTATTTTAGAGGTCCGTTGTATGGTTACTCCATGTGTGACTGCGATGGTTACCCAATGTAAATTTTTCGTGAGGGTTACAAATTATAAGGTATCCAACAATAGTTACAATATTATGTAACTAATTCCCCAATATACAATAATTATTATATTTATGTTCTCATGTTTTGTGTGTATCCTATTTAAATCTCATGTTACACAATGTAAGAATATATGGTTGACAATAATGTCTTTTGAAAATGATTTCATATGTTATAATTATTCATTGAAAAATGTGATCTTTTCTTCTTTTCCATCCCTTACTGAGCTTTGGTTCTCATCCAACGTTTTGAAATGAATTTTCATAGATCAATGGATGTGTAATACAAGGGAGGAAGACATGTAAAATGTTGAATAATTTTCAAGGAGCCTTGTTTTATGGTTAAATGTTTTGTATTTTGAAAAAAATGGAAACTGTTTTTATAGTATCCACTCTCTAATAATGTGTAATGTAATGAATATTTTGAATTAATCCTCTAATGGTATAAACATAAATTGACCTTCAATGTCAAAGTATGTTTTTTCTTGACTAAATTAAAGATTATGTATTTAATAAGGTCGGATCCTTATATTTGGTATCACATGATAGTTTAGATAACTTTAGCGGTTAGGGTGATGTTAATAGAATAACATAAATGGTTTTCACTATATTTTTAATTTGAAATATTATAGCATTTAAAATTACCATGTTGATTTATCTAAGACATGTTAGTTCAGAATGGTTGTCCGTAGAAGGAACAAGGATAATAAAGAAGAGAGGCACCAACTGAATGACATCCTTCTAGAACTACAGCCCGGAATGGTAGGGATTAGAACTGAGCAGTTTGTGACAGTAATGGGTAAGCTAATTCATGGAATAAATGGTGGTGACATCCATGCAAGAGAACCAATAAAGGTACCACAACGAAACATTACATTTGAGTAACATTTTAGGATACAACATCCTCATGCATTCAATGGATCTTCTGCCCCAATAGTAGCTGAAGGATGGATCAAATCCCTTGAAAAGATATTCGGTGTTATGGGATGTTTAGACAATCAAAAGGTAAGTCTTTCCATTTATCATTATTAAAGGGAAGCTGATCAGTGGTGGTCAATGGTAAGGAATATCAGGGGTAGAGAGGATTTTGATGCCTTATAGTGGGATGAATTTAAAATTATTTTCCTTGAAAAATATTTTCCTAAGATGGAGCGACAGAGAATGGAGAAGAATTTCCTTGAATTGAAATAAAAGTAGGAAGATTCAAGGGCTATGTATGAAGAGAACTTCACTCGACTGGCGAGGTATGCACCAAATCTTATTATGGATCTTAATATCAAAATCAACAGCGTTTACTCAGTACTGATGCCAAGGTATCAAATGGCGTTGGCCTCCTATGAATTCAAAACTTATGAGAATCTTGTCCGATGTGTTGCGAGGGTAGATATGGAATTTTCTGATGATCATGTGCATTTTGGAAACAAAGAGAAGAAGAGGTCCAGTTGGAAAGAAATGGGATAGAATTAACCAAAGAAATCTGATGGTAAGAAAATCCAATTTCCAGTTTTTGAAAATTGTGGAACGAAACACCCTAGGGAATGTCTTAGAAAAATTGGGAAGTGTTTTAAATGTGGTAGGATTGGACATATGGCCCGAGATTGCAATAAAAATGATCTTAAGAATAATCTTGATAAGAAAACTGTAAAGTGTTTTAAATGTGGTGAAATGGGTCATTATTCAAATTTCTTCCCAAAGAGATATCTAAATGATGCAAAGAAGCCAGACTACATGCAGAAAGGTGTAGTGAGATCCTTTGAAAAAACGTCAGCAATTGTTGGGCTATACAATGAATTTGTATCATGTAATTTGTTTGTTCACTCATATTTTCCTAATGTTTTGTTTGATAAAAGGTCTACAAATTCATCATCTCTGAGAAATTTTTAGGTAAATTGGAAATATCACCTCAAAAAATGAGACCCAAACATGTTGTTAAAACACCAGGGGTAAATGTTATAGAAAAGAGGAATTATAAGAATCTTTCTATTGTGGTATGTTGAAAGTCTTTACCTGCAACCCTTGTTGTTTTACCCTTAGTCGAGTTTGATGTTATTCTGGGGATGAACTGTCTTTCTGATTATCATGCTAAGAGTGACTGTAGAGCTAAAGAAGTTGTTTTTCAGAAAGAGATTCAGTTTGTTTACAAGAATGAAACCTTACAATTGATAACATATTGGGAAGCTGAAAAATCTATTGGAATATGGAAATGAAATTTATCTTGCGAATATTGTTGAAAAAAAGGGAACTATTCAGATTAATGATGTTCTAGTGGTAAATGAATACCTTGATGTTTTTCGTGATGAGTTACCTGGTTTCATACCTGATCAAGAAGTTGAATTCACAATTTACTTAGTTCCTGATGATAAGACAATTTCAAAACCCCCATATCGAATGGCTCTAAAAAAAATTCTTGAATTGAAAAATCAGTTGCAGGATTTTCTTGAAAAAGGCTTCATTCGTCCTAGCACTTCATCATGGGGAGCCCCTATTTTTTTGTTAAAAATAAATATAGATCCATGAGACATTGAATTGATTATAGAGCTTTGAATAACATCACTCTTAAAAACACGCATCATTTGACTCATATTGATGACTTGTTTGATCATCTCTAGGGATCTTAGTACTTTTCCAAGATTGACTTGAGATTCGAATACCATCAGCTGAAGGTGAAAGAAGATGACATCCTAAAAACCGCCTTTCGTACTAGATATGGGAATTATGAATTTTTTGTTATGCCATTTGGAATAACTAATTCACCTGCTGTATTCATGAATCTTATTAATAGAGTATTTCATGAATTCATGGATAAGTTTGTGGATGTATTTATTGATCACATTCTGGTATTTTATTAAAATAAATAGGATCTTGAAAAACATCAAACGGTTGTTTTAAAAACCTTAAAAGAAAATAAACTACATGAAAAATTCAGCAAGTTTGACATTTGTTGCAACAGATTTCTTTTCTTAGGCACATTGTAAATAAGGATGGAATGACAGTTGATCCTGTCAAAACAAAATTAGTTGATGAATGGCCAAGACCCACAAATTTTATATAGATTCGTAGTTTTCTGGGCTTAGAAAGTCATTACCAACAGATTGTTAAGAAATTTTAACGGTTATAGATCCCCATAAATAAGTTAACACAGAAAAGAGATAAATTTGTTTGGATAGAGGAATGTGATGTTTGTTTTTTGGAACTAAAGAAGATATTGGTGAATGCTCCAGTTTTGGCCTTACCTTCCCGAAATAGTGAGTTTGTGATCTACAGTGATCCTTCTTTGAAGGGACATGGTTGTGTTTTTATGTAGAATGATTAGGTAATTGCCTATGCTTTGAGGCAATATAAACATCATGAGCTAAATTATCCCACATATGATTTGGAATTGCCATCTGTGGTTTTTTCTTTTTAAAATTTGGAGGCATCATCTATACGGAACCAAATGCCAAATATATATTGACCATAAATGCCTAAAGTATATATTCACTCAGAATGAATTAAATATGAGATAGATAATATGGCTAGAACTGATAAATAATTATGACAGCATGATCAATTACCATCCTAGGAAAGAAAAAAAAGTGTAAGATGCCTTAGGTCGGAAACATCATGGATTATTAACCATGCTACATTTGGAACATGATCCCTTGATTAATGATTTGATGAATTTTGTCTTAGAAGTTGTTGGTGTAGGGAATACATCTGTTTTGTTTCTGGTTTCAGTGCAGTCTTTATTGATAGAAAAAATTTAGCAAGCGTAGAAGGATGACTGTGAGCAACAGAAAAAAGGTAGAATTGGTTAATATGGGTAAGTTTCCATAATTTAATCTTGATAAAGATTGTGTTTTAATATTTTAAAAAATGATGTGTGTGCCTTGTAATTCCCAGTTGAAGAAAGAATTGTTGTGTGAAGCTCAGATTTCTCCCTTTTCTTTTCATCCTGGCAGTACTAATATGTACAGAGACCTACGGGAGTATTATTGGTAGGATGGAATGAAAATAGGTATTGTTGATTTTACCATGAGATGTTTGACATGTTAATAGGTTAAAGCATAGTGAAAATTACCGAAGGGGATGCTTCATCCTTTTCCAATGCCAAGGTGGAAATGGGATAATGTATCCATGGACATCGTGGTTGGAATACAAAAGACTTCTCGATGTAACAATGCGATTTTGGTTATTATTGATCGGATGAAAAAATCTGCCCAATTTATTTCTATTCGAGATACAATGTCTTTTGAACATGTTTCTCGATTGTACCTCAAGGACATTTTCAGGTTACATGTAGTCCCTCTTTCCATATTGTCTGACCGAGATCCCAGGTTCTCTTCTAACTTTTGGAAGGGACATTAGAAGTCGTTGGGCACAGAGTTAAATTTCAGTACTGCTTTTCATTCTCAATCAGATGGGCAGTCAGAATGAACGATTCAAACATTGGAGGATATGTTTCGAGCTTGTTCAATACACTATCAAGGAAGTTGAAATCTACATCTTTCTTTAGTTGAGTTTTTTTTATAATAATATTTTTCATTCTAGTATTCAGATGGAACCTTTAGAGGCCTTGTATGGGAAGTGGTGAAAAAATCCAGTGTTTTGGGATAAAGTTGGTGAAAGAAAGATTATGGGGGAAGAATTAGTAGAATAAGTGGCTTAGAAAGTGTGGATGATCCAACAGAACATGAGGATATCTCAGAGTAGGCAGAAAAGTTATGTCATTAACAGAAGGAGAGACATCTCTTTCGAGGTAGGTGACCATGTTTTCCATAAAATCTCTCCTTGTAAATGTGTGATGTGTTTCTGTAAGAAAGGGAAGCTATTTCCATGGTTCATCCATCCATTTGAAATCTTGGAAAAATTTGGAATAGTTTCATACCACGTAGCTTTGCATCCATGCTTTTTTCGGGTACACATAGTTTTTCATGTTTCGATGTTGAGAAAGTATGTGCCAGATTCATCACATGTCTTGAGCCCAGAACCAGTTCAGCTAGAAGAAAACCATTCTTATGAAGAGAAACCAGTTTAGATTCTTGATCAAAGAGAACATGTACTTCAAAATAAGGTAATCCACCAGGTAAAGGTATTGTGGAGAAACCACATGGTTGAAGAAGCAACATGGGAGTCTGAAAATGCTATGAGTGAAAAATACCTTCAGTTGTTTAGTAAGTAAATAAAATTGCGTGGAAGCAATTTAAATAAGGTGGGGATAATGTAACTCCCCATGTTTTTATAAAAATAAATAGAAATTCACGTACCTTTGTTTTAAGTAAATATTTATAACTAGCCTTTTAAAATAATTTTTTCCACTTCTATGTTTTAAATATCAAGAAACTGTCATCTACAATTATGTTCAATATATTATTTGGTGTCTATTAGAACCATCTTGTTTTTTGGCGAATAGTAAAATACACTTATGAATAGTAATATGACCCTATTGAATAGTAAATTTTATTATTATTATATTTTTTATGGCTTTAAGATAATAGCATCTAGGTTAATTTTTCATTGTGATATAGATGTAGTTACAGAAATAGAATTATAAATTTTTGAATATAGTATGATTTTCTTTACATATTAAATTATTAATATTTAAAAAATTATTTTCAAAAAATGGACCTAATTTTTGAAACATAATCTTCGATAAATGTTTAGGGTGAATTTTTGGAATTTTTTTGAAACAGTTGATTTTTCAGTGAATAGTAAAAAATACAGTTTTTAGTTTCTGTGTGTTAATGATATCATTAATGATATAATAATGATGTCATAAATCTGGTCATTTTTTGAATAGTTTAATTATATGTGAGTTATCCCAAGTGTCTTATAACTTGGGAAAATACTATGGGCATGCCCATGGTTTTGTAAATAGCAGTCATGAGGTGTCCCTTGGAAATTATTAAAATAATCCCTCTCTTTTCTTATAAATACCAACTCTTCCCTTCATTGAATTCATTACCAATTCTCCCTAAACTATGATCTGGCCTCCTTACCTTCATATTATTCCTCCCAAGGGTTTCTCAATACCCCATGGTCCCATCCTTCATGTTCTAAGGGATAATATACAAGGAAAGAGAATTGTCAATTTCATTCTTTTTTTCCTTTCAGTTTCTCTTATATGTGGTTTAACTTTCAAGTTACCATACCATGTTCTTATTTCTTTCTTATTATTTAAATTCTCTATATTATGATTCATTTCTGTATGGGTGACCATTGTACCCTATCTTTTTAATATCTTCTGAAACCATGTTGCGTAGCCGTTAGGATGCATAATTTTGGTAAGCGATTTCACAATTATTCTTCTATTTTTAGTTCATTCCATATTATTTCTTCATGTATCTTTACCCAAGAGGAATTAAATCTCTATAAATCAATTATATTATATATTTTATCATGTTTATGGAGAATTACTCATCATTAGTATTCTCATATCCCACTTATTTAAAGAATAAAAACATTGTCAGTTTGTGTCAAATTATCAACATTGTGGACGATGTGATTTCAATTTTCATTAATTCTTTCAAGTCTAGTAATGAAACCCTTTATATGGTTAAACCATGTAATAATATATGTTTTATGACTCACTCGTGGTTCTGGGATTCTTTTTTACTCATCAATCTATTTTATAAGACAAAACGAGGTTGTTATTATCAAATAACAACTAAAATGATCTAAACAAACATCATTAATGTTTGAACTTATGAATCATCCTCATGTAAGAATAAAAAATGATGAATGGAATAATTTATGTTAATGGATATATGTAAATACTACTCCATTCCAATTCTAGAGTTTCACTTCCAATCGACAAGAATGTCCATCATGAACCAATCATGGAAATCATGTTATGAACCCACCCAAAAACTGTGCAATAGGAAAAATACTAACAATTACTGGTGAAATGATGTTATGAAATGATCATATAAGATGTTATAAACATGGAAATGTTTTTTTAAAATATTAATAACACTCTTTTAACCATTATATAATATTTTTAAACAGGTTTTATGTAAGACAAACCTGAGGTAAGGGAATTCATAACCCAATTTCTATTCTTTGGGTTAGCCTTATATTTCATCATTTATGTGATATTTAACTTGATTTTGTGATGGTATCAGTTTAAATTATTAGATATTATGTGTATTTATAGAAAATATACATACTATATCCACTCTATTAAGTCTCTCCTCAATTTAATGATATTTATAAGGGGATTTTCTTTAAAAATCCTCCTTTTAAATTCGGTTTTACGAAATTCCAAAGTAATGATTTTATGGAATTATTCACGTTGTATGATTATGTTTTGGTTCTTGGTAATTATTTTTTAGGAAGGGTGGGACCTATATATATCCTCCAATGCATTGGGTATGAGTATGTTGGAGGTCTGTTGTATGGTTACTCCATGTGTGACTGCGATGGTTACCCAATGTAAGGTAGTCATGAGGGTTACAAATTATAAGGTATCAAAAAATAGATACTAGATTATGTTTCTAATGCCCCAAGATACCATAATGATTATATTTATGTTCTCATGTTTTGTGTGTATCCTATTTAAATCTCATGTTACACAATGTAAGTATATATTGTTGACAAGAATGTATTTTGAAAATGCTTTCATATGTTATAAGTATTCATGGAAAAATTTCATCTTTTCTTCTTTTCCATACCTTACTGAGCATTGGTTCTCATCCAAAGTTTTTAAATGAATTTTCATAGGTCAATGGATGTGTAATATAAGGAAGGAAGACATGTAAAATGTTGAAGAATTTTCAAGGATCCTTGTTTTATGGTAAAAATGTTTTATATTTTGAAAAAAATGGAAACTATTTTTATAGTATCCACTCTCTAATAATGTGTAATGTCATGAATATTTTGAATTAATCCTCTAATGGTCTAAACATGAATTGACCTTCAATGTAAAAGTATGTTTTTTCTTGACTAAATTAAATATTATGTATGTAATAAGGTCGGGCCCTTATATTTGGTATCACATAATGGTTTATATAACATTATGGGTTAGGGTGATGTTAATAGAATAACATAAATGGTTTTCACTATATTTTTAATTTGAAATGTTATAGCATTTAAAATTAACTTGTTTATTTATCTAAGACATGTTAGTTCAGAATGGTTGTCCGTATAAGGAACAAGGATAATAAAGAAGAGAGGCACCAACAGAATGACATCCTTCCAGAACTATAGCCCGGAATGGTAGGGATTGGAACTGAGTAGTTTGTGACAGTAATGGGTCAGCTAATGGATGGAATAAATGGTGCTGGCATCCATGAAAGAGAACCAATAAAGGTAACACAATGAAACATTACATTTGAAGAACATTTTAGGAGACAACATCCTCCTGCATTCAATGGATCTTCTGACCCAATAGCAGCTGAAGGATGGATCAAATCCCTTGAAAAGATATTCGATGTTATGGGATGTTTAGACAATCAAAAGGTAAGTCTTTCCATTTATCATTATGAAGGGGATGATGATCAGTGGTGGTCAATGGTATGTATTATCAGGGGTATAGAGGATTTTGATGCCTTAGAGTGGGATGAATTTAAATGTATTTTCCTTGAAAAATATTTTCCTAAGATGGAGCGACATAGAATGGAGAATAATATCCTTGAATTGAAATAAAAGTAGGAAGATTCATTGGCTATGTATGAAGCGAACTTCACTCGACTGGAAAGGTATGCACCAAATCATATTCTGGATCTTTATATCAAAATCAACAGCTTTTACTCAGTACTGATGCCAAGGTATTGAATGGTGTTGGCGTCCTATGAATTAAAAAGTTATGAAAATCTTGTCTGATGTGTTGCGAGGGTAGATATGGAATTTTCGGATGATCATGTGCATTTTGGAAACAAAGAGAAGTAGATGTCTAGTTGGAAAGAAATGGGTAAGAATCAACCAAAGAAATCTGGTGGTAAGAAAATCCAATTTCCAGTTTTTGAAAAGTGTGGAAAGAAACACCCTAGGGAATGTCTTCGAAAAATTGGGAAGTGTTTTAAATGTGGTAGGTTTGGACATATGGCCCGAGATTGCAATAAAAATGATCTTAAGAATAATATTGATAAGAAAACTGTAAAGTGTTTTAAATGTGGTGAAATGGGTCATTATTCAAATTTCATCCCAAAGATAGATCTAAATGATGCAAAGAAGCCAGACTACATGCAGAAAGGTGTAGTGAGATCCTTTGAAAAAACGTCAGCAGTTGTTGGGCCATCCAATGAATTTGTATCATGTACTTTGTTTGTTCACTCATATTTTCCTAATGTTTTGTTTCATACAAGGTCTACACATTCCTTCATCTCTGAGAAATTTTTTGGTAAATTGGAAATATCACCTCAAAAAATGAGACCCAAACATGTTGTTAAAACACCACGGGTAAATGTTATAGAAAAGAGGAATTATAAGAATCTTTCTATTGTGGTATGTTGAAAGACTTTACCTACAACCCTTGGTGTTTTACCCTTAGTCGAGTTTGATGTTATTTTGGGGATGGACTGTCTTTCTGATTATCATGCTAAGAGTGACTGTAGAGCTAAAGAAGTTGTTTTTCAGAAGGAGTTTCAGTTTGTTTACAAGAATGAACCCATACAATTGATAACATATCGGGAAGCTGAAAAAACTATTGGAAGATGGAAATGAAATTTATCTAGCGAATATTGTTGAAAAAAATGGAACTATTCAGATTAATGATGTTCCAGTGGTAAATGAATACCTTGATGTTTTTCTTGATTAGTTACCTAGTTTCATACCGGATCGAGAAGTTGAATTCACAATTTACTTAGTTCCTGATGCTAAGACAATTTCAAAACCCCCATATTGAATGGCTCTAAAAAAACTTCTTGAATTGAAGAATCATTTGTAGGATTTTCTTGAAAAACGCTTCATTCGTCCTAGCACTTCACCATGGGGAGCCCCTATTTTTTTGTTAAAACGAAATATAGTTCCATGAGACATTGCATTGATTATAGAGCTTTGAATAACATCACTCTTAAAAACACGTATCCTTTGACTCAAATTGATGACTTGTTTTATCATCTCTAGGGATCTTAGTAGTTTTCCAAGATTGACTTGAGATTCGGATACCATCAGCTGAAGGTGAAAGAAGATGACATCCTAAAAACCGCCGTTCGTACTATATATGGGAATTATGAATCGTTTGTTATGCCATTTGGAATAACTAATGCACCTTCTGTATTCATGAATCTTATGAATAGAGTATTTCATGAGTTAATGGATAAGTTTGTGGATGTATTTATTGATCACATTCTGGTATTTTATAAAAATAAATAGGAGCATGAAAAATATCAAAGGGTTGTTTTAAAAACATTAAAGAAAGAAACTATATGGAAAATTCAGAAAGTTTGACTTTTGTTGCAACAAATTTATTTTCTTAGGAACATTGTAAATAAGGATGGAATGGAAGTTGATCCTGTCAAAACAAAAGTAGTTGATGAATGGCCAAGACCCACAAATGATATATAGATTCGTAGTTTTCTGGGCTTAGAAATTCATTACCAACAGATGGTTAAGAACTTTTAACGGTTATATAGCCCCATAAATAAGTTAACACAGAAAAGAGATAAATTTTTTTGGATATAGGAATGAGATTTTTGTTTTTAGGAACTAAAGAAGAGATTGGTGAATGCTCTAGTTTTGGCCTTACCTTCCCGAAATAATGATTTTGTCATCTACAGTGATGCTTTTTTGAAGGGACTTGGTTGTTTTTTTATGTCGAATGGTCAGGTAATTGCCTATGCTTCGAGACAATATAAACATCATGAGCTAAATTATCCCACAAATGATTTGAAATTTCCATCTGTGGTTTTTGCTTTTCAAAATTTGGAGGCATCATCTATACGGAACCAAATTCCAAATATATACTGACCATAAATGTCTAAAGTATATATTCACTCAGAATGAATTAAATATGAGATAAATAATATGGCTAGAACTGATAAAGGATTATGAAAGCACAATCAATTACCATCCTAGGAAAGAAAACAAAGTGTAAGATGCCTTAAGTCGGAAACATCATCGAGTATGGTGTCATTATAAGAATCAGTAAGAAACCACCCATGAATCCTTAACAAATGTTCACAACATATATATTATTGTATATCATGATATAATTAAGTATCATTAAATAAATCTATATAGAGTCATCATGCACTGACCCGAACACCACAAACCCCTACCCTACCTAATTCAGATCAATTTTGGTAAGGATGTTGATAATTCATGTACCTATATCAATGTCAAACATAACTCCACACACAATCGTTTTATGTAAGAGGAGTGTATTAGGTTCTTCCTTGTAAAAATATCACCCTGTCATTCCAGTGGCTTCCATATGAATGTCGTATGTTCCTTTAGGTATGTCCTCATCCAGCTTTTCCTTGTAATCTCCCATCCCCCAAGTTCATTAAAATCATTGACCATTGTCTTAGAAGGAAACATTATGGTTCCCCTACTTCAAGGGTACCCACATACTCCATTATGGATTTTGGGTCTATGTCAGGAATTGTAACTGACTTCAGAACGACGTAACTCTCACCCTCAAGTCCCCACATATTGATCAATGAATCTTCTAACTAGACACTATGCTTTCCATTCTAAAGGTGTAGCCACACCAACATTTTAGGATATTATGACCACATCAGTTTGGGTAACCACATATTCCCAAACTCATGGATCCACCTGAGTATCATAGTACCTTCTAGACATTCACTATGATTTCCCACCTACAATGGTAGACACACAAACCATTATGAACATTAAGACTACCTTAGATTGGGTATCATTATACACCCAACCACAAGGAACCACCTATGTACCCCGGTAACTAAAACACAAGTCAAAATTCTATTCAACATACACAAAAACCAAGTATTTTCATGGAACGATAATCCTTACCAAGATCAAAGTTAAAATAATCAAACATAAACAATAACATCTATGTCTTCTCAACAAACCCCATGTGTATCAAAAAATCATGGGTTGGTCTATAAAAACATAACATCATTATAACATCATAAATATAAAAGTCCCATAAAGATAAATAACCTCTTACCTCAAAATTTGTCAACATAAAAGGTATGAATTAACCATGCTATGTGGTTTCCAAATAGGAGTGGTAAACTCAATAGTTAAGAACCTGAACTCATGGTCCCTTGTATCGTAGTCATGTTCATGTCAATGTTCTAGGTTCCTAATGGATTTATATAACAAAAATAGTTGTTTTATTTCAAATGAAAATAAAAAATCACATGCCATGATATATTTTTCTCGTGTATAATTTTTTAATTATCATTCAAGGCCAACACCTACACTCACAAAAAACTACATAAGAATCATTATATTTTAACAATTTATTAAAAATTATCATTTTTTAAATTATCATTTATTAATTTCTCAAATAATATCCTTTTATAATTATCTCTTATTATTTATACTATATTATTATTTTATAACCATTTCTTCATAATATCTCTTAAATTATTCTTTTGTATTTATATTTTGATAGTTTCTCATAAATGATCTTTTTATAATTTTTTTGGATAATTTATCACAAATTATCCTATTGTGATTTTTATTGATAATTTATCATAAATTATTCTTTATAATAATATTTTGATAAATTTTTAAATTGTCCTTTTTTAATTATATAATGTTAATTTCATCCAAATTATCCTTTTATGGTTATCTGTAGATATATTATTACAAATTATCTTTTTTATTTACATTTTGATAAGTTATCATAAATTAACTTTTTTATTAGAAATTACCATGATATTATTATAAAAATGATATTTTATAATAAATTAAAAAAAAATATGATTATAAAAGATAATTTATGAAAATTTATTAAGAGATAATTATTAAAGGATAATTTAGAATTAGTTATCAATATATAATTATAAATTTATAATTTAGAATAAATATTAAATGATAATTACAATGAATAATTTATAAGAAACTATAAAGTAATAGTTATTAAAGGGTAATTTGTGATAAATTAACATGACATAACTATAAAAGGATATTTTATGATAAATTCACAAACATTATAACAAAAGGATGATTTATGTGGGATTTCCAATAAATAATTACAAAACAATTAATTTAGGATAAATTGTCTGAGGTAATTATAAAAGGATTATTTAACAGATATTAAAAAATATAGTTATAAAATATTAATTTATAAGAAATTATCATATGATAATGACTCTTATTGAGTTTATTGTGAGTGCATGTTTTGGCCTCGAATAATAATTTGGATATTTTCTATGAGATAGTATAGATCATTGCAAGAGATATTTTATAATATTATTTTAAATAAAATAATTGTTTTCGGTTCAATAACCTATAAAGAACATCGATATTTGACTTCATCATGACTATGATAACATGGTATATAAGCATTTGTTCATTAAAATTAATGTTTCCACTCTAACATGTGAATGGATAGGGTTTTTCATCCTTTGTATTGGTTTTGATGAATTTTGAGTCAAGTGGTTCCTTAACATTATGTTCCTTTTATATTAATGAGTTACCATGATATGATTTTATGATGTAAAAATACATTCATTTTATGAGATGCATGCTGATGTGTGAGTAGTCATGGGAATAATTTTATATGTGTTATTGTCTTGATTATGATCATGATGTGGATTATCATTCCTAGTCGACACATGTATTGTTAGTATG
This sequence comes from Viscum album, assembly GCA_963277665.1. Taxonomy (NCBI): domain Eukaryota; kingdom Viridiplantae; phylum Streptophyta; class Magnoliopsida; order Santalales; family Viscaceae; genus Viscum; species Viscum album. Next base: position 149,967,502 of record OY728148.1, read on the forward strand.
ATTCACAGCCTGTATAATTGTGTTTCTCAAACCATGATAGAAAGGTTGATCCTTTAGGTTAGGTGTACGATGTTATCCAATCTCACATAGTCCTAATGTGTTTAAAGGCATCTGTGGAAACTCTTGTATGGAAGAATACATAGTGAATAGAAGTCAACTACTCAAATACTATTTTGGAGTCTTGAGGATGGGTGTATGATTTACCCAATATCACATGGTCTTATCATCATTACAGGTGTGGATGGATAACCCAATGGAGGGGAAAGTATAGTGCCTAACTATCAACTTCTATGATACAAATCTGGATCTTTGAGTGTATGAGTTTCTTGGTATAGTTGTTGGTTACCCATCCAGGCATAGTCCTAATGTCATAAAAGGAAGATGTGTCTTCCTACCTATATAGGGGGAATCATAGTGGCTTATTGGTAGATATCGTTCATCATATCCAATGGACTTGAGTCATGGTTGATTAAAACGATAAGCAGACTAAGGATATAAAAGAGATAAAATATGTTGTTCCTATGAAAATTACTAGAATGATGGGGGGATATTTTCACATGGGAGAATGTTTGGAATTTGAGTAATTGTCTCTATCTTGGTGGGGACATCATGGTCAACTAGATAGCGGTACATGAATTATCAGAATCTTTACAGAAATTGATCTAATGGAGGTGGGGTTCGGTTTCATGAGTTCTTGGTCAATGTATGATGACTCGATAAATGATTATTTACTATGAATTATTTATGAAATGATATACACTATTACATATTTTTTAACTTATGGTCATGATGAATTGGTGGTATCCTACTGAGTCTTGTACTCACACCTTATTTGGGAATTTTGATCGGCTTTTTGGTTTTATGACCAATGATTCGGAGAAGGGAAACAACCCTGTAGTTGATTTTTGAGTGGTGGAATGTGGTTTAGGAGAAAATGGGGAATACATAAAAAGATTTTTTTGGTGTTTATTTATTTAAATTCGATTTTATTGTCTACTCATTAAACTTTAGGTTGTATTTTCACTTTGGGAGACCTTATATGTATCTCATTTATTCAGTTTTCTCATTAAATATAATTTTTTATTATGTGATTTTTTGTTAGACTTTGGTTATTTATGTGTTTGATATTCTCATATTTATGGAATAGACTCCCAAATGTTACTCTGGAGACCCTCGCCACTAGTCGGCAACCCCTTATTTATGGTGAGGCATGCATGTTATCATGGGATGTTTGAAATCGTAATTTTTTGTTTTGTTCGGGATGTTAAACCTTTATCAATTGCAATAATTATAAATCCATCCATGTATTATTTTATTTCCATTAATAAATTATTATGTTTCATCGTGTGGGATATTCTATCATGGTCATTTATAAATTTACGGATATATATATTACATTTTGATCTTGTACTACTACTATATCATTTCTATACATGTTCGCTTTTATCTAAATAATAACATTAAAATCTTATATTGGATAATAAATATGATCTCCCATCACATATGAAAGATAATCCTTATATGGTAATGTTGAAAACCCATTTTATGTTTCATATTTCTTGGTGACTCCTTGAGTTTTTTCATTACACCACCATACATCTCACTTGAATTTCCCAATTTTCTCTTTAGTCAAAAATACAAGGTGTTATGTAAATAAAATTTACACCAAAATTAGTAGCAACAAATTTTATAAAAGTGGTATGAAATTTCTCTCACTCTCCTCCATTAATCCAGTATGTCAAGATATTTTATGTCAAAAGAAAATACATTTTATGACAATATTATACTCTAAAAAACATATACCATTATTTTAGGTATATCTTTTTGTATCACAAATTTTCTTTTTTTGGTTCTTTCAGTATCCCATAAAAATATTTCCTTATGTGTCGTCATTTTATTAATTTTAAAATAAAATTATTTTTACCCACTTTTTAAAAAATAACTCACTATCAAATTTAATCATCATACAATTATTTAATCGCCAAGTACTCATCTATACATTGGGTCTAATATTTATACGATTTATATGATGTTGAAGTTTATATAATTTATCTTGGTCAACTACATAATTTATTTTTTCACTTAAAAAATAAAATTAAATAACAAAATAGAAATGAATTTTTCTTATGTACCTTGCTGATTTACTAATATGCATTAGAAACAAATAAGAATTTAATATTACCTGAACTATATTAGAGATATCATGAAGGTAAAGGATATTTGAAGATAATGATTCATATTTATTCCTATTTTTAATAATAGCACAACAAAATATACATTAAGTATGTTCCTTGACCAGTATTTATCCATTCTTATTTAATAAAAACACCTAAATTATAATAATAAATATAAATTTAATTCTAAAAATTAAATAAAATAAGTAAATGAATAATTTAATAGTTTGTGATTCTTTTAAAATTAGAATAAAAATATTTTTATCAAGATTTAACTCATTATCATTCAAATTTTGAAATTATATTCAACCAAAATTTAAATTCATTAACCACCACTACTACAGATATGGGCTATAAAATATAAATAGACTTAATTAATTCAACATAATCATTTATGTTTTATGTTCCATTGAAAGATGATTGATTTTATCAGAGTTAAAAATAAATCATCATCAATTGGCCCTTCATCGCTTCTAAAAAATCACTGACCTAGGGGGTCCTTTATCCTTTATAATTTAGAATCATTCACACTACTAAAAAATTTCACGTATTCATTGATACCCTTTATTACTATTAAGTAAGTGCAGATAAAGGGGTTCATTTTATAATCACAGATAACGGCCCCCCATTATTAGTGGTCAAAAAATATTTGACAAAATCACCCCCATTATAAGTTCTTTTTCTTATAAATGATAAATGATGTCTTCATCAGTGATTTTTTAGCACCAATAAAACATGACCTTATTAGGTATTTTTATAGAATTCATAAAATTTTAACTTCATTATATGTATATATTATTAAAGAACATATTTTAATATAGAAATTTAATTATATTGATATATATATATATATAATATATTTCAATAAATATGATTTAGGTAATACTAATCACCTATATAAAATTTATATATAATATATTTTGTGAAAAAGTATTTATAAATAAATAAAATTCAAAACTAATTAAGAATTAAGAATTCTTATTGAGTAATATAATTTTAATAATAAATTAGTGACGAAATTTTTTTATAAATTATTTAATATAGTATTATATGTTTACCACATGATATGATCTTCAAACAACCTTAACTTTTTTCCATGGTTTTATTTAGATTCTATCACATATAAAATAGAAGACTATAAAAAAAGATTCACTATCCTAACCATGGATATCATTGGTCATTAATTTTTTAGGTTAAAAGGCCTAGAAGGCCTATAAAAATTCTTTTTTGGACACCTTAACTTTTTAATACAAGATGGGATTTATTCTTTATTTAATAGTGGTTTCTTGTATTTTTAGATGGATACTAAATTTATTTCTATAGGTTACACTCAAAAAGATATTATGGTGTTGATAGTTTACCATTTTTTATATTATAGTTTAATTTATAATTAACATTATTAAAATATATTTATATATTATTTTATATATTTATATATAAATATTTAATTACACAAATAAATATTTAAACATATTTACATATATAATTTATTATTTAATATATTAACTACATTTAAATAAATTTTTATAATTCATTTTATATAATATAAAATTGTATGAATGAGTATATACCTATAAAAATGTTTATATAAACAATATATATAAATATATGTGTGTGTGTATTAATAATATATAAATAGATGTGTATTCTAATATAGGTATATTCTAATATATATAGATAAATTTTAATATATAGTATATCTAAATAAATATAAATATATTTATATATATATACACATGTGTATAAATAAATGAAAATATATATATACATACATACACACACACACACAAATATGCACAAAAATAAATTTTATAAATGTATTTGAAAATATATAGAAAATATATATAAATATATGGCCAAAAATTGCAATATATATATTTGAATATATGAAAATATTTAGTGAAATATATAATAAAGTAATATCGTGTAATGGTCAAGTGAACACATGTGACGGTAGAGGTCATAGGATCAAGTCTAATATTGACAGTGTAAATATGGTGGATAGTGAGTAGTGTTTAAGGCGTGGGTGAGCAGTGGGGGTGGGGGAGTACTAATAAAGGTGGTTATTGGGAAAAGGGTGTCGCAGAGTGCTGATAATGGTTCCTACTGAATGCTGATAAAGGGGGTTAGGTGGGTGCTAGACCCCAATAAAACATTTATATCACTGATAAATGATCGTTTTGGTGTAGTGGAAGAGATTATCGGGGTCAAAATTGACTCAAAAATTGTTGGAAGTGATTTACTATTCACAAATATCCTTAGATGGAAATGTACTCACCTTTTTAATGTTTCCAACAAAATATTAACAAGAAAGGATGTTGTAACCATGTAATGATGATTTTGAAAAAAAAATAATGAAATTATTTAAATAAGAAGAACAGTTACTTCATTATTTTAATATAACTCTATATTAGATGATTACCATCAAAACCCATTTATATAAACTGGAATTATGCTTATAGGATCAAAACATCCAATCCATGTAGTGGTGATTTATGCATTCTTCTATGTTACCCTGAATGAAATCAATGAATTGAAGGGTGCTAACATAGTTGATAAATTAATATTCATTTTTCATATTAAAAACGTGATGTTTCATTATTCTTGAAGAAATTATCTTGTTCATCTCATTCTTGAGAGCCGTTTAGAAAGAACAGGGGGTTCTAGGGAAAATCAATTATTCACAAAAATTTGTTATTTACCCCTCATAAATTATTTTATAAACCTATTTATAGACATAGTGTTTGTGTTTAATTAATTTCACATTCTCAATTAATAAAATTTTGAACTCATTCCTGTCCCCATTCCATCAATTGGAATAATATTATTATTTTTACTCCACAACATGCACTAACACTCACATGGAATGTTTTTATTTTACCATATTGTAAATTAATATTTATCATTATACTCAATCATAGAATTATTTCCCCCTAAAAATTAATTAAATACATGAATTAATTAAATATTATTTCATTCAATAAATAAATAAAATATTACATGCCCTTGTAATTTTGAAATTACATTGCAAAAGAATATTTATTAAATTTATGTGATCATTATTTTGGAAAAAAATTATTCCCTAGACTTGAAAATAATTTTTATTCCCTTCTTATATTCATATAGAAATTAATTGATATCAGTAGGAACATATAGAGTGTGACCCTCTAGTAATCATTCTCTTTCTCATTAGGAAATATTTCTTGAATTCAAAGATTGATATATAGAAATTGGTAAAACCACCCAAGAGAAAGAAAGATAATGTCATAATATTGACAACCATATATGAAAAATTTCTATATAATATAATATCTTTGTAATAATATATCATCAAGTGGGTAACACACTTATATCCTAAACCTGTATGCATGTTATAATTTTCATTTACTATCAGAAATAAACACATCGCTACACCATTACCAAGGAAGTTGATTTAATAATTCTATTAAAATAAAATGTTGTGATACAAACTATAATAAATAAGAATGTGACAAATCCTTCATTAACTTATTGATTAATAACATGTTATTTTTTAATCACGCATCATTCCCTATTTCCCATAAACATATAGAACTATTGTTTTTGTCATTCAATCCATGTGCATAAGTCATTAATTGATTTAATAGTAATCCTAAAGTCTATGGACCATTAAACACACTCACAGAAATGAATATTTGATTACATATAAACATGTAGTATTCATATTGGTGGGTATTTTCTCATAATCTTCTATCTTAGTGATTAAAAATGTGCACTTCATTAGATAACGTTTCATTTACTTTTTTGTACTCACACATGATATTCAATACATTCTATTCCCCTTCAAAGAATGTTATATAAATCTAAAAACTAGTATAATAATAATATCAAGACATTAAATGGTAATCCTTATAGAATTAAACTATTATTCCCTTTATAATGGATAGATAATATAGAACATTATGAAATTAATGTAATGGAGAAAAATTAATAGTATTTATTAATATTATTAATTAATATAAAATTATTCTAATATAAATGTAATCTGAATTAAAAATACTTTGTTCCTGAACAGAAACTCTAATAGAATCATACTTGGAATAGATCCTACTATCGATGACTTTCAACCCAATTATCCTCACAAGAAGATAATTATTATATTTGGTAATATAATTAGTTAAGGTTTCTAACATGTTGTCTTCTATAGATTCTCTTCTTACTGTAACTTCAAATATATGCGAGAAATCACTTATGATATAATACAAATAAAGTACATGATTCACCTGATGATGCGCCTTTGGCTCCTTTGCATGATCCACCATTACAGTATTATCAAAATAGTGTTTCATACGGTCCTTACTTCTAGGTACCACATAAATTTATTCGATGTTTTTTTCATCCGAAAAACATATTTATATTCCATAGAGTCTCCAATATACTCATAATCTTCTATATAATCTATGATCACTACTTTTATTTGAACTTCTAGTTCAAAAAAACATCTATTGGGGGTGAATATGTATCTTGACTATGATTTCATACCATCTTGATGTTTTTGAAACTAGAATTTTCATATACTCTGAGTATGAGTTCATCATTACCACCATAAATTGGGAAAATATACTTAATTCATATTAGATACGTATGGATACTTTAAATTATCATCCAATGGATGTCACAAGGGTCTAATTGATAACATCCCACCACACATTAGGTTAATGTGACATCTAGATATGTTTATAGAACTATATGCATGATTAAATCAATCTCTAATACATATTGAATGTTTTTCATCTGTTGGCATTCCTCATGTGTCTAACGACACATTTTCTAGGAATGATGAATAAAAGGTAACATTAGAATGAATCCCCTAATATATTTATTTATAATGAATCTATTCATTATTTTTCATTATATTTAATTTTACATAAAAAAGTAGTCTCTTTGAAAAATCCTTATGAATCTTGATCCCATGAATATATGTTTTCTTACTTAATTTACAACACCCTAAGATTTTGTGAAAAACTAGAATTAATTTAGTCGTTTTCATTTTACACAACACAATATAAAATCTTATATATATATATATATTTATTTATGTTTTTCTTGAACAATATGAAAGAATAATTTTCTCTTTCATTACATGAAACACTTAGATCCGCTAGTTGTATATGAAATATTATTTTATCATGTTTTACATGTATTACTAGTTTTTACTGCTATTTAATGGTGCACAATTTTTAAAAATAAATCTTCTATATTTAATAAAAAATTAAAAAATTAAACACCATATTTTAATTTATAATACCAAAAATATTTTAATACTATTTTTGATATTATTCTGATGGGTTTCATTTTTTGATGAATAGTGAAAATTTTGTATTTTAGTTAACAACTTCCTTTTCATTTTAATTATAATTAATAATAAATTATATTTTTATTTTGTTTTCGAAGTGACATTATATTTATTATACATATATTAACCCAATTTATTTCATTTGTATATTTTTCATGTTTCAATTTCTAATAAATACTTATTGACCTTTTGAACATTTTTACTTAAGGAACACATTTTCTCGACATGTCTCCATGATTAGACATAAACATAGTCTAGAAAAATTTATGATTTCAATTCAGAAAAAGAATTAAAGGGTTGAAAAAGTTATATATTTTTATATCAATAAGATAAACTCAATGTTTTACACATAAAATTAGTAAATGTGGTAGATAATAAATAACAATTATTAATGTAAAATTAAGAATATATAGGGACTAATCATTAATATTAATGGCCAAAATGACGTATTCACTTATCCAAAATCCATATACCCACCATATATAAACTATATGCCTTAATTCTTTTAATTTTATGTCTTATTTGTATACTATTCAATAAAATTCCCCAATTTCATTTGTTATGTAAGGAAGAAGACGAAAATGGATGTTTCCTCTACTTTCACCTTTATAAAACAATGATATATGAAAAAAACAAGATATATTCGGTTATATATATCCTTTTAAAAACTAAATGAGTTATTATTTTTATATTTACTTATCTATAAATTTTAGGGATGATATAGTTACCTAAAATTCTTATGAAATGTCAATGTAGAGATTATTTAGTTAATAATTTACTAAAATTAATAATACTATAAATATTAAAAGTGATGTAATTTAGGGGAATTATTTTCCTTAAATATTTGTTATATGAATATATAATTTTAAAAATCTATTATCTTAATAAATTTTGATTCCAATTTTTTTTATATTAAATAAATTAAAACAATGAAAATAATATCAAATTTGACATTAATGTTTTGTTATAATAAATTATATTTTACGAAATGATTTATTGATAATAAAATGATACCATCATATAATATATTTATAAGTGTTAATCAATATAAATTATTTTCCACTCATGGACCCAATGAAATTTTATAATTAACATATTGATCCATAGATATACGAACATTGTTAGCATGGTCCCTGTTAAAGCATTGTTTTTGAACATTAAATTCCCTTGATTAAAAATTATATTCCAACAAACAAGGTATTTTATTTTGTAAATTTTATGTAATAATTATAATTCAGTTGGTATTTTGTATTATAAAAATTATAATATTAATTTATTCCTATGGTAAAATTAATTAAGTTATATTACAAGATACTTTAACAAAATACAAAATGAATAAATTTGGGAATCTTAGAAGTTAAAGAACAAAATTATAAAAATTCAAAATAAATTGTGTTGTTTAGATTTTTATAAAATTTTATTATCCATTACACAATTCTGTTTTCCCTTTTGGTGAAAAATAAGGTACTTGATACAACCCATTAATGTTTACCTTTTTATATTTTCTAGAGTTCCACTCCTCCACCACTATAAAACAGCCTACTCACCTCCCCCTTCTTCACACCCCTGAAACCACTTAGGTTCAGTCAGAATCTACAAAAATCACATAAAAAATACCTCCATTCCTCATTGAATACTCCCTTTGAGTATAATGTAATCCTTTTAATCCCATTTTTTAAAACCAAAATGAGTTACCCAAAGAAATGGTAAGACCCTTCCTCAATCTTCTTTTTATTAATTTCATTCTCCACCCACTCCATTCTACTTATTACATGTTTATACCAAAACAAAATTATTCTAAAAATAATAAGTTGTTTTATTATAAGGTTTTTACCTAATATTAAACACGATTCAATAAAATGGTATACAAACATACTATTTATGTGTACGGTGAACTTCATCATCACCAATCGATGATTGATCATTTTTCATTTACAACCGTACAAGGTAGGTAATTTTGATGGAAATGGTATTTAAATATTATATATATATAAATTATATTTAGTATTTGTTTAGGATTATAAAATTATTTTTCAACACACATAATTATGCTTTCCATCATTTATAAATTCAATAATTTCAATTTGGGAATTGTAAACTCCTGCCTCCTCAAAACTATGGGATTTGTTCAAACACTATATGGAATATACTAATGATGGTTTTAAAGAATTTATATAATATATATTCCATAATAATTCTTATTTAATGATTATATATTCCTATGAAAATATTTCATTTACATTGATACTTTTTTTATTGCAGGAAAAATGGTAACAATGTTCATTTGTACATACGGCCTACTGTCTCCATGAATGGATCATTCCATTTCAACATTCAATGCTATATAGACTATTATAATAAAAAATATATAAAATAAAATATTTTTATTTCATTTATTACATTATATAAATAATTTTTTATATAAAAACATCAAATATATAACAAATTAAGACACATGTTGAAAAAAGAAATTATTACAGAAAACGTAACCATAAGATGAAACTATTAACGAGAGTAAATTATTTTCATAATAATACCATATATGATATTCTATATAAAAATATAGTTCTTTAAAATATGTATAATTATATTATATTTATTATAAATTAGTTTTGTATGAGTACAAAGGCTATCAATACACAAGGTAAGGGAATTCCTTCTCACTCTTTATATACATGAGATGCATGCCATGTTCCCCACTCTTTTATTTTGAGTGGTTCATATATATCAAATTAATTAATTTTATAGTTATTATTATTACATTTAATGGTATTATCATATCCCATCTATGATATTTATTTCATGGGTTTTAAGTATCAAAAGTTACCAAATCAGTAAGATAATTTAGTATCAGTTTTCCATCTCTGAGACTCATGTTTTGTTACAGACCTAAATTATTTTATAAATAGTATATAAATACATTTTAATAATATATAGAGAATATAATTATTTTCCTGATATTTAATTGTTAATTTAATTTATTTTTCTTACATGGGTCGTATGGTTTAAAGTTTCCAAGTGATAAGTGTTTATAGAAACAATTTCAACTATTTTTCAAGATTTATTATGACTATGTTTCCCTAGGTGAAATATTATTACCATTCTCTCATGAAAAATAAATACTTATATTACCCTATAGTTTTTCATTGTATCAGAATGTATTAGTAAGATTTTTTAAAGATTTTTTACTTAATATAAATAAGAAAATTTTATTACGGATGTCTTATATTTTCGTCGTTCTGTCGGAAATAGGTGTTGATTCGAAAGTGTTTTTTCGAAAAATGTTTCAATATAATATTATTATGTTATAGGGAATTTGTACACATGATTAACCTTTTAAAAATAGTTTTATATGGAATATCCTTGCATTTTTCTGATCAATACACCTTTTTGAACATTTTATCTAAAAAATATATTCTCAATATATACTGATATCCCCGCCATCGATAATGTCATTTATTTAAAGCTCTATTATACATATAAACTATTAGTTTTAAGGGATAATATTTCACTTATATTCTGGAAATTCATTATTTTCCAAGTGCATGTATATGAAAATTATTTTCAAAAGTTTTTATGAATCAAAAAAAGTATTTTAATATTTTTCAAGCATTATGTTTATGTATTCTATTCATTTTCAAATAAATTGTTCTCAAACCAGTTTGAATATTTATTTATAAGTTTTCATATTATTTTTAAATAAATATTTTTCTTGAAAATTCAGAAATATTTTAATACTTTTCACGGAAAATTATGTTTAAATTGTCTTGAAGGCTTATTTATATATTTTCAATGTATTTTAAAGGAAATTGTTTTTAAAACGTTTTGGAGATTCTATTATACTTCTTCAATGAAAATGGAATTCTAAAATGTTTTAAGTTTTTAAATAATAAAGGATAATGTTTCTCAAGAAATTATATTAAATTATCTTCTAAAATTTTTCCCCAACTAACCTAATATCGATTAATGTTATTCATGCTGATCTAGGGAAATTATTAAATGTTTCCATTCATATTATTTTTCTTAATGGTGTATGTTTTTATGGCATGATGTTTATGAAATCCGTTTATATTTTACCGTTTATATGATTTTGAAACCCACTTCTTTTTACAAGTTATTCTTTTTATGAAATGATTCTGAAACATGTATGTTTTTTCCAGAACATGATATGATTATGTGACTATGATTCTCATTTCATTTCAAGGGTTAAAATATAAATATTTATGATTTCGTGTCACATGTATGTATGATTTCATTATGAGATTGGTGGGATCTATTTCTCTTTAAAATTCATTGGGTAAAGATTTATATCTCATTAGATACACTATGATAGTCTTATGAGTGATCCTTGACTACTAAGATGGCCATTGGAGTGAACCATGACTACCATGATGGTATGTGGAGTGAGCTCGTATGACTATGATGGCTATAAGGGTAAACCTTGACAACTAAGATGATACGTAGAGTGAAATAAAACTACTAATATAGACATGGGAGTGAACCATGAGTTTTAATATGGTATGGGGAGTGAAAAAATACTACAAAGATGGATTTAGTATCGATGCCATGTGTAATATAGAAATCATTTTATATTCTTATAGGCATGTTGAAAATTAAAGGACATATTACTCTATTATTCTTTCATGGATTATGATTTTTATTTCATTATGTTTCATGTTTGATAATCTATTAAGATTTATTCCATGACTCAAGTGTGTGATATTAAGATATGTAGGCTATTAAATTTTAATGTAATGATCTTAGTCGCATACCTCTATGATTGTGTTTATTCTTAAATTTATCCCTTCAGTACCCTTAAAATGCATCTGAGATCACCCATTTTTATGTTTTTTCCACTAAGTTATTAATATATGTATTATTTTTAATTTTTATAGGAAGGGTTCTAGTCAATAATATCCTATTGGGAGATAATGTGGAATACACATGTACTGGTGTTTAGGTTTCCATGATTCCAAAAGCACTAAACTAATACGATATTTGGGTGCCTATTTGTAAGAGGTTTTAAGTATTCTGCAAATTTTTTTAATTTTAATGTTAAAAGATAGGTTATATTTAGTTTGTTCCAAGATAATGTTTAGTTACTCTTATGAAAATCTGATAAGAAAAACTTAGGGAGACCCACAGTTTTATTTCTAAGGACAAGTCTAGGGAAGTCTTTAAAAATATTCTAAGGATAAAGAATATTAAAGGAAAATGTCCTGAAATTTTTGTTAAGGATAGAGTGAGTGGTTTCCAAGAGATGCATCCTTCTATGGATACAAAAATTGGATGTGGATTTTTAAAATATGTAACTAGGTATAAAAACTCATACAATGTGCATCAGGACTAACTAAGCATTACCCAGACATGACAATAGTCATTTCTGCACACCTAGTTTGACAACCACAGGGTATATGCTTTTAATATTTATAAAATATTTATAAAAAATCATAATTTATTTTAATAGAATATGATTACGAATAACCTATGATAAAACTATGGTTGCAGTTATTAAAATTTATGTGTAATTATTTACAATTCTATATGTACTTTTCCAAAAATAAGTGGTTTTCTTCTATGATGTCTATTTATAACCATGCATGTTATGGTTTTAGTCAACAGAAATAACTCAAAGGAACATCGTTAATATTGAATGTTTTAGATATGGAATGTATGGGAATTATAAAAATTGATTTTCCATGTTGAAATGTCATTAAGGGAATTATGAAGGTTGTTTGAGTATCGATTATACAGGTGAAGGTAAATAAACCACAAATGAAATGTGAGGGTTGTGTGGTGTTAATATATTATTGTTTACCTTAAACATAAAAATCATGGATAGATTGAGGTTTTGTACCCTTAATACATGATTAATATTTCATATTAAAGGAAATAGGTATTAGGAAAACTATTTAAAAATATTGAGTAATGGTTTAATAATAAATATGGATGAATAAAGTGTTTAGGTTTTTAAATTCATGGATTATTCTATTTGATCATGAAATATATAATTATTTTCAGTATTATTTTTCATTAAGGATTGAAATGGATATATTTAATGGTGATGAAGACAAATATTGTTAAAATTTGATTGTGGGATGGTAACCCTTAATTAATGTCTTCGATTGATAAAATAATGCATGGATAAAGATATTTTGGATATGAATAAGTAGATTGGATAGTACGGATTACCCTGGAACTAATTTTTTACAAAGTAGTCAATGTCATCAAGGTTGATGTTTAAAACTTCGTAGATTTAAATAATATTTCCAGTATTCATTGGAATATTATGTCATGCATGTTGTCTTGATTGGTTTTGGGATATTTTGTTTATTTCCATGTTTTAAGGGAATATACAATAAGGGTATTCATGTATTTGGAATGTGTCAACAAATTGAAACTATTTCATATATGGGGGATCAATGTAAAGTGGATTTATTGAATTGTTTTCTAAATATTTGGATTTTAATCTTCTAGACTGGCTACATAGTTTACATTTTATCTAAGGTGTTATGTTCAATTTCATATGATGATTGTGAGATTAAATTAATATATAACCATATGAGGATTTATAAATTTTGGAAAACTTGTGATAGTCATTTCACTATGATGATATTTGAATGTAGATTTAAGGACTTGTCATTATTTTTATGCATATCAAGACATTTTATCTCTTTAGTAATGAAAAATTCACCATTATTCCCTATAGTAAGAGGTAAAGTGGTAATTTATCAAGGAAAAATTGAAAGGGGATTTTGTTCATAAGAAAAAGAAAAAAATCATGTAATTATATGTCCTTAAGTTCCTATATAGTAAGACAGTTTCTTGAATATCGTAAATGGATATTAAAAAAGTTTTCTCCTTGCACCCTTATCTCTAATGAATCATATGTTCTCTTAGGTAGTCAAATATTTATTTAATTTTGAATGCTAGAATTCTCATAACCATGTTCTGTATCACTCTCCATCAAACATGGGGGTATGATTTGTCTTCCATGTCTTTGTTTTCACTTTCCATATATGTTCTGTAATGTGGGTAGCTAGTTATGAGTCTCATTGGGTAACTATTATGGTTCCATTTTTATTTTATAAGGTATTTTTTGTATATATTTTAATGATATATGTTTTTAAGAATGGATCATTCATATATTAAACCTTTGATAACCTAGGAAAGTTTCAAGGGTGAAATTCATTTTAATAGGGGTAGAACGTAGCACCAAAATATTTTGTTATTTTTTGAATTAATTTTGTCATTTTTATTTTAGGGAACCCAATATATAGTGATATATATATAATAATATTTCTTGTGTTATACGAAACACCATGTTTATCTTTTATTACATGAAACACTTATATTGTCTTGTGGTAAACCTTGTTGTAAGTAAGCATGTGTTACATGAAAGAACATCTTTTACCGACTTTTAATGGTGCCCCAATGTTAATATTGATTTTTCATACCTTTATAAATTTATATTTCAAAATAAAAATCATTTTTTGAAACCATAATGTCTATAATATTTAGGGTGATTTTATCAAATTTTTCTGAGACGTTACCTTTCCTTATGAATAGTGAAATGTACGGTATTTTAGTTAAAAAAATAATTTTCATTTAAGTCATAAATAATATTAATTTATTTATTTATTGGGTTTTAAAGGAAATATAGATCAATTATATAAATATTAATCTAATTTAGGTCATTTGAATCGTTTTTATATTGATAATGGATATAATAAATTAATGAACTTTTGAATGTTTTTACATTAAAAACACACTTTCTCACCACGTCTTCTGGGAAAGCGTTTTATTTAATCTTTCAAATTATATGATTTTAATTTTGAAAAATTTACATACGTAGTTTGAATAGGTAGTTAATTTTTAGTATTATATGGTCAACATTATTATTGACCAAAAATATTACTGATTGTGGTTAAATGTAATCACAATAATAATGGTAAAATTAATATTAATTAGGGACTAAACCTTAAACATAAGGGAAACAATGACCTACACACTTGTCCGAAATCCATTCAATGGAATTATTTAGACTGTATCCCTTAATGGTTATAATTTTATAAGTTTTTAGAATAGTATTAAATAAAGTTTTATGATTTCATATGTTAAGTAGGGGAAAATATAAAAATGAAACGTTTCACACATCTAACATTTATAAAGCATTATGATATAGAATAAAAAATCATATTTTTGTTTATTCATGTCCTTTTGAAAATTAAATCAGTTATTATTTTCATAATTACCTGTCAATCATTTTTAGGGAATATTTAATTAATTAAAATTCTCCAGAAACTCCAACATAGTGATTATTTACTAAATAATTAACTAAAATCAATAATACTTTAAGTACTAAAAGCGTTGTAAAAAAATTTAATTATTATAATTTAATATTTTTTAATTTAATATATAATTTTAATATGTAGTAAAATTATAGAATTTGGATTCCAATATTTTTTCATATTTATTAAATTAAAATTAAATAGATAATGTAAAAATTGATAGAAATGTCATTTTACTATAAATGATATTTTATTAAATAATATAAAATTAATTTAAATATTACCTTCTACCAAGTTATTTTTTAGTCTTCATAAATAAAAACTATGGTCAATTAATGATCCAATTTATGTTTTATAATTTATATATTGACTCATATATAGTATAAACATTATTAACATATACCTAGTTAATGCAATGTTTTTACGTGTTACATGCACTTGTTTTAAAATTAAATTCAAAAACATGATGTTTTTTTATTTAGTAAATGTCGTATAATAAATATAATTTATAGTGTATATTTTGTAAAGTAAATCACACTTTTAATTTGGTTTTTTTGGTTAAATTACTTATATTGGAATAATTGGTACATTAATAAAAACCAAAATGATTAAACTGGTGGAACCTAGTAGTTAAAAAACATAATATTAAAAATGTACATGTTTTTGTGTGTTTTAGATTTTTATCAACCATTTTCAACATTAAACCATTAGTTTTCCATTTTGTAGGCACATTAGGAATATGAAAACTCCCATTTATGTTTACCTTTTGGTATTTATAGGAGTGTCACTCAACCTCCACTATAAAATGACTTCTCTCCTCCCCCTTCTTCATACATCTAAAAATACATAGATTCTTGAAAGATCTAAAAAGTATCCTTCTTAACATTACTCCCATACTCCATGAATAATCACATTTTCCATAAATAAATCCACATAATACCTTTGGGGGAAAAATAAAAGTAAATACGCAAATGACATATAACATCATTCCTCAAGCTCTTTTATCTTGTTTTCATTCCCCCCTTAAGTCTCATTAGTCCATGATTATTTAACAAAACCAATATAATAAAAATACTAGGATGTTTTTGTTCTATTTTTCAAACCTACAGATATATACACTTCCCTCTAAGGGGTATTAAAAATATTAATTACCTGGATGACGAACTATCACCTGAAGAAACGATGATTGTTAATTTCTCCCTTGCCAAAATTAATGGTTGGGAATTAAGATGAAAATTATATATATATATATATATATATTATTTATTATTTATTTAGGGTTATTTAATTGTATTACCACACCCACAAATATACTTTCCATCCTCTGTAAATATGGTAATTTCGTTTGGGGAACTGTGGACTACTACCTCCACAAAGCGATGTGATTCGTTCAAAAAATTGATGGAATGTATTAATAATAGGATCATTGAAAATATATGATATATATAAAATAATAATTCTAATTTTATTATATTATATTTATATATATTTATATTTCATTTACATTATTAATTTCAATATTTCATGAAAAACAAATACTGCATCCATGTGTAGGTATGGCCAACTGTCTCCCTTTATAGTGTATTGCATTTCATAATTATGTATTATATAGATAATTAGAATAACAATTTACAGTATATAAGGGATAATTATACCATTTTTTAAAATTCTGTAAATCATTATATATTAATAAAGACCAATATATAAAATCTTATCACACGTGTTAAAATCAAACGGAATATTACATAATATGTAACCATAACATGAAACTATTAACTATCAGGTAATATAATGTCAAAAAAACCCATATATGGTATTATATATAATAATATGGCTATTTAAAGTATTATAAAAAACTTATATATATATTATACAACTGGTTTTTATCATTACGAATAGAGTCAATACAATAGGTAAGGGAATTTTCTCACACTTATTGTATTTGTGACATACATGACAGGTTTTTTGAAATATTTTTTTGCCTGGTCTATGTACTAACCATTAATGTCTTATTTTATTATTATTCGTGTATTTATGGATATCTACATATCCATTCTATTATAACTATTTCATGGGGTTTTACATTTTGAAAGTTACAAAATCAGTCATATAGTATTGTTTGAGTTTTCCTCCTTTGAGAATCATGTTTTTTTATGAACTGAAATTATATTTTTATGTGTATATGATAAAATATGATGATTTATATAAAGAATATATTTTTATTTATGATAAATTATTCTGAATGTGATTTCACATTCTTATATACATGGTACCAAGATACCATGTGATGAGAGTTTATTGAAATAGTCTCATTACTCTTTCATGATACTTTATCATATGATTCCTTCTTGAAATATTCTGACCCATATCTCAAGAACACTCATGAATTATCCAGTCCATTTGTTTTCTGGGATTTCATCCTGTATTAGTACCATTTTTTCACTATTCAGTGCCTAATATAAGTATGAAAATATTTTTCTAAAATTTGTCTTTATTTTTTTCCTTCGATCAAAAATTGATATTCTTTCAAAACCATAATTTTTAAAAATATTTTTAAAACTGTTTATTATTATCCTATGATGTTAAAATAAATTTTTACCCATGATTTTACATTTTCAAATGGTTTTAGAATGAATCTTCTTATCATATTTAGATTAATATACCATTATGAAATATTCATGGTAAAAAGGATCTGTTGGCATGTACGGGAAAACATTTAATCATGACCGTTATTTCATTGAATCTTGATTGTATTTTCAAAATTTTATTTTCAAGGGGATATAATTCTTAATATTATAAATATATATTATTTTAATGTGGTTTTCCATGGAAAAGTTTTCCAAAATTTAAATATAGTTTAAAAAACATATCATAAACATTGTTAATCTTTATTTATATGGTCTCAAAGTGTTTTTAAATAAATGGTTTTCAAAATATTTTAACACTTTATTTAAATTGTTTTCATGGCATTTTAATATGTTTTCGAATTATTTTCAAAGAGATTGTTTTCAAATAATTTTAAAATTTATTTTATAAGTATTCAAGGAAATTTTTTTTCAAATGATTTTATTTTTTCATGATTAATGGATATTTTAAGAAATATCTTTTCAAAATATATTTCCCAAACAATTCCAATCTAAAATACATCTACTAATTTTATAAATGCATTTCTTAGAAAATAATTCAATGATTGAGTCATATTTTCTTATGAATGATTTATGTTTGGATAGAATTATATTTAAGAGACTATTTTATATTTCATGGGTTGTATGATTTTGAAACCCACTTCTTTTGATAAATTATGATTTTAAAGAAATTATTATGAATCATGTATATTTTCCCATAGGTTTTGATATGATTAAATATTTATGATAAACATTTAATTTCATGGGATATGCTATAATTGTTTATGATTTTGTGGAACATGTATGTATGACTTTAGTAAGAGTTGATTGGGAAATATATATCCCTCAAATACTTTGGGTAAAGATTTTTATCTCATGATATAGACTATGATATTCTTCATAGTGGACCTTGAGTACTAAGATAGATATGGAAGTGAACTGTGACTAGAAATATGGTATGGGGTGAAATCATTCTATTAAGATGGACATGGGAGTGATCCATGAATTACAATATAGTGTTAGTAGTGAACACATAATAATAACATTTCTATCAGAGTATACCATGACTACCATGATGGTATACAAAGTGTACCCATACTACTAAGATGGCCATGGAAGTGATGTATTGACTACTATGGAAATAATTTTAAATGTTCATGTGTCCACCACAAATTCAATGCCTTATTACTATGTTATGATTTCATGGATTATTTTATTTATTTACTTGTGATTTATGTCTTATAAACTATAAATATCCATTCCATGATTCATGTTTATTATCAAATTATATGAAGGTTATTATCTTATAATGTTATGATCTCATTCTCATACCCATATTATCATGTTTATGCTTCCATGTCTGTCATGTTTCCCCTCATGAAGAATATGATTTCATCCGTTTTTATGATTCGTTTCCCCTAGATTATGATGATATGTATTAAGCCTAATATTTTTATGAAGGGTAATTGATAATAAGAACCTATTGGGAGAAAATGTAGCTCAATCATGTACTATTTTTTTTGTTTCCACGTTTCCAAAGGCACTACACTAATACATTCATTGGTTATCAATTTGTAAGAGGTTTTAAGTATTCCAAAAATGTAATTTAATGTGAATTTTTAAAAAGTGTTGAGATATAATTTTTTCCAATGGATGATTTATTTAATTAGTCTTTACAATACTTCTGTAATGGTATTTCATTTCTAATGAGTATTATGTCAACAATAAAATCTATTAAGAACATAAATGAACTCCAACTAAACTTATTATAGAAAAAATACTCATATTAATTTATTATGAAATCATTTTTTTATGAAACCATTAAATAGAATATTCCATGACCAATATGTTTAATTAAA
Organism: Viscum album; assembly: GCA_963277665.1. Lineage (NCBI taxonomy): Eukaryota > Viridiplantae > Streptophyta > Magnoliopsida > Santalales > Viscaceae > Viscum > Viscum album. Next base: position 149,987,785 of record OY728148.1, read on the forward strand.
TCCATAAATGAATATTTTCCATCTGAATTCCTTATGAGAATCATATTCATCCACATAACCTTAATATTATTTCATATATAAATATACATAAATGTTCCCATTAAGGAATTATATTTTAAATTTCCTTTTTTAAATATCATTGTCTTGGTAGTCCTCTATGGAAAGTAGAATTATGCAGGATTTATGTATTTATAGTGGTTAAAATCTTTCAATATAGTCCATGTCATGATGGTATTTAAACCCTTTCAAAATTAGAAATGACTTTTATTTACTTTAATTTACATCCATGTCTAGGTTTTTCTTGAATACATTATTACATACTATGTGATTGACTTCAACTTGAGGGTATACCATAATACAAACATGATTTTGATACATGTAATTTATTTTAGAATTCAAAGGTTCCTGCCTCCTGGAAATATCAATGAAACATACTAATTCCATGAAAGTTATATGGTCATTAATATTAATTAATTATGATTATCCATAATTAGTGAGATGAAAAACACATACATTAGGATTTATAACCTCTCCTATAATCATATATAGTAATTCTACCTCTAGAAAATATTCTTACATAGGGATTTGTTAAAATGGTTCCTATTAAAACACATGGGATCCTTGTCCCCGTACATCATCAATGTCTATCCTCATCCAACTATCCCTTTAATATATTTTCTTCCTCAATGTAAATATGGATCTTATCCCCACAATTACCTTTTTAGAGGGTTATTATATGTAATATACCCTTGTTTCCATGGAGTTTACAGTAATGTTACACTTTTTGACTTATGGATAATGTTTTTTCCTTGAGAAACCTTAATCAAATTTTTCAGACCCCCACACACATATAAGTCTGAAAACCAATTTTTAATTCCAATATTCAATTTGTATGTCATATCAAATACAACTACTAAATGTACCTAGTTTATTGTTTTTTTCTATAATGTGAATCCCCAATATTTTAATTGAAATCTAATTGGCCTTATCATTAATATAAAAATATATAACAAGTTTTGGTTCCTCCTTTACCTAACACCATTCCATTGATGTGTATAAGAAGTATGGATTTTGGTTGTATAAAATACATCTGAAAATGATCGATGAAGAATTTAATAAGAAATTTTTAACACTGTATGATTTATACATCTTCATCACCTAACCAAGCTAGTTCAAAACATCAATATTTTATTTTTTAATTTTACATAATAATACAAATTATATGTCATGAAGTATAAATATTAATATCTACTAAAATTATCATTAAAATTTATAAGGTATGAGTATTGACCCTTTTCTTCAATTGGATATGGTCCACACACACCATAATGAACTTATTCTAGAATGTTTGTCCCCCTTTCACCAATTCAAATAAATCAGGATTTGTCATTTTTTCCTTGTAAATATTCTTGTAATATACAAGGAGGTTCTAGTTTATATGAACATAAATTTACAACTTGGTGTAATTTGGTCAAATATTTATCATTTACATGGCTCAGTAGATGATTCCATATTTACGCATGGTATGAGTCCTGTGAAATATTATTTTTATCAAATTCAATGACATGGTTCATATAATGCAACATGTAAATACCATTATTTAGATAATCTTTACCATAAAATGTGATTAATTTATAAAAAAAAGATACATTTTTAAAAAAAAAATTGAATCTAAATTCACCTATATTAATTCGATATTTATAAGGTTTTTGGTTTCTAATATCACATGATAAAATTATTCTAAAACACAGATCATTCTCATCGACAATAAGAGGTGGCTGTTCGAAATAGTCGTGATAACAATTATATCTCAATTTGATACTCCTAGATCTACCTCATACTAGTAAATATTATGAAATGTACATGGTTCCTATATTATAATACAAATGGATAACCATATTTTGTATATAATACCCAATTTGTATAAACTAATAAAATACACTTGATGGAAAATACACATAGATATTCCCCTTACATATTTTTTAGGGTGATGTTTTATTTTCAACTACCCCTTCCTGTCACATGAAAATAGATAGCATCATATTCCACTGATTATCCCTTGTTCTTTCTCTTCATGGTAACAAATTATGATCAATATTTTCATTTAGATCTCGCCACTTGGCCTTGGATTTTATTCACCATATGTAAATATTTATTTTCATGCTATATGTAACATCATGGCCTAACTCTCCTCTAAGATGGTGGTCAGACCGATAGCTCACACAACCTCAAGAACATCTCCCAGAATTCTAAAGGATGAAAACTAGTAGTGAGTTCTTATGGTGTTTGTGTGGTGACATTATTTTCGCATAGATCAGATAATTATTTTCGCATAGATCAGATAATGCACATTGATTTACAATATATAATTGATAAAAATCCCAAAAAGAATCAACAATTAAAAAACTAGTAATAAATAATTGACAAAGTAGTGTAAGACATTAATTATCAATTTCATAAAAGTCAAAAAAAGATTGTTTATACACAATTTAATTCTTTATATGGTAATGATACCTGATGAGAAGTCGTAAAAAATCTATATTCTTTACAACAAAGTATATTAATAAAGAAAATATAGAAAATCCCCACGGGAGATCTCTATAAGTATCTAGACCTTTAGCTCAATCTTTTTCTCTTAATTCCCATGTATAATAAATACATCAAACAACCAAGATCCTACTAATGTAAGCAACAATTTGGTACCAATGGTAGCCGATCAGGGAGTGAGATTAAAATATTAAGAGGTGGGGACCCACTATGTCTAGAGCAATCCGTAAAATGAAATATAAATTATGAAGTGTTTTTTTATAAAATAAAAGTAGAGAGATAACAATTTAATAGTTGAAACTTGGTATTTGTTACTAATAGAAACCCATAACATCCACCCTCTTTGACCTAATCCGGATATAATACAAGTGTATTTTATAAATAAAAATATATGACACTGGTAATAATATCATGGATGAGAAAAAAATCAACATCTCCATGGTTTTTCGTTAACATGGGGTATAAAATACATGTAATCACATAAGTAAGCTAGTAATTTAAAGGAGAAATCCAATGTGTAATCACAACACATAACAATAATGAAGGATGAATCTCAAGAATTTTGATTTAAACCATCAATTTATAGATGTACTCTGAGACTGTCCCTAATGTATTTCTATGGTACATCCATTCAAAATATCCTATTCCACTAATCACATCCAAGGAGATCCATTCGAAAGTCCAAGAACCGCTCGTGGTATGGTAACTATGATGTTTTCCAAGGTATTACATGTAAGGGACATAGTACCAACAGAGTCTTAGTATATCCATTTTGTCAATGAGTCCAACCTTGGTTACCCCTTTGTGAACTGGTATCATCCAATAGTATAATATAAATACTTAGGGAGCCCTTTTCTAGAGAGAATAAAACATATCTTCTCTAACGCATTGTACTCTACCCTACCTATTACGAAGTGTCCAATTATGGGTTCTTAATGTGTGACCTGTATTCTCTCCTTTGACTGATTTAATTTATAACAACATGAGAGGAATATATCATATAGCAAGAAAGGTATGAGGATTTTCCTATATGGACTAAGCCTTAAAAATTTCATGTAAATACAAGAAACCGAATATCAAAAGCACGAAAGGTTAACAAATAATTTCACTTGGTTCATGCCACTAACAAGGGAATGTGAAATAATAAATCATTCATAATCAAGTAATTATAAAAAAAGTCATGTGAAATTAATATGCCTCTTTCTATGATGTCATCAATGAAATTTCATCATCTCAAGTTATAAAGCGTGTTTGTCATAATCCATCCATACTATTTAACATGACTCAAACAAGGATCTCCAAACAAGGACAAGTAGTTTATTAAAAGGAATAGTACTCATGTAACATGAATCAAGTAAATTTTCATGTTAGGAATATTACATTCATATAATCCTCAATTATTCCATAGGTAGGAGGCACCACACAAGGAAAAAATATTATATTTAAGCTTTTTCATTATCAAGAGGGGCACAATTCATAATTTATTTCTCATTAAATAATTTAAGTAATTATTAAGGTGTCCCGAAAACCCATGTCCATTATCCCCTTAATATATAATGGAATCATAGGCTGTTTAGGATAGCTCATCATAAGGGGTGGCTGAGAGGCATGAAGAACACCCTAAACTATTTTCTCCAGAAGAGAAGGCCACAACGAAAATGATTTAACAAAACAAAAGATTTTATTACTGTCAATAAATTCATTTTTGATAATCCATTTATTCAAATCATTCCATTTTTTATAAACCATCCTACTAGAGGTCATTATCACAGAATTTTCATAAAATTGAAAAATTGATTTTTAGGGTACAAGTTCCAAAGGTTTTATGTTCATTATCCTTAAGGGATGATACTAAATTTCATAATTCATTCTATCCATTAAATTAAACTCTACCATTTCATTTATCTCATTTATACATAGAAAAAAAATTACAAGGGATCACACACTTAAAATTTTCATTTAACAATAATAAATCTTGCATAAAGAAAATAAAAAGGCAATATGGAAGGCAATATAAAAGTCTGCCACTGCATTTTTTTTCTTTAAAGCACCAAATCTTTGTTGGAAGGTTTCTATTAAAAAAGCATGAAATTGTTATCACACCAAACATATATCACTTTTATGAATTTTGATATATTTATCAGGGAATATTTTAAATGGAAAAAAATAATTAATTGTAAATTAAAAATGGTGCATTAACAAATTAATTAATATATTATTAAAATTAAATGGGGAAATGAATGGGATCTTATCTCAAAAGAAGAACCGACTTAACATTTGAAACATAACAGATTTATTGACAACGAATCAGAATTGATCAAAATAGACACGCATACCTTCATATGAATATATACATACCCCTTATCCTAATTCACATATTCCCTGATCCATGAAAAAATATGTACATGGAAGATATATATATATATAATATACCAGAATACATGTGTGTGTGAACCACTAAATCTAATCAAAAATCCCTAAAATAAAATATAGGAATCCTAAATCATCAAAGGACTCAAAAATCTAAGGTATAAACCAAATGGTGTTCAAAAAACTTACCTTGGAAGCTGTCATCAACCTAAAACCACAAGAAACACCTCACATTTGGCGGAAATCACTGAAATCATGTGGTAAGGATCAATGAACTTAATGAAAAAAAATAACATCAAATCATAAAAAACGACCCAATAATAAAATGAGGGACAAGTAAGAATGGAGAAAAACCTTAACCTAAATCATTGGTGGGAGGACCGAAACACACTAAACCACATCGCCTTTGGAGGTGGTTGCCGAAATATGAATGAACATGTCTCGAGAGGACATTAGAACGTCATATCAAAGGAATAAACAATGAAAAACCAAGTTAACTCATACCTTGGGTTTGGTCACACCATTTATCGAAATTGATAGACCAAATCACCAATAAAAATGAAGAGGATGAGGATATCAGGGCCTTACAAAGATTTATTGAAGGGAAATTATGATGAAAAATCATGGAGATGGTGAATTGGAGAGGTTTCATGGAAGGGGGCAATGTGTCATGGGGTTCGAGAAGGATACATGTTGTGCTGTAGGGAGTTCATGGACAATGAGTCATGTTGTACGGTGATCATAGCTAATGAGGCCTGATACTAGGTGGTCATGACGAAGGATGGTTTAGCAAAGGATAGATGTCGCGCATAGAAGGGGATACCTAGGGAGGGCCACGTCACACTGCAGGAGGAGGGTGGAGAGGTCCCCTGTTCACAAAAAAAATTAACTAATATAAAATAAATATTATTCATAATAAATGATAATAATAAAAAAACATAATAGCATAATAATAATAATAATATTATTATTATTATCTATAAAATATTTCTTTATTATTTCATTATTTTTTCATTTAATTTTATTTTATTCATGTCATTTTATTTTTTTAATTAATTTATATTTTTTATGAAAAAAGACATAATAGTTTTCCGACTACAGAAAAATCATTCCAAAAGTATATTTCAAAAAGGCTCATCGAGTACAATAAAAAATTTAAATTTTCCAGTATTTTTCATATGGTTCAAGATGAAGAACGTTATATCCTTCCCACCTAAGAACATATCATCCCCATGAATCCTTTAAGAATATTGAAAACATAACCCAACCAACAAGGATCATAATGTCTTGCACAATAATCCAAGTTATTTCTCTAAATAATGATTGTACCATCAATATCTTTTTAGGAAATAGGCACTTAATCAGTTCAAATATAATCCCATAATCATTTTCCAATCAAAACATTGAAAAAGTTCTTACCCGAACAAGTTTAGAAACAGATCTGGAAATGTTGTTATCTCTTAAGACATCAAACTAGGGGTGCTCCCCACCATTGATCTTATCATTAGAAGGGTCCATATAAAATCCATTACACTATCCACCATCGAAATTTCCTATACAACCCACCCTAAAGCATTTTATAGATGATTCTTTCATGACTTCTAAAACAGATAAAATTCTTGATTCCCCATCAAACTCAAATCCCATGTTAAGCTAGGTTTTTATGAAAAACCCTGGACAACACTAACTGTGATCATCTCACCTGATGATGTGCCAAAAAATTTGCATCACTAAATGCTCCATTGAACAAGATAGTCAAAAAGACATGACACTCTAGCCTAATATTCATGAAGATGATTTCATTAGAAAGCCTATGTTTTTTTAATTATATAACGTTTCCTACTCCTATGGTATCTTTATTTCAAAATGTAAACACCCACTGAAGTCCATATACAAGGAATTAATTGATGTTCCAATATTTAATCAGCACTAATCATGACAAAAAGTCTTGGATAACCTACAATTGGAATGACTATAATTTAAGGAACTAACCCCAGGTATTCCATACTCCATATTTATGAGTGGAAAGTTAAAACAAGTTCACAACATCCACATTAGATAACTAATTGTTCCTAGAGTGGAATCCTTGATGGTTTAGTTATAGAAATTGATGGTGTAAAAGAGTTCTTCCAAGTAATGCCTATATAGAAATCCATAGGACACTCAAGACTAACCATTCCTCATTAATAACCCCATGTTTAGTACGAAACACTGAGAGACCACTCAAATTTCGCAACAACATTTTAACTATAGTGTTCTATAAGACCTTCGCTCTCTTAGTGTCTTAGTAATGATGTAATGATATGGGACTTTCTCATCACTAAGAATAAATTTCAATTTTTGTTTCATTTTACAAATAAGAACATAGTATAACCACTATGTAGGGCTTTATGGAAGAAATTAGTCTTCTGCAGTTTATATACCGCCATTGATAAATCACAATGACTATAACACCTAAAAAATTACATGATCGTTCCATTTTACACACAAATTTCCTCCATAAAAATTGAATTTCTCTATGTTTTCATACATAACAAAACTCTTCAAAACCGTTCTGCTGAGAAATATCTTACATTTATTTAAAATTCACAAGCCTCACTGCTTTTAAGTTATCCTAACAATTATCTAATGGTCCCTTTTGGTTGTGTACCATATACCCAAAAGGACGTATATTTAAATGAATTTTCATGACACTCCCAACCATTGGAGTGTCTGAATCATAAAATAGAAGATATAAAATGGATTATATGATGAACTCAAGGTTAGAACAGTCAGAATTTCAATCATCTAATCAATTGGAATGAATACCAAAACAATACTTTCTGGCAAGAAAAAATGGAGAAGTCAATGGAAGTCATCCCAAGAATTGGGAAGAACATGACTTATTTTAATGAAAAAGTGACTTAACTACTGATATGACTTGAGATATATTTAACATAACATGGATTAAAAATTACACATTACTTTCCATTTTGTAACAATATTAAGAACTCGATGGTCACTGCATACATGAACGCATACTACCTCAAGGTGATTGAGCTTAAAGATGACTCTTTAACTCAGATGATGACATACCTATTTATCCATCATTGTGGAGATGGGAGGAAAACAACCTATGAATATACTAACCCTTTTTGTGGGATTTCTAACCTGCTGATAATGTGGTTTACCAAATTACAAAGCCCGAAACAAACATTAAGGAAAACATGAATACCCATCTGAACAATAGGTTCATTTAGAAAGAAATATTCGTACTAGATACAATGACACCAGAACGACACCAAAAAACCAAAAAAAAACCAGGGAATTATCACAGAATTTTTACTAAAATGGTGTTACCTACCACATAATATCCCCTCATAAAGAAATATCATCGAATCTAACACTAATTCATGCTAAAATAAGTCATTAGTCTTAAAATCTAATCTTTTAATACATTTCAAAAAGAAATAGTACCTATGAAAATTCCTAGAGCTTCCATTCCAAGGCAACTAAAAGAATATTTATCTACACTTATACAAGGTTCTTAAATAGATGAAATAACTTTAGGTTCAATTTCAATTTCCATTACATTTTTAACCATTTAATAATACAACATGCACATTTTCTATAGTCATGTCATATGGGCAGCCATCTACTAATCCATAAAGCCACCATACGCTTTATTGGTGGTATTTGGATCCCATTTAATTTCAAAAAATTCATTTATCCAATGAAATAAAATACATTAAAAAAAAACTGGCATGTCTCCATAAGAAGCTAACATAGGGAATAAATTTTATAGGCACCAAAGCAAGGAATATCAACACGTAATAATTTTATACAAATTGGAATTCTCTTAAGCATAATAATATGGAATGACATTAAAGTGAATAAATAATATCATCTAGAAACCTATGAATACATCTTCTTGGAATTTCATATGCATGACATTTTAATCCTTATGTTACTTTTATAATTCAGGACATGTTTCATCCTTACCTTAATAGGCCAAGTGTAAAATACAATAAACTCTAAAAATCCATAAGCATTGGAAATTTAACCAATCACTAGAGGTAAAATTATATCAATAGTAATATATAAAAGCATGAACATCAATTCCCCTCCCTGTGAACTTGGACATTTCCCAAATGTGGGGTGATCAATCCCAGGAATAGCTATTAACCATGCTCAGTCACATTCCTATTGTTCGGTATACCAACCCAAAATAGTAAGAAAAAGGAAAAATGTAACCTCACTCACATACCACATTGTAAAATCATGACCCATCTCAACTCTAAGATCATGGTTGGACCAGTGGGTCACATGACTTCATGCACATATCCCATTACTCCAGAGGCTGTAAACTAGTAGCGAGGGCCTAAGGTGTGTCCATGGGGAGACTATTCCACCATATATCATAGTATTCGGTGCGATTAACAATATATAATAGATAGTGGAATCCTAAAAAGAACAAACCAAAGAAAATATAGTAATAAATAATTGACAAAGAATTGGACGATAATAATTAACAATTTTATAAATGTGGCCAATGACTTTTTTTAATAAATGAATGCATTCAATTATAATGATACCTGACATATTTTTGTTAACAATACAATATTATTTACAATAGAGTACAGTAATAGGGAAAAGGAAGTAAATACCGATAGACAATCTTGATGAACATCCCAAGATCCATCTCAATCCTTTTCTCCTAAATACATGGTATAATTATAGAACAAACAATAATATCCTACAAATATAATGTCTACTCGGGTACCCTGGGTACCCAATTAAGATGTGAGATATAAATCTCATTAGGACGGAACCCACAATGTCTATTCCAATCCAGAGAATAAAATATAAATTCTAAAGTGTATCATATAAAATAAAAAGAGGGTGATAATAATTTAATAATATACACTTCATTTGGGTTGCTAACCGACACCCATCCCATACCACATTCTTCTACCTAGGCTGGAAATCAAGAAAGTATATTTGGTCGAGAAGGAATATATAACAACGACCAATAGTAACATGGAAAACCAAGGAAGGTAGATTAACAAGCATGTTCTTTAACATGGGGTCTCAAACTCATGTCATCACATAAGTAAAATATAAAAGTAATGAAAACATCTCACATGAAATCACAATACATAAAACAATGAAAGAAGCATCTCAATTATTTACATTAATAATAATCAATTTTAGAGGTGGATTCTAATACCTTCTTAGAGGAATCACTATGGTGCATCCATTCCAATTATCAAATGCCACTGAGACCTTCCAAGATGATCCATTTGAAATTCCAAGGTATCACTCAGGTTATGGTAACAATGAGTCTATCTCAGTTATCCCAAATAAATGACTGAATATCAAATAAGGATTGTCATAGACATTTTTTAATTGGGTTTATCCTCGGTTACCCCTTAAGTAATCGGTATCACCAAAAAGTATAATTGAATGTTTGCGGGTGAACATGCATGGTAAGACAAAAATATTGGTTCTTTGCTGAATTGGGTTCTAACTAGTCGAGTACAGATAGTCCAACTATGTCTTCTTTATATGACACCCACAACCTCTCCCTTACTCAATTTCAGTTAAAACAACAAAATAGGAATATATCACAATGTAAGAAATTTTTATGGAATAAGATACATGTAATAATCATTAATGAATTTCATCTCAACACATGCAACCCAATTTCACAAGCTAGAAATGTTAATAAGGAATTTCACATTGTTCGATCCACTAACATGGCCAGAAGCAATAAAGAATATTCCATACTCATGTAATTATAAACAAGGCCTGAGGAATCAACATGCCTCTTACCAATATGTATTCAATGAAATTTCATCATCTGAATATATCAATCATGAGTGTCGTAATACATCCAATCCATGAAAATAGATTAAAAAGGAGCACCAAACTAGGCATAAGGAGTTCATTAATTGGTATGGTAAAAATGTAACTTGAACTGGGTAATTTTTCATGTAATAAAAATTTCATTCAAATAAAACTCATGTATTCCATAGGTAATAGAAACCACATATGGGATAAAATATAATGTTCAAGCTAAGGAATTATCAACAGGGACCCAATTCATAATACATTTCCCAATAATCAATTTAAGGCATTACTAAGGTGCCATGCACAACCCATGGAAATATTCAACATTTTATATAAAGACAACTTATGATATTTAGGATGGATCACCCAATGTGGTGTCCGAGAGGCATGATGAAAACCACAAATATGTTTTCCCATAAGTGATGGCCATAAAGGAAATGATAGAATAAACCGAACTATTTAATCCCATTCAAACAATTCATTGTGGCTAGACCATTTATTCAAAGCATTCCATTTGGTATGATTCATCCTACTAAGGGTCATTCTCAAAAAACATTCCTAAACCTGGATAATTTATTTTTAATGTACGTGTTCTAATGGGTTCATGTTCTATATACATAATGTATGCTACTAACATTCCAAATTCATTCTAACTATTCCATTCACCATAACCATTTAATTATATCATTTATACATACAATCTACATTATAAAGGAGCAAGCACATAATCATTTCATTCATAAGTAATAACTCCAGCATAAACAAAACAAAATGTCAATAATATAGGCATCATAAAAATTTAGCTATACATTTTTAGATTGAAGGATTAACACCTCCATTGAGGGGATTTTATTACAAAAACACGACCTTGTTATCAAACAAAATGTATATCACTTTTAAGCATTTTAGTAACATTATCATGGATGATTTTAAATTAAAAACCAAAATATATTAATTAAAAATAATGATTGGTGAATTATATAATGAATTAATGCATTACTAAAATTTATGAATTAAATGAATGGGATAATACATCAAATGTTGAACCAATTTAAAATTCTACATTTAATAAATTATTCAGTGGCCACTTGAAACAACTCCACACACACAAACATACCTTCATATTAATATATACATATCCATTAACCCAATTATTGTATTCACTATTCCTGGAGGGAATATAGAAATGGATGATATATGTATTTATATATATTATATATACATACATGAATACATTTAAGTATGAACCTCCAATGCAAATCCAAACTCCCTAAAATTAAATCTAGGCATCTTAAATCATCAATTGTCCCATAATAATATGGGTGAAACCAAGAAGAGGGTAAAAACACAACTCAGAAGGAAACGAAAACCCAAAAACACATGAAACATGTTGCCTTCAATGGTGAACATTGAAATCATGCGTCAAGGATCAACCCAATTAATGAAAAAAATACCAAGAACATATAAATCATAAAATCCCCAATTATAAAATGAATGAAATAGAAGAATGGAGAAAAACAATACCCAAATTAATTGGTGGGAAGAACAAAAATCTCTATGATGCTTCTACATTGGTGGAGGTTGTTGGGATACGAATCAACATGGCCCAAGAGGCCATTCGCACACCCAATCAATAGAAGAAACAAAGAAACAGGCATAACTCATACCTATGGTTCAGACGCACATTGTAGGGTAATGGATAAACCAAATCACGGCAAAATTGAAGATGATAAAAAGAATATGGTCTTACAAAGATGAATCAATAGAGAATAATGAAAAAAAATAGTGGAGATGGTGAATCAGAGATGTTTCGTAGAAGGGGTGCCACACCATGGGGTTCAACAGGGAGTCATGTCACGCTGCATGGAGGTCACGGTCTAGTATGGACACTACTGCGATGTCGTGTCCAGGAGGGTTCACTATAGGGAGGTCATTTCTAAGGAGGTCTAGTCTATGGAGAGTTGTTTCATCAAGAAGGGGGACTGGGGGACGGTCGTGTCATGCTAGAGGAGGGTGGATAGACTCCATGGTCACAAACAAATAACTAATCATAAATTAATAATGATCTTAATAAATTATAATAATAATAATAGAAATATTATTATTATTATTATCATTATTAAAATATTTATTTATTTATTCATTCATTTTTCATTTAATTTCATTGTATTTAGTGGCATTCAATTTTTTTATCTAATTTATCTTCATTAATAAAAACACATTGTAGTGTTCTGACTTCTAAAAATGTGTTCCGAAAGTCAGTTTCAGAAAATTTTCCTTCCAGTAACTGGGATTTTTTTAATTTTATGGGAATTGTTTTCATATTCCAAACACAGAACATCACAACCTTCTCACATTAGAACATTTTGTCCACAGGAAGCCTTTGAAAACAAATAAATCATCACCCAACCTAAAAGGGTAATCAAGTCTTGAACAAATGGTCACATTTCATCACCAAACACCAAATTAAAATTCATTAATTTTTAAGAAATGTAGTACATAATCCATTAAATTTCATTCCAACACTCATTTTCCAATCGAAACGTCACATACCTCAGCCTATTTTTCAAGAGATGGCTACATGATATCATCTCTGGAAACAACTAACTAGTGGGGCTCCACACCATAGGATGTAGAATTAGAAGGGGACATCTCCAAACCATGAAAAATTCTTTAATAATAATTTCTTACATGACATTCCCTTAAGAGTTCTAGCGATGCTTCTCGTGGGATTTCCAAGGAAGATAAAATAGTTGATTCACTATAGACCTCAAAGACCATGTTGAGTCTTCTTTTTATGACATGCCCTTACCCAAAAAACCACATTAATCTCACATGACAATGTTCCAAAAACAATCAATTACAGAATTCCCCAGTGAACAAGAGAAATAAATATTCAATCCACTCCATCTGAAAATTACAGAAGACGCTTAATATAGGCAGCCGATGTTTTTATTTCAAACTAAACTACGATGCCTTCCTCCAAGGTATCATTCATTCAACACTCTTAAATATTATAAAGTCCATATACCTGAATTTCGTTAATGTTCAATGATTTAATCATTACTGATCCTAACAACAAGTAAGAGATAACCAAAAATTCGAATAACTATAGTGTTATGAACTATCCCAAAGTATTCTATACACCATGTTTTGGAGTGAGATATTGGCACAAGGTCACAATGTCGACATTAGATCATTTATTTATCCTAGAGAAAATCCCTGATTTTTTTCTATAAAAGAAACTGGTGGTGTACAAGAGTTATTACAAGACATTCTGCCATAGGATAATAAATGTCACTCAAGACTAACCAAGAAATGATAAAATCCGCCATTCAGCATGAATCACTGAGTGTCCACTTAAACCACCCCAAAACTTTTTAACTATAATGTGGCATAAGACCATCGCTTTGTTAGTGTATGAATCATAATGTCAAGATAGGGGACATGCTTGTCGCTAAGAATAAAAAAATATGGTTTTATAGTACAAAAAACATAGTTGAACCCCTACAGTTTGCTTTATGGAATAAAATAAACTTCTTCGGCTGACATACCTCTATTCACCAATCACGATGCCTATACAACCCGAACCGTTACATGATCATAAAATATTTACCATCAAATGCCTATATGATCAACAATGTTTGTCAGGGGTTGTATACACAACAACAAAAATTTACATTGTGCTGTCGAGAAAGCACAAACACGTATTTAAAATTCATAAGCCTCATGTCATTTAAGTCTGCTTGGTCATTCCCTAATCAATCTCATAGATTGTGTTCCTTCTACCAAGAAAGAAATATATTTAATAGAACTAACATAAAACTCCCCACCATAAGAGTTTTCTGATCATCAAAATGAATGGATAAACTCTCCCCACAAAAGAACAAATGGCCAGAATTTCCATAAACGCAAAAGTTTAAATAATTGGACTGATGACCAAAACCAAACCGACCATCGTGACAAAACCCATGAGTCTACGGAAGTCATCCAGAGCATTGGGAAGAGTTTGATTTATTTTATCTAACAAACCATTATTCTACTGGGATGACCAAAGATGTATTTAATAGTATAATGCATAACGATTACACTGAACTCATCCAGTTCATAGCAACAATAAGCACTTGACTGGAACCATGTACATGAATGCATACAACCCCAAGGTGAAAGAGATGCGAGATGATTATTTAAATATGACAAAAACATATTGATTCATCCATAACTATGAAGAAGAGAGAGTCAAATGACCTACAAAGGATCTGATCATGCCCATCGAATGTCCAACCTATGAAAAATTTGCATTACTCGATTCTCAATTTTGAAACAAAATTCAAGGATAACATGGACTCTTATCCAAACCATCATGATTTTTAGAAAGTAAAAGTACTACAAGGTACAACAGCACCTGAAAGACACCAAAAATTAGTAAACTCATGGTATTAGAAAAGCATTTAAATTAAAAGGGTGATACTTACCATGGGTTATCCCCTTACGACGAACCAGCAATGACCCTAACAGTTGTTCACTCTAAAAGAAGTCACTAGGTTCAAAATATAATCATCTAAGCCATTTATAAAAGAAAGAGTGCCTATGGAAAATGATCGAGCATCCATTCCACAGCCACTCAAAGAAGCATTATCTACCGTTACATGAGGGTCATAAATAGATGACACCCCTACTTGGTCTATTTCCAAGAACAATTAATTTGAAACCATTTCATAATAAAACATGCACATGTACTACTATCCAAATATATGGGTGTCCATTTACCAATCCATAAAGTTCCCATACACTTTACAAGTTGAATTTAGATCCCATTTAATTGCCGAAAATCCATTTATCCCATAAAATCAATTACATCAAAACAAAACTAGCATGATATCACAAGATTCTAACATAGAGAATACAAGTTATATGTACAGAAGAATATCATATTAACACCTAAGTAGGTTATATAGAAAAACATTCTAAAAAAACATAACATTGTATGGAATTCAGGGCACTCAATCATATCAACAGATAATCTATGAATGTAGCTACATGGTATGGAATCCAAGTGACATATAAATCCTTTTGTTCCTATTATGATTCATGTAATGATTTATCCTTTCCATAACAGGCCATGGGTAAATGACCATAAACATCATAAATCCATAAGTAGTGTAAATTAAACCAATCACTCAAGGTGAAATCATATCAGCTGTAATATCGAAAATAATGAACATCAATTCAAAGCCCTGACCACTTGGTAAATTCCCATACATGGGGTGATCAGTCCCAGGAATGCCTATTAAACAAGCACTGACACATTCTTAGTCTTATGTATACCAACAAAAAAATGTAAGACAATGGAAAAAAAGCAACCTCACTCTGATACCACTTTGTAACATTCTGGCCCAGCTAAACTCTAAGACAGTGGCCAGACAGGTGGGTCACATGACCTCTCGCGTATCCCCCAAAATGTCGGAGGCTGCTCACTAGATGTGAGGGCCTAAGGTGTGTTCATGGGGAGAAAATTCCCTCTTAGATAAAATTATACACATAAATTAACAATATATAATTGATAGAGGATGAATATCAATAACTAACAGTAGGAAAATAATTATTAAATGTTTGAAAAAGTTATAGTATCTAATAATTAAAAATTTCATTAAATTGGACACTTCCAATTTATACAACAGATCAATGTATGACATTATAATGATATGTGAAGGCAAGAAGTAAACAATACATCATGATTTAAAAAATAGTATAGTAGTAATGAAAATACAATAATTTCCCACATGTGATCTCTATGAGCATCTTGAGCTTTATATCTGTCATTTTCTCCTAACACGCTAGGATATAGAATAAATAAAATAATATAGATACTATAAATATATGTTCTTCTAAGGTTCCTAGTGTGCCTGAGCAGTGTGTGAGGTTATAAATCTCAATAAGAAAACACCCATTATGTCTTTCACAATACATTCAATGCAATATTACTTACGATGTCTGTCATATATAATAAATTTTTAGTGAACAAAATTTAGTAATAGACACTTGGTTTATGTTCCTAATAGACCTCCATTTCAAGCCACATGCTTCGGCCTAAGCAATAAATCTGAAAACTAAAAATGAGAAAGAATGAAAATATAACTAGGGACAATAGTAACCAAGAAAGACAAGGAAGAAATATCTCCAATCTTGTTCTTTAACATGGGTTTTAAAAATCATGTCACCCCATAATAAATATAGTAATGTAAAGGAAAAAACTCAAGTGTAATCAAAATACATACCAATAAAGAAGAATGCAACTCAAGAATTTACATTAAAAACAATCAATCTCAATGGTGAAGTTTATGCTCATCCCTGAGTTATCTCAATGATACATCCATTAAAAATATCCAATTTCCCTATGCCCATCCAAGGTGACCCTTTAGAATGTTTAAGTATCACTCATGGTATGGAAACTATGAGTTTTTTCTAAGTATCACACATAAGGGACTGAGTATCAACCAAGTTCTAGCGTAGCCATTTTCATAATGGGTCCATCCTCGGTTACCTCTTTCGATACCAGTAAAACCCATTAGTATAATAGAAATCCCATGGTATCCCTTGCCTTGTAGGCCTAAAACATCGCTTCCCTTGTTTTTAGCGTTCTATCCAATCAAGTACTAAGAGTCCAATTCTTGGTTCTTAATATTGGACCCACATTCTCTCCTAATCTCTATTTCCTTTAAAATATCCATAGATGCATACATCATTGACAAACCATGTTATGATTCTTAATCTACATGGAATATTCCATAAAACATTTAATATCAACACTTGAAACTAAATTTCACAAGCTAGAAATGTTGACAAGTCATTTCACTTGGTTCATGCCACAAACAAGGGAATAATAAATACACCGACATGAATAATCATGGAATTATCAATAAGGGATTAGGCATCAACATACCTATTACCAATATTCCATCAAATGGAATTTCATCATATCATGTTATCAAGCATGAGTGTCACTATCAATCTAAACCATTTAAATGGATAAAGTAAGGAGCACAAAAAGGATTAAGGAGTTTATTAATCAAAAAGGTACACATGTAACCAAAACTGAGTAATTTTTCTTGTATGTAATATTACATTCAAATAAACCTCTTGTATTCCATATGTAGTAGGCACCACACATGGAATAAAATATTATATTAAAGCTTTGGAATTATCAAGAGGGACCCAATTCATAATTCACTTCTCTTTATTAAATTTAAGGCATTACTAAGGTTCCATGAACAACCCATGGAAATGTTCCTCTTTTTATATATTGGAGACATGGGAATCTTTTTGATGCCTCAGCCAGTGTAGTGACCGAGAGGCATGATGAACACCCCGAACAGGGTTCTCCCAAAGCGAATGCAACAACAAACATGATAGATCAAACCAAACAGTTTAATACAAGTAAAAAAATCCTTCTGGATAATCCATGTATTCAAATCATCACATTGGGTATGAACCATCCTAATAAAGCTCATTCCAGCTCAATTTTCCTAAACAATGAATATTAGTTTTTAAGGTACAAGTTCTAAAGGGTTATTTTTCGTTACCCTTAAGGGATGGTTCCAACATGACTGATTCATTCTTACCATTCCATTAACCTCAACAATTTCATAATTCCCTTTGAGAAATAGAAGCTACATTAAAAGTGCTCGATCACCTAAACATGTAATTCAAGATTATAAATCAAGCATAAAAAACCTGAAATACAATAAGGTATATGACGTAAAAGTCTATTTCTACATTTTTATTTTGAAGGTAGAATACCTCTATTTGAGGTGCATTGTTACAAAAATTTTACTTTGTTATCAGAAAAATCATATATAAACTTTATGCATTTCACTAAAATTATCTATGAATATTTTGAACTAAAAACCAAGTTGTATTAATTAAAAACCAATAATGGTGCATTAAGTAATTAATTAATGCATTAATAATATGAGATAGGTAATTTAATGGGATCCAACCTCAAAAGTAAAACAAATTTAATATTCATAACTTATTAGATTTATAAGTGGCCACTCATAACTGCTCTACAAAAACACACATACTTTAATATAAATATATACATATCCCTTAACCCAATGCACATATTTCACACACCACGATGAAACACTTACATGTAAGAAATATCTATATTATATATATAAATACTTGAATACTTTGGTGTGGGAAACCACAAAGAATATCCAAAATCCCTAATATAAAATATAGGCATCTAAAATCCTTAATGAACCCAAAATAATAAAGGAAAAACAAATTTAGTGAGTATGAAACTATCTTTTGATGGTGGCGGAAACCTGAAACCACATGAAACACCTCACCATTGGCCGCAAACACTTAAATCATGTGGTAAGGTACAATGAACATAATGAAAAAATACACAAAACTCATAAATTAATAAATCGCCAATTATAAAATGACCCAAAAAGAATAATTGAGGAATACCTTACCAATAATTATTGGTGGGTGGAATGAAACACTCCGAACAACTTCCCCTTCAGTATATGTCCCCAGAATACAAATGAACATGACCTGAGAGGCCATTTTCACACCCTATCAAAGGAATAAACTATGAAAACTCAGGATAACTTATACCTAGGGTTTGGACATAAATTTTCGGGGGATAGATACACTGAATCGTGGCTGGAAACAAAAAGGATGAGGAGATGATGGTGTTGCCAAGAAAATTATATGAAGAATCATGATGAAAAATAGTGGAGATGGAAAATTGAAGATGTTCTGTGCAATGTAGAATCACACCATGGGGTTCGGCGAAGAGTAATGTTGTAATATATGGAGGTCATGACCAAGGAGGCACGCTACAACAGGGTCATGGGGAATGAGGCTATCAACAGGGAGGTCACAACCAAAGAGGGTTCGACCATATAGAGTTGTTTCACGATGAAAGGGAGGTCATGGATGGGATGTATCATACTACCAGAGTGGGGGGAGACCCCTTGGTCACTAAAAAATATTAACTAATCTAAAATTAATTATAATCATAATAAATGACAATAATTATAATAATAATGACAATATTATTATCATTATCATTATCATTATAATATTTCTTTATTATTTATTTCATTTTTCATTTAATTTCATTTATTTAATTTTCATTATAATTTTTTTCATTAATTTAAATTCATTAAAAAATCATATTTTATTGTTTTGACTTCTAAAAAAACATTTCGAATGTCGGTTTCAAAAATGGCATGTCCAGTAAATGTGGGAAATTTAAATTATCCCAGATTTTTCATCCAATTAATTACATAAAACGTTACACTATATATACTTGTAAACATGGAAGTGTATCATTATAATATGTGAGATAATATCATCAAAGATGTTCATAGTGAAATTAGTAAAATGGATGGTGAAGCTCTAAGGATGTAATGAATGAATTTATCAGTGTGCAGTTCCTCTGGTATTTCAAACCCTAGAAACTCTTAGTTCAAAAAAACTAATTAGTTTGACTATGTGAGGCCTAGATGGTGAACCTACTCCAACATTACATTGAAGTTGTTCCTTTGATATCTTAAATTTTGTATTCCTAACTCTCACCTGGTAAATACAATATAGAATTTGGAGCATTCTATAAGCATCAATGTCATCATGTGACATAAAAAGATCATTAGACATGAATGAAAACATTATACATTAAACAAATACTATTTCATTAAAATGACATTTATTTATAGTGAAATCATCATTTCTTTCCTCCTTTATAAATATATCTGGAATTGTGGATTCCATCACGTAATACTTCTGTTGATGGAATAATACTAACAAACTGCATCTGAAGCATTCCTAGAAATTAATATTAGTTATGTGATGGAATTTTTCAATAATTTATCATAGGTATAGTGTTCATGATGATATTTTCATTAATATATGTTTCTTAAGGACTATATTATTATCACTTCACATGATTACATTTAAGGTGAGTTAAAATAATTTATTTATTTTATTAATATCCCATTATTTTATCAATTCTTAATGTCCCCCATTATTAGGTTGAAAATTTAACATCCTGGCATGAGTGACACTCAACGAGTTCC
Organism: Viscum album; assembly: GCA_963277665.1. Lineage (NCBI taxonomy): Eukaryota > Viridiplantae > Streptophyta > Magnoliopsida > Santalales > Viscaceae > Viscum > Viscum album. The sequence goes on from OY728148.1 coordinate 150,008,631, forward strand.
TAGATCCAATTCACCATAAGGCCTCAAGTGTTCTTATATCTACACAAGTGTTTATAGAATAGTAGATAGGGTCTGTAGGTGGTGTAGTGTAGAGAATATTCCCTCATATCATAGTATAAACATTGTAAATCACCAGATAAAATTAATGGAAAACATAAAATGACTATGGAAATGACAAATAAATGAAAATATAACATGATAAAATGATAAAAGAAGTGATATAAAATTCTGAATATCCATTTCATGCGTAAAAAATTGGTTTCCCACTAGGATGACCATACAAGGAGTAAATAATGGAAAATGAAATTAAAATAAAAGGATCTCCTAATAACTTCCTTCCAAACCATAGAACCAGCCTACAAGACATATATTAGGTACTCTATTATAATCAAAATAATACACATGATTGTCTCTACTTGATATTGCAACCCCATGCCTCATCCATATCTATCATGTATTTGTTCTCATATTTAAATGATGATATAAGGTCTTCATGCATAATGAGTTACATATACAAGGGTGAGAATAATCATTGTCGGCCACCAAAATAATGAACCTATAAATATATTTTCATATGTGCATGCCCATGGAATATGCTCTTCTCAGATATGACATAACCAGAAATGATAATAAAACAAATAGCATGAAACCATTTCTGATCCCTGATTCCATTGTCTCGGTTATTACTATGAAATGATCCATCCATTTTATTCATATATATATATATATAATATGTTTGTATATATATGTATATATTCTCATAAATTTGAATATACATGATTAAGGTGAAAAACGACGTAATCAACAACATTTGATCACTGGCTTAGACATCAGGATTTTCTGGGCTTCCTATGAAATTGGACTTTATCTTGATGTTTTACCACTCTATATTAGTATGATTAAGTTGATCTATGTGTTACTAAATCCTGTCAAAAATATATGATTGGTCCAGTTTTGTAAATGTCTCTATGTAAGCTATATAACTATAGGGGGATACATATTCAAAACCTACGTTCACCAATAAAATCCTCCAATTACAATTATGAAGGATGTATTAAACTGATAACAAATCCTAAAAATTGTCATTGAGCTAGATTTCATACCAATCTAGACATATAAATCTAGTATGAAGTCTAAATCCAAGGTCTTGGTCCATATGAAACCATGAAATTTCGAAATAGATATTTCTTACGAGGGATGACCATTTCCCAATGTTTCAACAGAACTATTCAAGGAATGCCTTGTCCATTAACCAGATCCATAGGGGGGAAATGTGTAATTTCCAACAAACCTAACCCTATGGGTGTGAAGAAACATGTTCAAAATATTATTCTAAGGGGTGTAGATAATAAAACCCAAAAACAAAATCAAAGATTTGAAAATCAATGTCCAATTGCATTCAAAATGGTTTAGGAACATCATGTCCAATATCCCAGTAATGTAGTCAACTAGGGAGATTTTCATCAATACCCAATAATAAAAAACTAATGAGGGGGAGCTCCATGTCCAACACCATGGTCTACTAATCAATCAGGGAGAAAATAATCATCGCCACCACAGGGGAGATCCTAATCAACCTTGAATTTGACTCTAAATTCAGATACCATGAAGTACATCTAGGTATCCCAATAATATTACAAACAATCAAAAAAAATCAGATGTTGGACATCAGGAAGTACATATGAGTATACAAATAAGTTTACATGCATGGAATAATGTTCCCATGAAGTTCGTCTAGGCATACTAAATCAAATATCACATAGCATCAGGATCATTATGTGAGAACTAGGAAGAACCTCTAGAAATCATAGCTACACAAATGGTAATAAGGTGAATGGGTTAATGAATGAGTGACGATGGTTTAACACCTAAATACCATCACAACTCTCAAATAATCATGGATCACATGTTTAGTATGGGTTTTAAGGTGAACCCTTCTATCATTTCAACCCAAACTCAACATACAATCATAGGGTTGGTGAGACACTAAGACACCCTCTAGGTCCCTCATCATAAAAAATAGAATAGATGTCCTACTCACAATACTTGTAAATGGTATATAAGAAGAGTTTTCGTTCATGGGTACCCCAATAACATTGTATGTAGGAATATATTTCTGACAAGGGATCCTCATAATAGTATAAATAGGTAGAGGGATCATACATTTGAGCCTCAAATATAGAAATAAGGTAGATTCATATGATATGGATTCTTCTAATTCAAATGTTAATTTTTTCTCATTGACTAAAAGGAAATGACCAAGAAAATTAGAGTAGAGATATTTATCATGGAACAACATAGATCCATTTTCTAAATCATAGGAAATAGTTGAATTCATTTACTAGAAAAGGAACCTATCTATTTTGGAAAATTGATATAACACCTCAAGGATTCCTCAAACCACCATAAGGTTTTCCCTATCATGATCTATGTTGAATGTTAATAAAAATTGTATAATAATGTGTCTAATTCCATCTTTGGGTAATAAGGATATTAAAACCCCTCAAAGGGTAACAAGGGAGGATTACACATGGTGTACACCCAAGTACACTATATTTACCCTTGAAGCTCCACCATGGTATATAATTCAACCATAAAATTCATGAAAAACCCATGTACATGGATTGTAAATAATAAAAAAAATTAATGTAAATTTGGTACATTCATGTGTACCTCACATATCCTCTACATGTACGTTTTGGGGCTATGTTCATCTACATGGAATTAAAACCAAAGTGGGTATGTTCATGAACTCGACATGTCTATAGGCCCCTACATGGTCATCTTATCATGGTTCTCAACTATAAAATTGATTCCCAGTACACTGAGTGTACACCCTATACATGTTGTATACATTTAAAATGGCCATCTTTCTTGAATTGAAAGAACACATGGTGTGTGCTCCTAAACTAAAATTCATGAGATCAGGTTTCACAAATCGAAAACCCCTAACAGTCTCCTCTATTTTCTCTTTAAACAGTATAGATAGAACTATATGATGTAATAAGAAATGATAATAAGACCATAAAAAGACATTGGTAAATATATAGAGATTTATGAAAAAACATAAAAATAAATGTCATTTGGGAAGAATCTACTGATGCTTCACCCATTTCTGTGACCTGCAGCTAACGTAGTATGATCTATATCCTCTTAAGCTCCGTAGGGGAACCTCCACTACTCTTCCCCTCTATATGTCTGTCCCACAACATTTTCCTCTTAGGCGTGCAAAGGGGATGTAAATGCGGAAAACAAAATATTATAGGGGTATGATAAGAAAAAAAAGGAGAAAAATAAAAGAAAAAATGGTATTAGTCTATGTCTCATCACCCAAAATCAGTTTATACCTCACACAGAAAAAATGTCTATTCCAGAATCAATAAAAGAGATGAATTCTCAAAACAACACTCCATCCAAAATATATATCTGAACTAATTCATTAAATATAAATTTCTATTTGATTAGTTAAATATTAATTATTAATTATTACGCTAAAATTAAAATGGTTTATATTTCCATCGACCACCTTTCATAGGGTAAACACTTATTTTTGGTACTAATGTATTGGTTATAAAAAATAGTTCAAGTTATCTTATGTGGTAAAATTATCATTTTACACATTACATTCATCGAAAAGTAAAAGTCTGATTTTTTTCTAAATTTTATGTTCTCAAAAAACATTGTTCATTATTGTCTCCCAATAATAACTCTCGTTTTTTCTAAGAATATATGGTGGTAAAAATAGCACACATGCTCTCATCTCAATCATATATGTAACTACACTCTCTCTATTATCCAACTACCAGCCTCATAGCATCGAAAACAATCCTACACTAGAGTCACATAACAGAAACAAATCATGTACTCCTCACCATATGAGTGTCTTTATCATTGCGTTGTAATATCTCCTATTTACCTTTTTAATGAATTTTTCTTGTTAAACCCATGGATTTCAACATAAAATGAGGTTCACCACCCCCAAATGGCCAACGGTTCACTCCACACTATATGTCTTACCTTATATCACTCTTTAAGTACCTCCATAATAGGTTACATCATCAAACAAAGAGAAATATTTAAAAAATAAGATAGTGATAGAGGCGATGATCTCTCAGAATAATGATGATGAGGTCAAGATATAGAGGACAATCTTGTCTTACCCTGAGTAAATAAACATCCCATCAATTGGCGTGTATCGCACTCTCTAGGACACATTTAAATCAAAAAATTTATTCATTCCTTTATACAACACCTGAAACCACATATCCTGGAAATGCATTTATAGGTCTAGCCATGCGTAAACCGTATCATGACAGCCAATTTATTTTTGATGTCTCATTTTCTATGCATGGACATACATCATTTGACTGTAAATCTCTAGAAATCGTAAAAATAGTGTTTCCTAAAAATATTACTCCTCATATCCCATATAGCCACTCATGGATTTACAAAATATACAAGAACCACTTGATCATGTGTGTATCATTATCACCCTGCTCATACTCCATCGAGTCTAATGTTATAAAATTCACGTTATCCCATATACACATAAAGTTATAAAGAAATTTAGAAAATGACAATGAACTCCTCCTCAAAATCGATACCTCCCTTGTGCCACTGTAATCCAATGACTTTTAGTTACTCTGTTTTGTTCCACCAATAACCATTTATGAATACTATGAATATATTAAGAACATAGGAAACACCAGTCAATGGGAAAAGGAACCTGAAAATATCTACCCATGGAGGTTTTTCTTGATATCAAATCACCTACGGTGGATCAACAAATTCCAAAATAATAAATATGACTATATTGGAAAACCCATTTAATAATCATTAATCCCTCTCAAATGAGTGTGTAACCTAGCACCTTGCTTAAAATGGAATCTGTTAACATAGTAAAACCATACTCTCAGGTTTCTCCTCGTCAAAATAAACATTGATCTAAATGTTTATGAGTCAGATATAAGAGAACCTAGGTCTCACACACATTCTTACTGATCATGTATCATATCATGGTATCAAAGTAGGACCACCTAGACCAATGGTCAAACCTTTCCAAAGAAGATAAACAAAACATTTACATACGAGGGTAAAAACTATTAAGAGTCACTCTACTAGAGAACCTATCACCCCTAATCATCTTCATAATGAACTGTACACCTGAGGTCGTGTTATAAACATAGAAGATATATTGAATTGACAATCCTTACGAATTTGTATATAGTAATACCACCTGTAGGTCCAATTCATTAGAAACATCCTAGTACCTATCGATATCATAATAAACGATCTGAGTAGATAAACATAATTGAAGGAGTCAAATTCCAAATATGGCCTTTAAGCTCTAATATTGGCCCCCATTATCATACCAATAATCCATTTCATACCACACTTATAGTACGGTAATTTAAGATATCATTCCATTCTATTCAGAAAAACACTATATAGTTTGTTACTAACGCTATAAATATCAAAAACTATGTAAAACATTTGACGTGGGGTCCAAAATTTATGCCACATTGGACCTATTGACCTACTAGGGTCATTTCACCTCACATGCATGATTACTGAGTCATCAACCTTGTTATCAATCTTCTCATTTAAGACCCACATAGCCTTCCATTGAATGGAAATATATACCTGTGTGACCAATTCGGTATTATGACTCCAATAACATAGATAGACAATTAAAATTTATGTTTTTATTGAGAATTTAAATAATGATCCTCTATCATCAGTAAACTCACACAATATGGATCCTATGACTTGTTAATCCTACGTGCCAAATATGACACATGAGATTCTTCTTGCCATTTCCATCCAGGATTCAAAATCAATCACTGGCCTCTTTCCAATTTTACAATAGCTATAAATCCATCATTGGGATCATTCTAAGAATCCAAGAGCCATAGATCCATAATAAATCATAAAATACACAAAACATGTGTGTCACATGAAAAGAATTCCATATATAAATATAACATTTCATATTATGAAAAGAAATCATAAATCCTTGGGAACTAGGAGTTCTTCTGTAACCATTATTTTTAAAGAGCCAGTTTGATATCCATCATAGGATCCAACACATTCTTAATAATATTTTCGACTATATGCTAGATAGTAATACAAATGAAAAGAAACACCTATAATGAAATGTTTTAATGCAGCACCACATGAGCTACAAAATCTGTTTCTCAAACAAATTCACCACATTTCTTCAAGAGCACCTCTATATACACCAAAGGCATCTAACTAAAAATGATGGTATAAAGGACTTATAGCTGTTAGACTATACACTCTAATAAAATTAATAATACTCAAAATAAAAATATATCACCCATATATGTTATTAATAAATTGTGGAATCATTAAAAAAAAAAAAATATTCTATAATAATAAATGAAGTTCTATTAAAACCTGAAAAGAAATGTAATAAATATAAAATTCGTCCCCCAATGGGCCGACCATAAATGAATGAGTACATAAATGAAACTAAATTAAAAGTAAAAGGCTCTCCTAATAACTCTAATATCGGCCACATACCAAATATCATGGAAAATAATGAGTTTCTCTAGCATGATCAAAGGAATCCACATGATCTTCTCTGCTTGATCAATCCACTATGATCCTTAGCCCTATCCAAATTGTATCCATGATCATCCTAAAAAACATAAGTTCTACACACACATATATTTACACATACTAGAGTGATAAATAATATTATTAGTTTACCCCAAAAATGATCCTATATATATTTTTTCCAACATTCATGCCTACGTAGTATGTTCAGCTTCACTGAGACACAATTGGAAATGATAAAAAATAAAAAAATGTCAAACAAAATTTGATCCATGGGTCTATAATCTTGATCAACCGGGATGTTTGCATCATATATATATATATATATATATATATATATATATATATATATATATGTTTCTATGTTCGTGTGTCTGTGTTTTTGTGTGTCTCTATTCAAATAAATAAATATTCATTAATAAGGTTAAAATAACATCATCAATAGTACTTTTCCCTTGGGTCTATAATCTTGATCTTCTGAACATCTTTTGAGGAGGACATTGAGTAAGATATTGTACCAATCAAGTAGGGTATGATCAATTTAGTACAAAGGTCCATAATCAAAATATACAATAACTTATTCATTTGGTGATGAAAATTTGTATCTGAAACCTACATCCCCAAAGGGAGATACATATCTTAACCAAAAGTTTATCTATAATTACCTCTAATTACTATAATGAAGCATGTAATGTAATAAAGTAAATTCTACAAATTTTCTATAAGATAGATTACATACCACTCAATCCATCTAAATCCATTTTTAGGTCTACAAAATCTGTATTATTATATAGGAAATCATGAAATTATGACATATATATTCTAGGAGGATGAAAACCCTTAGGAAATGTGTAAAGATAACACTCCATGGAGTTCCATTTCCCATAACTTGAGCCATGGGTACATGTAATTTTATTTCCGACAACATTAAATAGGTGTTGTGAAGTGCCATGTTCACCAAACCAATCCAAGGGTTATAGAGCCACATGTACATCAACTAAATCATTGATATAAAATGATGTGTCCACTAATAAGGTATTCCATGTGTAATTGAAATCTAAAGGGATGAGGAATGACATGTTAAATATCTCAATCATGTAGTAAATTGGGGACTGTGTAATTCATCGCCAAGAATATAAAAAATAAAAAATGAAGAGAACAATGTCAAAGACTATGGACAAGTAATCGACCTGGGAGAGCATAATCATCCCCATCTCATGGAAGAAAAAAATCATCCTTGATTATAACTCAAAATCTAAATCCCATGAAGTACATATTGTTTCATAATAATAATAATAATAAGTCCTAGAATACATACCTAAGAAATTATATCTGAGAATCCCAACTAATGAGTACACAAGTAAAAAGGTTCACACAAATTACAAGAACATATCTAAAATAAAAAATCACATCGTGTCCGGATGTTCATCCAATATTCAAAATCACCTCTTGATATCATATTAATATTGACAGTAATTTGATGAATGCATAAGTAAAATAGAGAGGAGTTTTAATGCATAGAACCACCAGTATTATCACAACCTCAGTGATTAGATGTTTTCTATGGGTTCTAAGGTGACACTATATATTATCTCTACCCAAACCCAATATACATTCTCAATGTTGTTCCAACAATGGGGAACCCATTTGGGTCACCCATGTCAAAGCACAGAAGATGAATCCAACTCAGAGTCCATAGAAATTGTATATTGGAAGAGTATTCCATCATGGGAACCTTAGTAACAGTTTACATAGGTAGATGAGTCCTACATGATATCATTAAAATTGTATAAAAAGGTAGAGGAATCCAACATGGGAACCTAATAAATAATAATAATGCAGATTCACCCTTCATGGAATCCTATAATTCATAATATACGACATCATCATGGTATAAAATTTAATTTCTTTAAATATCTTACTAGATAGATGTATCATGGACCAAATCATATTAAGATTCTCAATCGTAAGAGATATCCTAATTGGATTACTAGAAGAAGAACCAATCTATTAGAGATAATGATGAAAAGGCTCATGGAGGCATCAAATGAACTCTAGGGTTTCAACATCACCATCTATGTGTAATGATACTCTAAATGGAATGCTCATGTGTAAATTTCCATATTTAGGGTGTAAAAATACGCAAAAACCCCAAAAAGGTTGAAAGAGATGACTACATGTTTTTTATACCCTAGTAGGTAATAAAAACCCTCAAAGATCCCCATGTGATTGTAATTCACCCATACATGTCATTTAAACCCATGTATATTGTCAATAATTTATGTAGGTTACATGTACACTACATGGGGTACTTTCCCTTATAGCTCACATTACCTAGCCCTGTACATTTCATAGCCATGAACCTCTATATGTTGTGCAACCCACATAGGGATTGGATGTATACGACAAAAAAAGCATGTTTTCTTAAAAGAGATTCATTTCTTGGTACATGGATATACATTCAATTCCCAGTACATTGTCTATTTACCCCATACATTACATGTACATCTAAAAATTCCATCTTCCCAGAAAGGGAAGAACACACGTTGTGTGATCCAAAATTACATGTCGTGTGATCAGGATTTATGCATGGGAAACCCATGAAATTGAACTAGAACCCCCATTTTTCCTCAAGAGGTGGAGATTTCCCCTCATGGGGTCTTATGCAGTTATAATAGAACCTTAAAACATGAAATAAGTAAATATATAATTATTTATAGAAAAAAATAAAAACAGATAACCATTGGGTGGAATCAAATTATGACTTGACCATTCCAGGATCCACATCTACTACATGATGATCCTTCTCCTCCCAAGATCTATAACATCTCCACTCATTGTCTTCCCATATCTCTATATCCCTCTATATTTTATCCCTCGATCATGAAAAAGGGAAGTACCACACTCAAATTTCATGAAATTTTTTTGGTGGTTTCCAATTATTTTTCTAGAACAATTTAAATGGATTATCCCTTATAATACATTATTTTAATATAATATCAACAATAATGGAAATGGAATTTAACTAATTTGAAATGAATGACTTTTTTTATTTTGAAATTTGGAATTTATTTTAACATTGTTTAAATTATAATATAATTATTTTAATTTTTTCAGGTTATGAAATATTATGAAAAGGAATTATCAGACCCTCAAACAAGACTAGAAAGCTACATTGCTATGCCTGACTAGGCCCATCTGGACATGCATAGCACATATGAGATTCCACATGGGCTAGAAAGTGTGCATAACCTGTGTATGTACCATCGGATTAAGTAGTGGGCAGAAGCCCATGTGGGATAGGTGGTGGGGCCTATCAAATTTATGTCTATGGGTGTGTATCCAAGATCCCATCCATGAATATAAATTTGAGATTTGTAGTTCTAGATTTGATTGATATTTTCTAAACCTAACCACCTTCTACTCTAATGTGACACTCTTAATGATGATTTATTATTATTCATAACCCATATGGTGTCGTTACACCTATATAGTTCCTCCCTCATGCTAGAACACCTAACATCATTGTCTCATCTACTTGATGTCTCCCCTCAACATCATTGACCACCACTGCTACAGACACAAAACTCTGTGTCTACTATGTGATAAACTCGAGCCTGATTTTTATTCAACTACCATGGATCCAGACATTAATAAATCACCATTTATTCCTTGTCCACCCCCCTTGTAATCCAACATTGAAGGATGGATGAATATGGATCTCCCGGTGTGGTCCCTCCATGCACCTTCAAGCCCTTGCACACATATGAGGCCCCAAATCCCCTTGAACCATCTCTTCCACCTAGAAGTACTACACTACACCCATGTTCAAATGGAACCACTACCTTTCATGATTATTAATACCCCTATTGACATAGTTATGTTCGGTGGGATTGATGAATTATTTTTTCGGCATGACCACTACCTATAATGTGTGAGTTTGAACCAGAATTAACTATTGAAGATTGGGTGAAGCCTATTCTGACTACCACAAAACCTTTCTCACCAATTCTGTTGTGATCAAGCACCTCAAAAGGTAGAAGATTCAACAAATGAACCAACACTGGGATATGATACCTATGATCCAATGGTAGCACACCACCCCCTATTGTTTTCATGTCCATTTCCACTTCTATTGATAGGAATCACCATGAACTAACCCATTCTCATTGAGGCTATCATCACCTCACGACATCCATGCACTTCTATGCGTGAACCATGGTCATGTTCAACCAAGGAGGATACCCTAGCCATGCACTATATTTTCAAACAACATACAACAAAGGGTGGGAGATGATAGAAATGAATAGACTAAAAAAGTTCAGGAAGAAGGGTGAAAATAAAGAGGAATAATCGAATGATTATTTATCTTATGATTTTGGATGAATGAATTTTTGGTTCAATTAGGGATATGGATTTTATGGTTGAAATTATTGATAATTTCTATAGATGGGGAATTAATGTATTTAGATAAAATACAACTATTGTGATCCTCCATGGATGAAAACAAGGATGAGGAAAAAACCATTATTCAAGTCTCGTGAATAAGAAATACTTTTTTGAGATGATTGGTGAAATGATTGATGTTGGTTACTGCCAACTGTAAATATGATCTACGATTTTCAACTGGTAGATGTGATCTACCAGTTTCATAATGGTAGATGTGATATACTATTGGTCTCGTGGATGATGTGATACACTATTGGTGAATGGTGGATGTGATCTACCATCACACCTTAGTGAATGAATTTGGAAATGATTGAAAATTCAACATATTCAATGTTAAACATATTTAAAAATAATCATTCAATGATTATCTAGATATTTCAAGACTCATAATTTTGAGATAATGAGTTTACCATCCTCTATAAATACATGGATTCTACACCAGATCGAAGTATTGAAGTACTAGTATGAAACTACTATGGGATGCTATGTTTTACTGATTTTTATTTTCATTTATAATTTATATTAATTCATGTAACTCAACGTATTTATTTAAATTAATTTTTATTTTCCATCATCATTTTCAATTATTTCATTCTCTCAATAGTATCTCATGGTTTCTCTTATTATATTCTTCTCGTCTCTTCCATCATGGACTCTTTCACACAATAATGAGTGACTCACCCAGGGCTTGGCCTGGGGGGGGATTGGGTGTCCCTGAATTCTCTTCTTCATTTAGCAGGGATTATTTATGTTTGTCATGAGAAATTGTTATGTTGATGATTTTGGTGATTGAACACCATGACATGGTATATAAACTTATTTACATTCATTTATTTAAATATTTTACCTACCTTCCATTGAACATATTTACATAACACGATGGAGTTGTCATGATCATGTGGTGAAATTGAATATGAAGGAGCTGGGCCCTTATAGGTTTTAGGATCACGATTGAGATATGGGATAAAAATTAAATATAGTAAGAAGTGGGATTGAGTTTTATTTGGAATTAAAATTTTCAAAATTACAAAATAAATAACAACATGAACATGTTAAGGATTATAAGGAAGTCCCAAATTGTGATGAACATGTATATGGGGAATCCAATGAATATTTCTCTATAGATGAGCATGTAAAAATAATGATTGGGACTGCTCATTTTAATATGGAGAATATTACTTTCAATTTCAATTTTGTTCAAGAAAATATACCCACATACATTACCTATGATCATTTAATTCGAGAAACCAGCCTTGTGTCAACACTATAAAATGAATTGGTTGTTTCATAAGTAGTACCCAATAAAGAGGATGATAAATAATTTATCCCACCCCTTCCATTTATGTTTTACCTAATTATTTATGGGTGAATTTTTTAAACTATATCCATGGACCATTCTTCAATATCAAAGATGAGGTGAAAGCTTAGAAAATCCACATATAGTGGTTCAAGTAAATGAAGATACACCCAACAAAAAACTATGGATAAAAGTTGTTTCTACCCTATGGGGGTAGAAAAAGATCAGTTCCCACTTTGGGGATCATAAAATATTTATCCTCACATTCATTCAATAAATGGAAAGCTTTTTTCAAAAGATTGTTTAGCATACATACTCATTTTCCCTATCATTTTTAGCACTAATGGATTGATATTAAGTCATAATTGATTAATTTTATTTTATAGATTTGTTAGTGAACAAGGTATCCTCCAAATAGTAGATGAATATGTATTAAGCTACATGGGATTGATAGTTAATTCCTATAATATTTATGTTTTAACTCCAATTTTTTTTATAAAACCTATTTTGATCTTTATATTGAACATTCCAGGTCCATTCATGATTTTATTCATTACATGACTTAACTAGAAGACATGAATTTTTTATGAATCTTTTGATTATATGATTTAGATTTCAATGAGAATGAAATTTTTTATGTAAATATAAGAATGTAATATTTAGAGAAATGCATTTATATTAAAATTAGGACTTATGATTGGATATATTTGGTTGATTCATGTTAATGATACTTCCGTTTTATTTTTAATGAATTAAATTTATGTGAATTATTTTTATATTATTATTCATGACGTGGGTGATTTTTCAATATCAAATGTTCAATTATTGTATGCTTATAAGGGTCAAATATTTCCTATTTTTCCTTGAATAGGTTTTTTGAGTGATCTTGGTTCATTGCACCTACCATAATTTTTAGTGAAGCTTATCAAAGAGTGTGAATTTGAAAATGTATATTTAAAATGATTGATCAATTTTTGTTGATAAGTCTTAATCCACATGACAACATTTATATCAATCCTTGATTATTACATAGAGACCAATAGTTTACTTGTTATGAATAATCCATGTTTCAATCCATTTTTATCTATTCTGACCATACTCATTGTATTTTTATGAAATTTCAAAGTGGATGTATAGTGGTGAATGGAGTCATGATGGTAGTGATTATCTACATTTTAAGGAAAATGAGTGCATGTGTTCTAATGGGTATAAGGAAAGGTTTATAATTTCTTCATTATTATTTATAGTTCTACCTTCTTAATATAAGAAATTAAAATGGAAAAAAAAAGAAAACAAAGGGATAAAATTTCAGCTATTACTTAATAGTGTCAAAATAGCTATCATTGAACTGATGATTTTTTTTCATATGTTGTTAAGTGGTTAATGTGAGATTTATGATATAGCATATAATTTTGAAAATTATAAGAAAAAAGAAAAATTACATTAAAAAAAGAATAAAAATATAAAAAAATTAAGAATTTGAACATAATTCATTAAGATTTCATTAATCTTGAATATACGTTGAGCATGAGAAGTGGGGATTGTAAAAATTTGAAGGGGGGATTTGATTATTTTTTCACTTTTTAATATTAGTCAATTTACATTAGAGTGAATACATCTCCTTTAGAATTATTTTTTTAACATCAAATGCTTCCAAATTTGAGCCACAAAGTAATTGTAACCTTATATAAAAATTCCTCAGGATATTAAGTTACTTTTTTAAATAAAAATTTGACAAAGTAGTTCCTTTACAATCTTATGGATAAGGATGATGATCTCATTATACGATCATTACTATAATTATATATTTATCACGCGTTTTGATAGAAAAGATTAAAAAGTAAGGTAGAAAATCATCTGGAATGTTTAATAATAATGAATTAAGGAGGATGAATGGATGAAAGAAGAAGTTCCATAATTTTCAAAAGGGAAAATGGATATTTGGGAAATGATTATTTCAAATAAAATTGTGAAATTAAATTGATATTTCATGTTGATTTTTTAATGTTTGATTTATCAATTATTATAATTTTATTTTAGTTCTTTGTTATATGAATAATGATATCATTGTTGTCCTTTTAATTACACGTTGAGATTTAATGCGTTAGGAAAATCATGGATTATGTATATGGTTATTTGAAAAAATTATATTTCATTCATTATTTTATGTTATTTATAGTTATTTTTTATGGATTTCAATTGATATTCCATAAAAATACATTGTTTTGTTAAACTATTAGAAATTATATAAATATAATTTAATTGATTCGAAATGGTATAATATTTTAGGATTTTGAAATTTCAAATTTTTATAACATTAATTTTATTGTATTAATATTTTTAAATATTTCAAGTTATATGAAATCATCCAAAGGCATTATTAGGCCCTGAACCATGTATGTAAATTCAAAAATCCATGCCTAAATAGGGCCATATGGTAGAGAATGTCTCATAAGAGAGCCCACATGGGTCGATAATGGTGCATGACCTACAAAGGTATCACATGTTCAGTGGTTGGTTGAATCCCATTCATGATAGTTGGTTCGGTTTGGAAAATTTGTGTGTATTTGTCTTTATCAAGTATAAAACTCTAGTGTAGGATTATTAGTGAGATAATTTATGTTTTTATGGATATAATCTCACCCGAACAACTATTAACATCAATATGGGAGGCATGATGCTGAAGTTTTTTTCATCAAAATAGTATTCATTATTCTCACATTAATCGTTCATCACTCATGCTCAGACACCCAACATTGTCATCTCCACTAATCATTTCTAACCCTCAAGTTAATTGAACTCCACATAAACACTGGAAAAACTCCATGGCCTCTATGAAACATGCTTTAACTCATGGAGCAGTCCATAACCATTTCTTGAGACTACCATGAATAACATCAGAACCCTCAGCCAACCCCTGTGGAAGCCCAGATCGATGGTTGGGTGAAATAGGTTCTCTTTATGTCTTTTATCCATGTATCTTTGAGACCCATCACATTACATAGGCCTTAGAACCCCAAGAACTATATCAGGGACCTTAGATGACTACCTTACACCAACATTTAAATATAACTCACGCCTCTTATTATAATGAAGCTCCCTCTAGAAACAGTGAAGGTAGAATGGATTTATGAAGTCTTCTACTTCCATTACTACCACCTCTAAACCATATGTTCGAACAAGGATGCGCTATTAAAACCTAGGTGGTTCCAATTCTGATTACCACTATCCCATTATCACCATTTTTGTTTCAACCGTTCACCACCAATGGTAGAGCATGCTATTAGGGGGCCAACCGTAGCACATAAAATAGGTTTGACAATAGTAGATCATGCTAAAAATTCACCAATGGTAGAATGATTCATCCCACCACTTCCACGTCCACTTAAACTAAAGTATCCCACTATTACATTAAATAACTTTATATTATATTTTACAAATATAGGATAATTAATCTATAGTGTCTTGAAAAAAAGTTACATAGTACATTAAAACATGATAACATTCTTCTAATAAACCTGAAAGGACTATTCATTTTTTCTTACTAAGTAAAATTACTACAAATCAAAACATGGGAAATACACTAAAGGAATGGGTGATCATATGGCCCAGTAAGGGAAAATAAGGGAACTATTACTTTTGAACTTGAGAGATACAAACAATAATATGAAGAATTTCATAATGGAATTAGAAAGTGCCATATTATAACAATAAGAAAATTAATAATAACATTGATATGTAGCTAAAATATTTAATTTTTTCATTCATAATAATATCACCAATGTTCATCCCCAAGGTTTCATAAAAATTACCTCGGTTATTCACCAAGTTGTCATAAAACTTGTCATCTCTAGAGGTTAATTCCATTTACCAATGCATTTATGCGCTATCAAGGAACACCCAAAACATCTATTTAATTTCATTTTATAGACATTTATCATAATAAAACATTTCATAAATAACCCATCGGGAATAAAAGATATGGGTTTCATAACAAAATCATGGTGTTTTCCAAAGTGGTTAAAAACATGATCATTTTTTCATTTATAGCCCATAGAAAGTGGTTGTGGTATTTTTGTATATCAATTCTAGAATAAAATAAATAATTTTTATGTATTGATGAATACCCATATAAAATAATGAGTTTTAGGTATTCACATAATGAAAATAAAATAATGTCTTCAGAAAAAAATAGAGATATTGAGATAAAACTTCTAAAACATAACAGGTATGATACATTGTTTTATAAAAAAATGTCAAAAATAGTTGAAAAGGTTCACCCATTCACAAAAAATCATAATAATTTATAATTACTGAATAATATGGGAATAATAACATGGTATGTAAATTTTAAAGACATACTACAAGAAAGGATAACTTGAAAGAAAAACAGAAGTTGAGAATTCCCATACCTTGAAGAGTAACTTTTGAAACTCTCTCATCAGGACCTTGTTAGCATGAGGACACATTCATCAAAATCCTTGAGAGGAAATAGTATCAGATAATATAGGAGGGTGATTTTTTAGTCATGTGAAATGATGGAATGGGTGGGTAGTTATAGTCATAGAGAGGGAGTTTTTTATTAATTTCTAAAGATATCTCATTAGTGGTATTTGAAAAACCACAGCCTTTCCAAAGGTATTTTCCCATGGTATTGAACTCTATGGAAACCTAATATCACTATTTAATTCAAAATAGTTGACCATAATTTTAGATTGCATATTAAATCATTATGTTGTCATTAAACAAACCAAAAACTAAAAACCGTCTTTTATATTCACTAAAAACAAAAACTTTTATAAAAAACTCAAGAATTCAATGTAACCTAATATCAATATTATGAATTCAAAAAATGAAATTTATTTTATAATAATAAATTTCTAAATATGATAAATTTTTTTAAAAAATACTCATTTATAATAAATAATAGTAGATAGAACATGCATAGTGAACGCATAGTAACTTTCTGGAAAAAAATTGAAAATAATTTATAGTTTTTAATTAAATAGGATTGTTTTTATAATAATATTTTATTATCATAATTATTATTCATAATATCATAGTTTATTAAAAAATAAATATCTTTTTTTTCAAATTCTGTTTGAAAATAATCATTTTATAAAATTACATTTCTTAATAAAACTATTATTAAAATAGAAATGATGGGAAAATAATTTTATTTACACAAAGGTAATGTACATTAAGTATCTATGGCCTTGAAACATAAACTCTTATAATACCTTCATAAAACCTTAGGGTATGTTTTGAGGTGGTGATAGACTGTTGGGGTAGCTCAGATAACTTTTCCCGAGTTGTAATTTCAACTGACTTGAACATCTCCTGAAGGAGATTTAGTTCATGATTCAATTATTAAAGGTCAAATTGGACATGGTGTATAAAGAAGATGAATGAAGCTAACTATATCCAACATTATAAAAAATGGGATTCATATCGAAATACCCTACGGAATGATTCCATCAACATTTCATTGTACATTAATTATCCATTAACATTTCAATTTATAAAAAAAAATTATAACGTTAAAAATTATTATTGTTTCTGACATTCATATTAACCAACGGTCATATAACTACCAACACTCGATGGTAACATTTCATTTACAATTATATATGTTTCTTTATTATTACATAGTGAAACATTAATAATCATGAAACAAAATATTATTCAGATGTTCATGTCATTACATTCTTCCCCCCTAAGGAAAGTTCTTCCATGAAATTCCATCTTGTGCCCTGAGAAGAGAAAATGTGTATATACTTATACCACATAGTATCCTCTATTACCCACATATATTCTTCGTATTTTAGGTTCCTCCATAGCACTTTAACATGTTGGGTAGTCTTGTTTCATACACTACTCAAAATTGATCATATACACATGGTTTGAAACTATGGGTATAGCTAAAAAAACTATGGGTATATGTTACACCCATGATTTCAAGGAACTAATAGAAAACATGGAATTTCTATACCCTAAAATATACAGATGATTTTATATACATATACCAATAGTTTTCAAACTATTGGTATTAGTGAGTTGTAGCCTTCCATTAACCAAATACCCCTGCTTTTAAAGACATGGGTATAGGTTTTTGAAAATCAGTGGATGTGGGATTTGATCCCTAGACCACATTTATATGGTTATGGCACGTAAAAACTTCATCATCTATGATTATTGACATATAAATATATATTTACATATATTAATTTATCTATACCATAAATATCAATAGAAAAATGTGGGTATAGGTTTTCCCATGAATTGTTTTGTCCTGCAAAAATTTGTATTTTCCCTACATTACTCGGGAAACCTATGCCCGTAGTTTTTAAAAAACTTGGTTATAGGTTTTGAAAAAAATCATATACCCATGGTCTGTAAAAACTTTCAGTATAGGTCTATAAAATACCTATACCTATGGTTTCTTCCACACATTGGTAATAGGTCTTGAAAAAAATCATATTCCCACAATTATGAAACAAATAGTGAGTATATGTGACATATACCAATGGTTTTCCAAAACCATTCTTATGTGGTCCCATACTTTCAATATACCCATGGGTGTTACCAAAACCATACTTATTGGACCATTTTATAGTAGTTTTAGAACTGTGTCTCTATGATCCAACATGTCTTTAAACTAATCCTCATAAAAGAGGTCATGTTCCTTTTATACCACCTATGGATTAATTACATTTTTTGGCCAGGAATGTACTTCCTCCAGAGGGATATTTGGAATACATCATGAAATTCAGATAGATTTGGAGGATGTGCAGGCTGATAAGACACTAATTCAATGTGATCAGGGATTTCATAAGGAACAGTATATACAAGGATGAGCTTCCCATTCTTTTCAGACTGCATGACTCTCTTATATGGATAAATTTGAATGAACACTTTTTCACCAACATCAAACTCCATTTTCCTTTGGTGGTTTTTATCATGTATATCCGTCTAACTCAAAGAATCCTTAATGTGTTGTTGTAAGGCATGACCCTTTTCGGTCATCTCTTGCACAAGATCAGGCATAACAAGATTTATCTCACAATCTTCAACCCAGTAGGTAGTAGTTATATATCGCTTCCCATATAGATCATCATATGGTGAAATTTTAATTCTTGAATAGAAGATGTTGATGTGAGAGAACTCAACTAATGGGATATGTTGACCCCATCCAATATTAAATTACATTAATCATGTTATCATTATGTCCTCGAGTGTTTGAATAGTCCTTTATAATTTTCCATTAGTTTGGGGATGAAAAAACAAACTAAAATTAAATTTGGTACACAATTCATGTTGATGATTTCTCTAGAATTTTTATGTGACCCTTTGATCACAATTAGATATGATATTGATTGGTACCCCATGAATACTTATGGTTCACCTCACATAAATCACGTAATGTTGGTCAAGAGAGAGATCTTCCCAAATAGAGATGAAATGGGGTTTCTTGGTGATACACTTCTCTATAACAGTTATCACGTTATTTCCTTCGGATGTTCTCGGGGTTCTAATGAAAAATCCCATAGTGATATTCTCCCACTTAAATGTTGTTATGGGTAGTGGTTATAAAACCACTTTATGAATTTTTCACTCAGCGTTCACTAATAGACATAGCATGCACCTGGTAGTGTAGTCGACAATCTCCCATTACATGTTATCCCACTAATAATGACCATGATGGTTACTATAAATTTTTGTGATTCTAGGATGTATAATGAATATTGAGCTATGAGCATAGTCCTTCACCTCCATCATTATTTCTAGAATATATGGCACACGTATAATGACCCATACTTTACATAAATTGTTATTACTTCAAAATTGAAGTACACTTATTACAACATATAACAAAACCATGAAAGGACTGTATAGGTATAGTGTCTTTAGAAACTGGGAAACATATACAACTGGTTCATAAAGCATCCACTTTGCCTCCAATTTATTTCATCATATCTAGAGTCCCTTTTTGGAATATTCTACTTAATAACCTTCTTCCTGACCTGGGGAAATAAAACATACAAAATGGTGAGCTCAAATGCTCAGTAAGGGTAAACAAAAGAAATATCAATCACATCATGTACATAAGCACATAACTTTTGGAAATCTTAACCTGCAAAAGAGATCATAATTTCATAACATGGGATAAATCATAGTAGTGAAATGTAATCCCAATAATCATAACTTAAAACATGAAACTTTGTGGCATACACACATAATCATAGAGAATCATTTCTTATTAGTCAAGACTCATTGACAAGACTATCTTAGTGGACAAAGTCCATTTCTGAACCGAGTTCACTCCTCATTTAAATCATGTTTCACTGAACCGGTATAACCTACCATTCCATCCATGACTATCTCATGAGATATAAAATATTTACCCAATGCATTGGAGGGAGATATAGGTCCCACCCATCTCATAATGATACAATTCCTATGTGTGCCACAATATCATAAATCATACATCATTGCTTAACCCATGTAATAAAAATGGGATTCTTAATCAACATGACATCATAAAACAATTTATATAAGATAAAGGAATTCATAAAAATAATTCCATCGCAACATAATCAAATCAAGGTAATAATAGGGATAGAAACAGATCCCTATATTATCTTAGATGGAAAAATAATTTGGATAAAACACTTGAACTCCATTCTTGAGGAAAATATCCATTCTACTTAAAAAATATTTTTTATTTCTAAACATGTCATATAATATTAAACTAAAAGAAGTTGATTAAAAATAAACTTTAATACTTGTAAAGGAAGCTTCTTGAAAATTTGTTTTAAAATCCAGTCGTGAAGTATAAGTTAAAAAAACATTCTTTGTACTATTGTCGGAAAAGACAAAAAGTACCTCGTACGAAAAACGACAAAAGGTTCCTTTCATATCCTTTACTAAAAACTTACTGAAGGGTAAAACTGGATTTAAACAATTGTAGGTGAATAGAAATAATATTACATATTGAGGAAACATGGACGTGGATGATAAAATACACCCCAGTAAATACTAAAGTATAAACAATCTCGGATAAAAATGAGATTCTGATATTTCCCTTACCTTAGGTCTGATATGCTTTGTACGTGTCTTAACCTCATGTATAATGATTTAAATAATGTTATTGACTTATTACAGAATCATACATATTTTTATGATATCATATATGGTCATATTCTTAGCTTCTTAGTAGTAATATTTCATTGCTACTTGTTATTCGGGTGATTATAACTTTTTGTTCTTATGCGTGTTTTGTCGAATAAATTCTTATTATTCTCTTCAGGTTATAGATACCTCTTTCAAGAATGGTATTAGTGTAATATATATCATATTAATTCATTCAATTCATTTATATAATCATTATGAAATGAAGATCATGTATAACGAGTCGCATCACATCGTGGAGACGGTATTTCGTACATATGCACAAGTGATGATATAATTCTTATGATCGTGGAATTGTATTGAAGTGCATGTATACTATTTCAGAATCTGTATCACTTTATAATAGTCATATATAGTCATTATTTACACAATTATACCCATCCATGTAAGGTGGTGGTGGAAAATAGATTACCCCACGGCGTGGAGACGGTATTCCGTACGTACGCACACGTGGTGATTTCTTTTTCCGTAGGATGGATAGATAGTAAAATAGGGCTATTTCATACTTATAATAACATATCAGTATATTTTTGATACTTATTTTATTACTTCATAACGAAACATCTAAAGAAGAAGAAGTGGAAGAAGAAATAAAGATGAAAGAATCGGTAACGGACATTACCTCTTCTTTGAAGTGCTTCTTTGACACCTCCTTTTAGGGCACTAAAATAGATCTTTCAAGAATACCAGAACCTCTAAGATGTTTCTAGGGAAGTGGAGAGAAGAAATTTTCAGGGTTTGGCCGAGCTTGAAGGCTCAAAGTGGTGTGAGGAAGAGGGGGAGGAGGTGCCCTTTTATAAGGAGGAGAGGGGCTCCTTTGAAAAAACTAAAAATATTATTTTATTATAAAGTCAAGTTCGGTTTTAAATAGCTCCAAATTGATTTATTTCATATATAAGGTGGTGTTGGGTCGAAATCCTCTCATCCAATAGAATTTAGAGAAGTTTAGGTTCCTATTTTAACCCTATCATTTAGATTTAACATTAAGTAAAAAAAATTTACTTTTACTGTGTCTTCTTGTGTTCTTATACTATAAGGCTAATAAACTTACTATAAGCATCAAAACGAACCCCAAGTTGTTTATTATTAATTTATATAACCTTATATAAGTCATTTGGTGGATCAGTAGATTTTTAGGAATAAAATAACAATTTCTAATATAATGTTTGTTTTAAAAACTATTTTATATCAATTTTGACACTATTTAGTAATTAATTTTTGTGAAAATCATAACAGAATTATTAGTTCTAAAAAAGTTAATTAATAAATAATAACATGTCATATTAATCGAAAAAATTTGTGGAATTCATAAAAAGTCTCAAATTACATTTATTTTGGTGTTTATAACATCAATTATGTCAATATTTCATTAATAAGATAATTACTGCATCATCATTGTGTCATAAATAAATTAAATTATATAATGTCTAAAAATTACAAATAAAATACCATTATGTAAAAAATCCTTTTGTATTTCTAATGAATATTTATAGTCGAATTTATCTTATTTATTACCCCATATTAAAAATGATTTACTTATTAAACTTTGATTTTAACTATTTTAACCCTTCTTTAAATAAATTAATAATAAATGCCATAATCTCATCCAAGTGGGCCTAAATGGTCATATTGTATTCCTAAGGTTGTTTTTGGTCGAATTACACTTGTACAATAGAATCAGGACATGTGTTAGGGTAATAATAATATCATTTTTACCCTTAATTACCCTATTTACTTCTAACCGTGGTAAATAAAAGTAAGAAGTTACTATTTACCAAAAATTATTTTCATCTCATTGAACCACATTTTACTTACTGACATCAACCATGTCTCTCTGATTTTTGAAATTCCACTCACAGAAGCGGTAAAATTATGTTTTATGAAGAATTCAGTTTTTTAACTACCACTTAGTGGTTTCACTATTCATCAAAAATTGAAAGTTTTCGGAAAAATACCAAAATTTCACCCTAGGATAATTTAGATATTCCGAATCAAAAAATGAATTCCATTTTGAAAAATATAATTTATAAAATTTCAAAAAGTGGTTATTACTATTCATAACGGCTAGTTTTAATAATATTTTATTAGCATATCATTGTTTAGTGAAACTCGGTATTGTGTACGTCGCAAGCTATCGAGGAAGGTTGCGATTTCATGTAAAGCAAGACAAGCAAGAGTTGTGTGTAGAAAAAGATTCCTTTGATGATTTATATAACATAAAAGTCTCAGGGGATACATTCTACCCCCCTTAAAATGAATTTTTCCCTCGAAATTCGTCACTTTGTAACAAAAAGATGAGGATACCTCTCCCTCATCGTATGCTCAAGCTCCCATGTAGCTTCTTCTAATTGGTGGTTCCTCCTTAAAACATTCACCAATTGAGTTGTCTTGTTTCGTAGGACTTTTTTTCTACGATCCAGAATCTCTATAGATTGTTCTTCATAAGAAAGATCATGCTCCAGCGGTACAACTTCTGAGCTGAGTACATGTGAAGGATCAGGTATGTACTTTCTCAGGAGAGATACATGGAACACATCATGAACTTGAGAGAGATTCGGTGGAAGTGCCAATCGGTAAGCTACCTTCCCAACACGATCCAGTATTTTGAAAGGACCGATATATCTAGGGCTCAACTTCCCCTTCTTTCCAAATCTCATAAACCTCTTCTAGGGAGATATTCGTAAGAACACTTTATCACCCACTTCAAACTCTAGGTCTTTTCTTCGGTTTTCGGCATAACTTTTTTGTCGACTCTGAGCTGCTCTTATGTGTTGTTGAATAGATCTGACCTTTTTTCCATTTCATCAACGAGATCGGGTCCTAATAGCTTTCATTCCACAACTTCATCCCAGCAAGTTGGAGTCCTGCATTTCTTTCCATAGAGAGCTTCATAAGAAGCCATCTGAATACTGGAGTGAAAGCTATTATTATATGAAAATTCCACCATAGGTAGGTGTTTATCCCAACCACCTTTGAAATCCATAGAGCAAGATCTCAACATATCTTCTAGAGTTTGAATTGTTCTCTCAGACTGACCATCTATCGGAGGATGATAAGTAGTGCTGAAACTCAACTCTGTATCCAGAGTATGCTGAAGAATTCGCCAGAACTTCGAGGTAAATCTCGGATCCTGATTAGATATAATAGAAAGTGGTACTCCATGAAATCTTACCACTTCCTTTATATATATCCTGGAAACCTTATCCAGAGAGAAATCCTCTCTAATAGCAATGAAGTGTGCAGACTTTGTAAGAGGATCAACTATGACCCAGATAGCATTATTTCCTTTGGATGTTTTAGGAAGTCCTGTGACAAAGTCCATAGTGATGTTTTCCCATTTCCATTCAGGTATGGGTAATGGTTGTAACATCCCCTTAGACTTCTTTCTCTCATCTTTAACTTGTTGACAAACCAAGCATCGAGAGACATATTCAGCAACATCTCTTGTCATGCCATCCCACGAGAAGTACTATTTTAGGTCCCTATACATCTTCATGCTTCTAGGATGAATAGAGAATGAAGAACTATGATCCTCATCCATCATCTCCTTCTTTAATTCGGGGATGGGAGGAACACAAACCTGATTCCTGAACTTTATTATCCCATCACAATCAAGGTTGAATTCAGGAACATTTCTCACCTTCTTTTGTAACTCGACATCTTCTTTCTGTGCCTCTTTAATCTTCACATGTATAGATGGTTGAACATTCATTTGAGAAAGATACGATTTTCCCCTTTCATTATAATTCCAAGATCCATCCTTTGTAAATCCATAAATATTGGATCTTTTGTGATCCTCATCATGGATAAACTAGCATGGTCTTTTCGACTTAATGCATCTGCCACCTTGTTTTCTTTCCTAGGGTGGTAATGGATTGAGCAGTCGTAATCCTTAATCAGCTCCAACCATCTTCTTTGGCGCATATTAATCTCCTTTCGTGTGAAAATATACTTTAATATTTTATGATCAGTATAAATATCACACTTTTTACCATAAAGGTAATGCCTCCAAATATTTAATGCAACGATTACCGCAACTAACTCCAAATCATGAGTTGGGTAATTTTGCTCATGTATTTTCAACTGTCGTGAAGCATAAGCTATCACCATATCATTTTACATAAGAACACACCGCAATCCCTTCTTGGATGCATCACTGTAGATCACAAACCTTTCTCCACTACAAGGAAGTGTGAGCACAGGTGCACTGGATAACCTTCTTTTCAACTCCTTGAAATTATCTTCACATTCCTCCATCCAAACAAACTTAACTCCTTTTCGAGTCAACTTGGTGAGTGTATTAGATAATCGTTAAAAATCATTCACAAAATGTAGATAATATCCAGCCAAACCAGGAAAACATCGAATCTCAGTTACTGTTGTTGGTCTCAACCATCTTTCGATAACCTCTGTTTTCGCTAGATCCAAAGATATCCCATCTTTTGAGATTATGTGACCCAAAAATGCAACTTTTTGAAGACAAAATTCACACTTGGTAAATTTGGCATAAAGATTCTCCTTTATCATGGTCTTCAATATAATTCTCAAGTGATCTTCATGTTCATCCTTGCTCTTTGAATAGACAAGAATATCGTCTATAAAGACTACCACAAACTGATCAAGATAGTCTCTAAAGACTCTATTAATTAAATCCCTGAAGATAGCAGGGGCATTAGTAAGACCAAATGGCATTACTATAAATTCATAGTGTTCATACCTTGTACGGAAAGTCGTCTTTGGTATATCCTCCCTTTTGACCCTTAATTGATGATACCCTGAATGAAGATCAATCTTGGAAAAGTATTGAGCTCTGCATAGTTGGTCAAATAGGTCATCAATTCCCGGGAGAGGATATTTGTTCTTGATAGTGATCTTGTTAAGTTCTCGATAATCAATGCAGAGTCTCATTGATCCATCTTTCTTCTTAACAAACGGAAGAGGTTCTCCCCAAGGTGATGCACTAGGGCGTATTAACCCCTTATCAAGATTCTCTTGGAGTTGCTTCTTCAATTCCTGCAACTCAATTGGGGCCATTCTATAAGGTGTCTTTGAAATAGGAAAAGCTCCTGGTACGAGTTCTATTGAAAACTCAACTTCATGATTCGGTGGAAGACCCGGTAATTCCTCCGGAAAGACATCATCAAACTCCCACACAATGGGAATATTCTTAATCGTGAGTTTCTCACCAACCATTTGAGATAAATAACCTTCATTTAGTGGAATCAATACCCATAAAATGGAAGAAATTTCCACGGGAAGGTTATGTTCATCCTTGCATCGATAGACGATCATAGATTGATCTGGAATATGAAATGTGACTTCCCTTCTTTGGCAATTGATATGAGATCCATGTAGAGAAAGCCAATCAATGCCAAGAATCACATCAAATTTCACTATAGGAAGGATCACAAGATTTGCAGGAAGCACTTTCCCACAAACTTCAATCAGAGAAGAATTATAAACTTTTGATGCGACTGTTGTGCCATTAGGTGTTGTCACAGCTAACTCAACATCAAATTGTTGAGGTAATACGGTGATAACCTTAGATAATTCTTCAGAAATAAAGGAGTGGGTGGATCCAGAATCAAATAAAACATTTGCTACTTTAGAGTGGATGGTAAGTGTACCTTTCACCACATCGTTATCGTACTCCATATTGCTGATAGAAATTGCATGTGACTTTCCTTTGTCTTCAGCCTTAAGAGTTTGTTGACGTCGACCATCATCATCAGCCCTTGGATTAGGGAATTTATTGGCATAATGTCTCATCTCCTTGCACTTGAAACATTGAAGTGTAGTAGGTTCATTCTGTGTATCCCTTCCTTTGTTTTCATCATTAGACATCTTCTTCCCATTATCGCGGCATTCAAATGCCCGATGACCTTCCTTTCCACATTTGAAACATTTACTTGTCACTTTAGGACAAATTCCTCCATGTTTATTTCCACATTTTGAACATAAGGGAAAGCTCATCTTCTTTTCAGTGTGGTCTTTATGGTTTCCTTTGAATTCCATTTTCCTCTTATTATAAAACCCATATGACGGATGGGTTACTCCAATATCCATCTCAACTTTGAGAGCACATCGAACGATTTCCTCGTAGATATTGAAGTACCTTATATCTAATGCCCTTCGAAGACATAGTTTTAAGCCACTAACGAATCGATCGATCTTACTCTCAGGTTGGATAATAATACCAGAAGCGTACCTTGCAAGTATTGTAAAATTTTCTTCATAGGTACCAACAGATTCATCATCCTTTTGCTTCAGTTCAAGAAACTCTTTCTCCATCTTTGTTCGGGGAATACGAGGGAAGTACTTATTGAAAAATAAGTTCTTGAACTCGTCCCACTCCATGGACTCAATTTCATCCCTTTTCCACATATTCTTAATAAGATTCCACCATTGAACAACATCACCTTCCAAACGATATACTTCTAAGATGACTTTATCATGCTATGAACATTGAAGAACTGAAAATATCTTTTCAGTATTACTAATCAATTGTTCAAAAACTAATGGATCAGTAGAACCGCTGAATGAAGGTGGACGTTGTCTCATGAAGGATTCAACAGAATGTTGTTGCTTCGTTTGCTCGTTTGGAAGTCCTGCATGATTCATAGCTTGAGAAAGTTGTGTGATCATGGCTACAAGATTTTTCATTCCATCTCACATAACATTTGGTTGCTCAGGGGGACAATCAATGCATTGCATGTCGCATTCCGTATTAACATGGTTCCTTCGGGTTCCAGCCATTGACTAAAACCAAGAAGAATAGTGTGATAAACACTAATTATAATAGGAAAACCACATAATCAAGAATAAAATTTCACACTTAAGGTCTTATCCTAGGTTATTCATGGCTATTTCTAAAACACTAAGATTGTGTTCTATGCTTAGACTTATCCTTAGGGTTCTTACTAAGGCTTTCACATCCTAGTTTCCAAAGGTTGACTATACCTTTCCTATGATACCAACTATAAAGACCCATACTTTACATACATTGTTATTACTTGAAAATTGAAGCACACTTA
Organism: Viscum album; assembly: GCA_963277665.1. Classification (NCBI taxonomy): domain Eukaryota; kingdom Viridiplantae; phylum Streptophyta; class Magnoliopsida; order Santalales; family Viscaceae; genus Viscum; species Viscum album. Next base: position 150,037,185 of record OY728148.1, read on the forward strand.
TTACAACATATAACAAAATCCTTGAAAAGACCGTATAGGTATAGTGTATTTAGAAACTGGGAAACATAAACAACTGGTTAATAAAGAATCTACTTTTCCTCCCATTTATTTCATCATATCTAGAGTCCCTTTTTGGAATATTCTACTTAATAACCTTTTTCCTGACCTGGGGAAATAAAACATACAAAAGGGTGAGCTCAAATGCACAGTAAGGGTAAACAAAAGAAATATCAATCACATCATGTACATAAGTACATAACTTTTGGAAATCTTAACCTGCCAAAGAGATCATAATTTCATAACATGGGATAAATCATAGTAGTGAAATGTAATCCCAATAATCATAACTTAAAACATGAAACTTTGTGGCATACACACATAATCATAGAGAATCATTTCTTATTAGTCAAGACTCATTGCCACGACTATCTTAGTGGACAAAGTCTATTTCCGAACCGAGTTCACTCCTCGTTTCAGTCCTATTTCACTGAACCGGTATAACATACCATTCCAGCCATGTCTATCTCATGAGATAAAAAATCTTTACCCAATGCATTGGAGGGAGATATAGGTCCCACCCATCTCATAATGATACCATTCTTATGTGTGCCACAAAATCATAAATCATACATCATTGCATAACCCATGTAATAAAAATGGGATTCTTAAACAACATGACATCATAAAACAATTAATATAAGATAAAGGAATTCATAAAAATAATTACATCACAGCATAATAAAATCAATGTAATAATAGGGATAGAAACAGAACCCTATATTATCTTATATGGAAAAATAAGTTTGATAAAAACACTTGAACTCCATTCTTGAGGAAAATATCCTTTCTACTTCAAAAACATTTTTCCTTTCTTAACATGTCATATAATTTTAAACTAAAAGAAGTTGATTAAAAATAAACATGAAAACTTGTAAAGGAAGCTTCTTGGAAATAATTTTTTAAAAATCCATTCATGCCGTATAAGTTAAAAAAACATTCTTCATACTTTTGTCTGAAAAGTCAAAAAAGTACCTCGTATGAAAAACGACCAAAGATTCTTTTCATATCCTTTACTAAAAACTCAATGAAGTGTAAAATTGGATTTAAACAATTGTTGGTGGATTGAAATAATATTACATTTTGAGGAAACAGGGATGTGGATTATAAAATACACCCCAGTAAATACTAAAGTACAAACAATCTCAAATAAAAATGAGATTGTGATATTTCCATTCCCTTAGGTCTGATATGATTTGTACGTGTCCGAACCTCCTGTATAATGATTTAAATAATGTTATTTACTTATTACAGAATCATACTTATTTTTATGATATCATATATGGTCATATTATTAGCTTCTTAGTAGTAATATTTCATTGCTACTTATTATTCGGGTGTTTATAACTTTTTGTTCTTATGCGTGTTTTGTCGAATAAATTCTTATTATTCTCTTTAGGTTATAGATACCTCATTTACAGAATGGTATTAGTGTAATATATATAATATTCATTCATTCAATTAATTTATATAATCATTATGAAATGAAGATCATGCAGAACGAGTCGCATCACATCGGGGAGATGGTATTCCGTACGTACGCACGAGTGATGATATCGTTCCTATGATCGTGGAATTGTATTGGAGTGCATGTATACTATTTCATAATCAGTATCACTTTATAATAGTCATATATAGTCATTATTTACACCCTTATACCCATCCAAGTAAGGTGGTGGTGGAAAATAGATTACACAACAGCGTGGAGACGGTATTCCGTACGTACGCACGCGTGGTGATTTCTTTTTCCGTAGGATGGATAGATAAAGAAATAGGGTTGTTTTATACGTATAATAACATATCAGTATATTAGTGATACTAATGTTATTACTTCATAATGAAACAACTAAAGAAGAAGATGTGGAAGAAGAAATAAAGATGAAAGAATCGGTAATGGACATTACCTCTTCTTTGAAGTGCTTCTTTGAGACCTCCTTTTAGGGCACTAAAATAGCTCTTTGAAGAAAACCAGAACCTCTAGGATGTTTCTAGGGAAGTGGAGAGAAGAAATTGTCAGGGGTTGGCTGAGATTGAAGGCTCAAAGTGGTGTGAGTAAGAGGGGTAGGAGGTGCCCTTTTAAAAGGGAGGAGAGGGGCTCCTTTGGAAAAACTAAAAATATTATTTTATTATAAAGTCAAGTTCGGATTTAAATATCTCCAAATTGATTTATTTAGAAGATAAGGTGGGTATGTGTCGAAATACTCTCATCCAATAGAATTTATAAACGTTTAGGTTCCTATTTTAACATTATCATTTAGATTTAACATTAAGTTAAATAATTTTACTTTTACCGTGTCTTCTTGTGTTCTTATACTATAAGGTTAATAAACTTACTATAAGAAGCCAAACGAACCACAAGTTGTTTATTATTAATATATATAACCTTACCTAAGTCATTTGGCCGAACCTTATATTTTTATGAATAAATTAAAAATTACTAATATAATAGTTTTTTTAAAAACTATTTTATTTCAATTTTGACACTATTTAGTAATTAATTTTTGTGAAAATCATAACAGAATGATTAGTTCGAAAAAAGTTAATTAAATAAATACTAACATGTCATATTAATCTATATAATTAGTTTAATTCATAAAAAGTCTCAAATTACATTTATTTTGATGTCTATAACATTAATTATGTCAATATTTCATTAATAAGATAATTACTGCATCATCATTGTGTCATAAATAAATTAAATTATTTAACGTCTAAAAATTACAAATAAAATACCATTATGTAGTAAATCTATTTAGCTTTCTAATTAATATTTATAGTCAAATTTATCTTATGTATAACTCCATATTAAAAGTTATTTACATATTAAACTTTGATTTTAACTATTTTAACCCTTCTTTAAATAAATTAATAATAAATGTCCTAATCTAATCCAATTGGGCCTAAATGGTCATATTTTGTTCCTAAGGTAGTTTTTTGTTGAATTACACTTGTCCAATAGAATCAGGACATGTGTTAAGGTAATAATAATATCATTTTTACCCTTAATTACCCTATTTACTTTTAATCGTGGTAAATAAAAGTAAAAAGTTACTATTCAGCAAAAAATATTTTCATCTCATTGAACCACATTTTACTTACTGACATCAACTGTGTCTCTCGGATTTTTGAACTTCCACTCACAATAGCGGTAAAATTTTGTTTTATGAAAAATTCAGTTTTTTAACTACCACTTAGTGGTTTCACTATTCATCAAAAATTGAATGTTTTCAGAAAATTACCAAAATTTCACCCTAGGATAATTTCGATATTCTGAATCAAAAAATGAAGACCATTTTGAAAAATAAAATTTATAAAATTTCAAAAAGTTGTTATTACTATTCATAATGTCTAGTTTTAATAATGTTTTATTAGCATATCATTGTTTAGTGAAACTCGACATTGCGTACGACGCAAGCTATCGAGGAAGGTTGTGATTTCATGTAAAGCAAGCCAAGAAAGTGTTGTGTATAGAAAAAGATTCCTTTGATGATTTATATAACATAAAAGTATCAGGTGTTACAACACGTACTCTTGTATAAAATTTCATTGAACCATCATGATCAATATTTATCTTAGGAATAATCTCATCCTTAATAGCCACAAAGTTCATCTACTTAATAAGATATTCTTTTTGTGCACTCTTTATATTCTCTAGTAATGATGATTGATAAATCATTTGGGAAAAGTTTTATGATGTCCCATCCCTTACGATTCCCACGTTCAGTTCCACTATGTATTTGATTGAGGGATATCTTTGAATCATCATCATTTATAGAACAACTGGGACATCCCTAGTTGATGCATGACAAACTTTTTCTTCTCTATTAGGGTGATAATGGATTGAACAATCATAGTCTTTAAAATGTTCCAACCATATCTTCTTTCTCATGTTCAATTCATTTTTGGTAAAAATATATAATAACCTTTTATGGATTATGTATATACCACATTTCTCCCTATAAACATAGTGCCTCTATATCTTTAGAGTAAAAAAACTGTCACCCAACACTAGATTATGTGTAGGGTAATTATTCTCCTTAGGAATTATCTTTCTAGATGAATAAGCAATTACCATTTCATTTTGCATGAGGACTTACCCAAACCCTTATACAGATGCATCGCTAAAAATAATTAATCATTCTCAGAAATAGGGTAATGTTAAAATTAGTGTGTTTACTAATATCTACTTCATCTCTTAGAAACATTCTCCACACTCCGTTGTTCATATGAACTTTACCCCTTTTCGATTTAATTTGTTTAATGGATTATAAAATCTTGAAAATATTTTTACAATCCTACTATAAAATCATATTAAACATAGGAAAAAAATCTCAGTTATTTATGTAGGTTTAGTTCATCCCTCTACAACCATTATATTTTTAGGGTCAACTGAGATTCTTTCATTTGTTATAATATTGTCATAGAATTAATCTTATTGTAACCAAAATTAAAATTTGTTTAAACATCCAAAAATCCTCTCATTATGTAGAGTTTGAAAATTAAACCCTTTAAGATCCTTATTCTCCTGCTGAATTTTGGAATATATCAAAATATCATCAATAAAAGCTACCATAATGATATCAATGTAGTCCTTAAAGACTTTATATGTCAAATCAATAAATATAGATGCTGCATTAGGCAAGCCATATGGCACAATAACAGACTCATATTGCTCGTATCATTACCGGAAGGAGGTTTTTTTGGTGTTATTCTTTCTTATCCCTTGATTGATGATAAAAATATCAAAGATCAATCTTGGATAAGAATTGACCCCCATGAAACTAGTCCAACATGTCATCATTTCTTGGAAGATGGTATTTTTTCTTCACTGTGATCTCATTCTATTCTCTATAATCAATGCATAACTGCATTGATTTTTCCCTATTCATCACAATGAGAATAGGTACTCCCCGTGGAGACTCACTCATTCAGATAACCCCCTTCTCCAAAATATCTTTGATTTGTTTCTTTAATTACTCCATATCCACATTTTACATTCTATATGAGGTCATCGATATTGGATGAGATCCATGTATGATTTCAATTAAGAACACTACCTCTCTTTCTAGGAGAGGTCTAGGTAACTCCTCGGGAAATACTTCATTGTATTCCTAAATAATGGGGATACTCTTTATCCCTATTTTATAATTTCATTCAACTTCTTCAGTGATAAAATCGATAAATAAGGTAATATAAGGTGCTTATAGATATAGGTCAGGTCCAGATATATCTCCATGGATGATAATTATAGGATTTCCATTCAAGACTATTGTTATTTCATTACTTTTTAATTTGATCTTTTGAGTGATATTCAATCTGTTGTATAATTTCAAATTCTAAAATGGGAATGGGTACTAGATTTGCAATAAGATTTTGCTTACTAAAGTAAATTCTAGATATTCTAGACATTGTTGATGCATGGATATTACCTCCATGATTCGTGACTAATAACTCCTCTTTTAGTAGTTCAGGTATTGATTCTATATTCTTACCAAACCTATACGAAATAAAGTAATTTATAGATCTAGAATCAAATAATGTACACTATATATTTGAGATATGAAAAAGGGTACCTTCCATAGCATCATTTGGATCATCAAAGTTAGTCATTGTGATATAAAATTCATGATAATTATCTCTTGGAATATGCTGAGGCTAAGAGAGATTCACATCCACTACACTCAAATTGGGACCATGATCAGAAAATTTCCCTAACTATCCACACATGAAGCATTAGACTTCTGGTAGGGAATGCACCCTATTTTCATTGTCGTTAGTTTTGGTAGTTTAAGGATTTACCTCGCTAAGACAATTTTGAGTGATATGGCCATCTCATCCACACTAATAACACACCCCTCTCTTGATCAATTAATTCTATAAATGCTTCTTATCACATTTATTACACGTGGGAAGTTGCACTTTCTTTACAACTCTTCCATGATCAAATATCCAACCCAAACATGGATAAATTTTTCTTTTACTTTCATTGGATATATGGGACCATTCTATCATCCAAAATTCGAGATCCACATTCATAGAACTACATATGATCTCCAGATAGCTGATATAGTATCGTTTGGATAGATTCTAATGTAGATGATGTCTTAGTCCCTTTAAGAATCTATCAATCATCCCATTCTAATACATGACTAGCCTCGAGGAGTAAAAATAATGTCTTATGATGTTCATCTAGTAGCTTCCCATTGATTAATTTTCCTTCCTCAATAGCTGGAGATATTCCTTAATTGTTTTCATTCTCATAGAATGAGGGAAATTCATATTGAAGAAGATCCATAAGACATCTCTCTAATCGATTGCTTCAATCTCCCCTCTTGGAATAATGTTTTTAATTAGAACTCAACACTTATCACTTTCTCCCTTTAATTGGTAAACATCCAGGGTGACTTTATCTTGTTCAAAACTATGAAGTACAAAAATGATATTTTCTATAAAGCTTATCAACTTTTCGGTAATAAATGGGTCAGTAGATCCATTAAACTATTGTATTCATTCACACATAAATGACTCTAAATATATTTTTCCCTTATTGGTGAAATTGGTCTCTCAATTTGATTCATGTAATATCTCTTTACTTGAGTAAGTTGATTCATCATTATCATGAATGTTTCCATTTTTTGGATTCAATCGCATTACCCACAACATGTGGTCCGTTGCGATCACCATTTCAACAGTTCTTACTATTTCCTTCCATTTTCCAAAAGAAGAAAATGATAATGAGATAAAAATTTAATTTAATTATATTATAAATATGAATGAATTTTATGGATTTCAAATCATACTAAAACACATTATCCATTATTAAAAATTACATTCTGTATAAATACTCTATAATGATAGATAAAAATCTAGTGATTTATGAAAGATATCACTTGGGATTATCCAACAATGTTTTCAGAATGTCTCATTATCGTGTGATAGTTCCCATTTGAGTCTATCTCAAAGTGTTTTTATCAGGTTTTACACCTAGATACATATGATCTAGAGCCACATTACCTTGTCCATATCTAGTCAGGGATTTCTTTGTTCAAAAACCACTTACATAATATTTCACAAAAATAGAAGGAATTTTTCTTATATTTAAACATTTCTTTAGGTTTAGTCCTAGTATTTTCAAATTCTAATTTCCCAAAAAAACTAAACAATCCATTGATAAAAAATATATAATCCAACCATTGCATTAAATAAATTTTCATTACATTTTACAATAGATGATCTTTAATGATTATTGTATTCAAAATAATCTACATAATAAATGAAAACATGAAAGAATTATTCTATTAAACTTGAATGGAATCTTAATTTTTTCATCATATGTATAATTACACCAACTAAAAACCTAGGGAAAGACATCAAAGTAAATGGTGAGCCTAAAGCCCAGTAAGGGTAAAAAAACAAAAACAATTACATTTGAAATTGAAAAATATCAAAAAGAACATGATGAATTAAAAAAATTCATTACAAATAGGCATATCATAAAAATAATAATGTGAATCATAACTTTAAAAAAAATTATAGAATTTAATGTAGACATTCACAAGAATATTACCAAAGTCCACCACAAACGTGACAAAAAAATTACCAAGGATACTCCCCAAGGTATCATAAAACTTATAATCTCTAGAGGTTAGTTTCATTAACCAATTCATTAGAGAGCTATCAAGGAACACCAATAATATGTATTTATTTTCATTTTATCTGAATTTATCATAATCAAACGTTTAATAAATAACCCATTGATAATAAAATACATAGCTTTCATATCAAAAGAATGGCCTTTTCAAAAGTGCTTAAAAACATGATCATTTTTTCATTTATAGTCCACAGAAAGGGAATGTGGTTTTTTTGTTTATCAATTATAGAATAAAATAAATAATTTTAATGTCTTTATGAATAACTCAATAAATTAAAGTGTTTTTGATATTCATATATTGAAAATAAAATAATGTCTTAAGAAAAAAAAATTCTGAGAAAAAACTTCTACAACATAACAGGTATAAAACACTATTTAATAAAAAATTAAAAAAAGTTGAAAAGGTTCACCCATTCATAAAATATCATAATAATTTATAGTAATATAATAATAAAATTGTACACAAATTTTAAAGACATACCATAAGAAAATAAAACTTTAAATAAAAATAGATGTTGAAAATTCGCTTACCTTGGAGAGTAACTTGTACAACTCTCTAATCAGTACCTTGTGAGCATGAGGACACTTTCATAGGACTTCTTGGGAGGAAATAAAATCAGATATTATAAGGGGGTTATTTTTAGTCAAATTAAATGGTGGAATGGGTGGGTATTTATAGTCAAATAGAGGTAGTTTTGTATTAATTTCTCAGGACATCTCATTAGTGGTATTTGAAAAACCATAGCCTTTCCCAAGGTATTTTCCCAGGTAATTGAACACCATGGACACCTAATATCACATTTTAATTAAAAATAGTTTACCATGATTTTAAATTACATATTAAATCATTATTTTGTAATTAAACAAACCAAAAAATGAAAAATGTCTTTTTTTGTTCACTAAATAACAACACTTTTTATAAAAATATCATAAACTCAACGTATCCTAATATTAATGTTCTGACTTCAAAAAATGAAATTTATTTTATCATAAGAAATATATAAATATGGGAATTTTTTTAAAATACTTATCTATAATAAATAATAGCAGATACAACATGCATAGTGAATGCATAGTAACTTTCTGAAAAAAATGAAATTATTTTATCATTTGTAATTAAACATGAGTATTTTTATAATACTATTTCATTTTCCTAATTATTATTCACAATATCTTATTATATTATAAAAATTTATATATTTTCTATGTTCTACAAATTCTATTTGAATATAATCCATTTATTAAATTCCATTTATTAATAAAACTATTCTTAAAAAAGAAATGATGGGAAAAAAATTAAATTTACCCAAAGGGATTATACATTAAGTATCTAAGGAGTTGAAACATAAAATCATATAAGACCTTCATACAACCTAATGGTAAGTTGTGAGGTGGTGATAGACTCTTGGGGTGGCTCAGATAACTTTTCTCGAGCTGTGATTTCAAACGACTTGAACTTATCCTGAATGATATTTACTTCATGATTCAATTATTAATAATCAGATTGGCCTCAGTGTACAACGAAGATGAATGAAGTTACCTCCTTAAAAAATTCTAAAAAATGGTATTCGTATGGAAAGAGGGTGCTAGATGATTCCATCAACTCTTAATTATACATTAATTTACCATTATCATTTCAATTTATAAATAATAATTATAACGATAAAAATTATTATTGTTTCTAATGATCATATTAACCAACTGTCATCCAACTATCAAAACTTGATGGTCACATTTCATTTATAATTATATATTTTTCATTTTTATTACAGAGTGAATCATAAATTTTCTAGAAACAATATATTATTCAGATGTTTGGGTCATTACATTCTTCCCCCCCCCCCTTAGGAAATTTCTTCCATGAAATTTCATCTCGTTCCCTCATAAGAGAAAAGTTGTGGGTACTTTTTCCTCATATTAACCTCTAGTACCCACATGGATTCATCATATTTGAGGTTCCTACATGTCACTTTAACATTTTGGGTAGTCTTGTTGCATACACTACCAGAAATTGCGCTTATATGCATGGTTTGAAACTATGGGTATTACCGAAAAACCCATGGGTATATGTTATACACATGGTTTCAAGGAACTACCAAAAACCAAGGCATTTGTATACCCTAATATATATTGATGATTTAATACACATATACCCATATTTTATATATGATTGGTATATGTTAGTCGCACCCTATCATTGACCTTATACCCATGGTTTTAAAGCTATGTGTATTGGTTTTAGAAAATCAGCAGATGTGGGATCATTCCCTAGACCACATCTATATTGTTGTGGCACATAAAAACTTCACCAATGTTGATTATTTATATATAAATATATATTTACTTTTATTTATTTATCTATACCATGGATATTGATGGAAAACTGCGTGTATAGGTTTTCCCATGAATTTTTTTGTCCTGGAGAAATTTGTATTCTCGCAACATAACAACGGAAACCAATACCCACGGATTTCAAAAAACGTGGTTATTGGTTTTGAAAAAAACCCTATAACCACGGTTTGGAAAAACTCTCAGTTTAGGTCTCGAAAAAAACTTATACCTATAGTTTCTTCCATAATTTGTGAATATGTCTTGAAAAAAAGATCATATCCGCACGATTATGCAAAAAACAGTGGGTATAGGTGACCTATAACATTGTTTTTCCAAAACCATGGATATAGGGTCCCATAATATCCTTATACCCAAGGGTTTTACCAAAACCATGAGTATAGGACCATTTGCTAGTAGTTGTAGAACCGTGTCACTATGATCCAACATATCCATCAACCACTCCTCATAAAAGAGGCCATGTTCCTTTTATACCACTTGTGGATTCATTACATGTGTCGGGCCAGGTATTTACTTCCTCAAGAGGGATACATAGAATACATCATAAAATTGAGATAGATTTAGAGGATGTTTATCCTGATAAGACACTACTCCAATGTGATATTGGATTTCTTAAGTGACAATATAAATGGGGATGAGCTTCCCTTTCTTTCCAAACAGCATGAATCTCTTCTATAGATAAATTCAAAAGAATACTTTTTCACCAACATCAGAATCCATTTCCCTTTGGTGGTTGTCAGCATATCTCTTCATCTAAATCTAAGAAGCCTTAATGTGTTGATGGATGGCATGAACCATTTCTATCATCTTTGGAACAAGATCAGGCCTAAGAAGATTTATCTCACAATATTCACCCTAGTGAGTAGTAGTTATACATCGCTTCCCTTATAGATTTTCATAGGGTGTCATTATAATTCTCGAAAGGAAGATGTTGTTTTAATATAGATCAATTAATGGGATATATTGGTCCCTTACAACATTAAATTACATTAATCATGTTCTCAGTATTTCCTCGAGTGTGTGAATAGTCCTTTCAAATTTTTCATTAGTTTGGAGATGATAAAACAATCTAAAATAAAATTTAATACTCAATTAATGTTGATGAATTCTCTATAATATTTATGTGACCCTCATGTCATGATTAGATACGATATACTATGGTACCCCATGAAGCCTTACCATTCACCTTACATAAATCATTAAATGTTGTTCAAGAGGGAGAACTTCCCAAATAGAGATAAAATGGGTAGTCTTGGAAATACACTTCCCTATAACCCTTATCACATTATTTTCATTGGATGTTCTCGGGAGTCTAGTGACAAATCCCATAGTGATATTCTCCCACTTAAATGTTGTTTTGTATAGTGGCTGTAGAACTAATATAATAAGATTTCATTGAGCATTCACTAATAGACACACCAGGCACCTGGTAGTGTCGTCAGAAATCTCCCATTTCATGTCATCCCACTAACAATGATCATGATGGTCCCTATACATTTTTGGGATTCTAGGATGTATAATTAATATTGATCTATGATCATAGTTTTCACCTTCATCATTATTTCCATAATATATGGATCATGTAGTCTTGTAAAAAAAATCTTTCCACTATCGTGAGCAATATTTATCTCGAGAAACTTTTCGTCCTTAATAGCCACAAACATCTTCTAGAAAATAGAAACTTCTTTTTGTGCATTCTTGATCTTCTCTAGTAATGACAGTTGACAAATCATTTGGGATAGGTTTTGTGATGTCGCTTCCCTTACGATTCCCATGTTCAGTTCCACTAAGTATTTTATCTAGTGATCTCTTTGAATCATCATCATTTCTATAACAAAAGGGTATTTCCTAGTTAATGAATGAGAAACATTTTTTTCTCTTCTTGGGTGAAAATGAATTGAATAATCATATTCTTTAAAAAGTTCCAACCATATACTCATTCTGAAGTTCAATTCATTTTATGTGAAAATATATATTAAAGTTTTATAGATTATTTATATACCACACTTCTTCATACAAACATTGTGCCTCCATATCTTCAGACTAAACAAACTTCCCCCAACTCCAGACTGTGTGTAGGATAAATCTTCTCATCAAAAAATTTCTTTCTAGATGAATAAGAAATTGCCTTTTCAATTTTTGTGAGGACTTACCCAATCCATTTTAGAGATTCATCGCTAAAAATAATGAATCATTCTATGATACATGGTAATGATAACATAGGTGTAGTTAAAAATCTATTTTTCAGCTCTTGGATACTTTCTCCACACTCCTTTTTCGCGATGAACTTTACCCCTTTTCAACATAATTTTTTTAATGGATTATAAAGTCTTGAAATGCATTTTACAATCCTACTATAATATCATGTTAATATTACTAAACAAAAAATCTCAGTTATTGATGTAGGTTTAGGACACCCCTCTACAACCATTGTCTTTTCAAGGTCAACTGGGTTTCCTTCATTTTTTTAATGATGGCCTAGAATTTATCATATTGTAACAAAAATTAACATTTTATAAAACTTCAAAAAATACTCTCATTATTTAGAGTTTGAAAAATAAACCTTATATGTTCCTTATTCTCCCCATGACTCTGGGAATATATCAAAATATCATCGATAAAAACTACCATAATGATATCATGGTAGTCCTCAAATACTATTTCCTTAAATCCATAAATATAGGTGGTACATTAGTCAAGTAATATGGCACAATAACAAACTCATAATTCCCATATGTTGACCAGAATTAGGTTTTTGGGTTTTCTTCTTTCTTCACCCTGGATTGATGATAACAAGATCCGAGATCAATCTTGGATTATAATTTACCCCCATGAAACTAGTCAGAAATTTCATTAATTCTTGGAAGATCGTATTATTTCTTCTCTGTGAACTCGTTCAGTTCTCTATAGTTAATGCATGACGGCAGTCGTTTATCCCTCTTCCTCACAATGAGAATAGGTTCTCTCTATAGAGACTCACTCATTCGGATAATCCCCTTTTCCAAAATAACTCTGAGGTGTTTCTTTAATTACTCCATATCCATATTTTATATTCAATATGAGGTCATCGATATTGGATGAGATCCAAGTATCATTTCAATAGAAAACTCTACCTCACTTTCTAGGGGAGGTCTAGGGAACTCCTCAATAAATACTTTAATGAATTCCAAAATAATGGGGACATTCTTTATCCCTATACTATTATTTCATTCTTCTTTGTCACTAATAAAATCCATAGATAAGGTAATATGTGGTTCTTATAGACAATGATCTGCTCATGATATATCTCTGTGGAAGATAATTGTAGGTCTCCCATTCAAGACTACTGGGTTTTCATTTATTTTTAATATGTTATTTTGAAGACCGACTTAATCTATTGTATAATTTAAAATTCTAAAATGGGAATGGGTACTAGATTTGTGATAATATTTTCCTTGCTAATGTAAATACTAGAGATTCAGGACACTGTTGATGCTTGGATAATCCCTCAATGATTATTAAATAATAACTCCACTTTTAGAAGTTCAGATATTGATTCTATATTCTTTACAAACCTATAAAAAATAAAGGAATTTATAGAACCATAATCAAACAATGTACACTATATATTTTAGAAATGAACAAGAGTACCCTCCACCACATCATTTGGATCTTCAATGTTATTCACTGTGTTATAAAAATCACATCAATTATCCCTTGGAATATGCTGAGGCTAATGGGGATTCACATCCACAACACTAATATTGGGACAATGATTTGAAATTTTCCCTAAAAAATCCACACTTGAAGAATTAGACCTCATGTAGGGAATGCAGCCTCTTCTATTTGTCGTTAGTTTTGTTAGTTTAAGGATTTACCTCATAAAGAAAATTCCGAGTGATATGGACATCTCTTCCAAACAGGTAACACACCCCTCTCCTGATCAGGAAGTTCCCTAAATGCTTCTTCTCACATTTATTGCATGTGGGAATTTCCAATTTCATTAAAACTATTCCATGATCAATGATCCTACCCAAAAATGGCTACATTCACCCAGTACTTTCATTGGATATATGGGACCATTCTGTCCTACAAAATACAAGTTCAACATTCATAGAACATCGTATGATCTCCACATAGCTGATATAGTCTTGTTTGGCTAGATTAATATGTAGATAATATCTTAGTCCACTGAAGAATATATCATCCATCCCAATCTAAAACATGACAAGCCTAGAGGTGTAATATTAAAGCCTTATGATGTTCATCTCGTAGCAACCATATATTCATTTTCCATCTTCTACAGCTGGATAAATTCCTTCACAATTTTCATTCTCATAGAATGAGGGAAATTCATATTGAAGAAGAACCCTTGGACATCTCCCTAATCCATATCTTCAATCTACCCTCTTGGAATAATGTTTTAAATTAAAACTCCACACTGATCATAGTCTACCACTAATTGGTAAATTTCAAGGATAACTTTCTCTTGTTCAGAACTATGAGGTACAAAAATGATCGTTTCTATAGAGCTTATTCACTCTTCTTTAATAAATGGGTTAGTAGATAAATTAAAATTTTTTGTTCGTTCACTCCTAAAAGACTCTACATATATTTTTTCTCTTATTGGTGAAGTTGGTCTCAAAATTTGATTCATGTTAATTCCCATTACTTTAGTAAGTTTTTTAACTGTTATTATGAATGTATCCATTTTTTGGATTCCATTTCATGGAAAAAAACGGAGGGTCTGTTGCGATCATCATTTTAACACTTCCTACAATTTCCTTGAATTCTCAAATAGAAGAAAGGGATAATGAGAAAAAGAATTCATTTAATAATATTATAAATATAAATGATATTTATGGATTTCAAATCAAGATGAAACACATTATCCATTATAAACAGTCACATTTTCTATAAGTACTCTATAATGATCAATGAAAACATTGTGATTTTTTAATGATATCACATGAGTGTGTCCAACGAGGATTTCAGAACGGCTTGTTATCGTGCTTCTGTTCCCATTCGAGTCTAGCTCAAAGTGGTGTTATCAGGTTTTACACCTAGATACATATGTGCTATAGCCACATAACCTTGTTCATATCTAGACCGGGATTTCATTATTCAAAAACAACTTACATAATATTTCACCAAAATACAAGGAATGTTTCCTACATTTAAACATATCCTTAGGTTTAGTCCTAAATTTTTCAAATCCTAATTTCCCAAAATATCTAAACAATCCTTTGATACCAAATATGGCATTCAACCATTGTATTACATAAATTTCCATTACATTTTACAATAGAGGATCTTTTATTATTAATGTCTTTAAAATAAGCTACATAATAAATGAAAACATGAAAACATTATTCTATTACACTTGAAAGGATTATTAATTTTATAATCATATGTATAATTACTCCAACTCAAAAAATAGGGAAATACATCAAAGGAAACAGGGATCCTATATCCCAGTAAAGGAAAAAAATGAAAACAGTTACATGTGAACCTGAAATATATCAATAAGAACATGATAAATTTCAAAAATTGATTATAAATAGGCATATCATAAAAATAATAACGAGAATAATAACTTGAAAATGTGGTTACAACATTCAATGTATACATTCACAGGAATATTACCAAAGTCCATCACTAAGGTGGAGTAAACATTACCAAAGTTATTCACCAAAGTATCGTAAAACTTGTCAACTCTAGAGGTTATTTTCATTACACAATGAATTTTAATTATATAATGGAGAAGCCTCAATATTTATTTATTTTCATTTGATCTACAAATATCATATTAAAACATTTCATAAATAACCCATAGAAATAAAATTAAGGGTTTCTTATCAAAATCAATTCATTTTAAAAAGTACATAAAAACATGATCGTTATGTAATTTATAACCCACAAAAAGGGAGGACGGGTTTTATTTATGTAAATTATATAATAAAATATAATCATTTTTATATCCTGGTTAATATATTTATAAATGAAATTTTTTTGGGTACTAACATAAAAAATAAAAAATAATTTCTTGCGAAAAAATGTTATTTTGTGATGAAAATATGCAACATAAAAATAATGAAATATAGAGTTGTAAAATATTTTAAAATAAGAAATGTTTTAAAATTAATAAAAGACTCGTAATAAATTATTGGGGTAGAATAAAATGGAAATAATAACTCAGTATAGTAATTTTGAAGACATACCACATAGAAGAGAATGAAAAAAAAAGAGAAGATGAAAAATCTCTTTCCATAAATAGTAACATCTAAAATTATAAAATTAGTACCATGGGGGATTGAGGATATATTGAGAGGTAATAAAATGTTATATTCTAGGGGGTTTATTTATAAATCAAAGGAAATGAAGGAATGAGTCGGTATTTATAGAAAAATGAGGGAGTTTGTTATTAATTTTCAAGGACACCTTATTAGTGGTATTTGCAAACCCATGGTCTTTCCCATTGTATATTACCTTGTCGTTGGACACATGAGAAATATAGTGTCATATTTTAATTAAAAATAGTTGAACATCATTTTAAATTATACATTACATCATTATGATGTCATTAAACTCACCAAAAAACTCAAAAGTGTATTTTTACTATACACCCGAAAACAAAACAGTTTATAAAAATCTCATAAATTCACAGTAACATAATTCCAAAGTTATGAATTCAAAAATAAAATTTATTGTATCATAATATATATATAAATATGATAATTTTAAAACAAAAATTTATAAAAAATATTAGCTGACCGAGAAATGCCTAGTGAATGCATTGTAAAATTTCTGAAAAATGAAAGTATTTTAGAATTGGTAATTAAACATGAATATTTTTGTAAAAATAGTTCATTATAATAAGTATTATTCATAATATGATAGTATGTTAAAAAATTATATCTTTTCTGTATTGTACAAAATCTGTTCGAAAATAATCAATTTATAAAATCCAATTTTAATAAGAAAAGTTATTATTAAAACATAAATGATGGAAAGACAATGTTATTTACACAAAGGGATTTTACATCAAGTATCTAAGGAAGTCAAACATAACCTATTATAGCACCTTCATATGACCTAAGGGTATGGTGTTTGATGGTGAAAAACTCTATGGGAGCCTCAGATAAGATTTACCGAGTGGTAATTTCCACCATCTTGAACTTCTCCAAAAGGTGATTTCGTTCATTTATCAATTATTGAAGATCATCTTAATATTGGTTTAGAGTGAATCCCAGTGAAACTACCTCCCTCCCATGTTCTAAAATATGGGATTTTAATTGAATTATTCTATATGATGAGTTCATTTTATGTGCTTTATGAACAAATTATCCATTATCATTTTTATGTATAAACAGTAAAAATAACGTTAACAATTATTATTGATTCTAATAGTCATATTAACCAATGATCATATAAAATTCAAAAACCGATTGTAAAAATTAATTTATACTTATACAATTTTATTTATTAATACATTTTAAAAAACATATTTTTAAAAAACAAAATATTATTCAAAATATAAGGTCATTATAGCCACTGTTTCAACTGGAAAATGTTGTGAGTTTACCCATGCTCACTGCTTTAATGATCGCATCACTAACACCAAGGACTCCCATAGGTGACCCACTACCGTGTTATACTAATGAGGATACTAATCCCATTTTTGAATTTTTTTCTTCAATGCGGATACTTTAATGGATGTGAGATGGGATAAATGAAACGAATAGAAGAATGCATGAAGAAGGATGAAAATAAAGAGGATTAATATAATGAGAAGGAAGAATATGATTATGGATTAATGAATTATTGGTAAACTATTGATATGATCTACCATTGGTGTAGTGATTGATAATATCTACAACTCAAGCATCGATGGATTTGGAGAGAACCTGTCCTTCATGATCTACAAAGGTGTAAATTGAGGATGAGGAGAATTCCATTGTTCATGCTGAATAATGAACGAAGAAATTTCTAGAATGATTTAAAAAATGATTAGTTTGTGTTACTGCCAATGAAAGATGTGATCTTGTTTTCGGATTCTAGTAGATATGATCCACCATAGAGATAATGTTATAGGTGATCTACTATTGAACCAATGGTGGCTATAATCTACTATCATAATGGAATTATATTCCAACACTATAATTTGAAAATGTTTAAATTTTTTTGAATAAACAATTTCATTATATTTTTTTTGATGGTCACACTTCCCGTATTTGGGTTACTACTGAAATTTATTTTTTGTGGTATTATTGAAATCAATATTCATGAAAATATTTATTATGTAAATAAATTCAAGTGATTGATCTATGGAGAATATTTTTTATAGTGTTCTAAATGTGTTTTAAATTATTCTAAAAAACATAAAAGACCATACATGTGCATGTGTAACATATTTAATAAAACATACATCTTGATTATCACATATCTATCAAATACCCAGCAATGTCGGGAAACTATGTTTATTCAAACCTACATTGGTATGAAACCCTAATTTGGAGGAAACAAACATATGGTACATCAACCCATCTTTTTAGTTCAATCGTACATTCTCAATCATAAAATTGGAGTATTTTTATCTTATTAATGAGACCTATGTTTAAATATTCAATGATGGAGGATTAAATCTATGATATTATATGTGATTTATACAAGGGGCTTGATGAATGTAATGATCTTATAAAATATATTTTATGACATTTTTAATGGATTAGTGTGATTGTTTTAAAAGATTATATTAAATGTAGTGAATTTTTACTATTCTTATGAGATGTTATGACCTCTATTGAATGATTTTTAATTAGAATAATTATGTTTTATTCTGGGTTATTTCTAAAGCTGGTTATGACCAGGATTTATTCAACAAAATGTATAAATATCATGATTCTTATCATTATAGTATACAATGGGGGTATGAAACACAATACAATATTCACCAAAAAGGAGATATACAAATCTTTTTGTTATTTATATATACATGTTTGGATTAATCATAACATTATTTTTGTTATTGCTGCAACTTTATCTTATCGTTACATCTTCTTCTACAAGATTTATGAATCATTTTTTTATATTTAATTTGGATATGTTCATGATTACACATATATCTTCTATTTTCTCTATAGTTTTATAGATAAATCCTACGAAAAATTGATGATCTATTTTCTTTTCTTCTACATTTAATATTTTATTTCATCTGTTATTTGATACTATAACTTTGAAGTTCAAACTGTACCATCAATCAAATCAAACTCTTTTGTTTTATATGTTTCTCAGCAACTCGTACTCAGTTATGGGTAATTGCCAGCTCGTAATAAACTATTTATATTTATTTAATTGTAAAATAATGAGAATTAAATTTAAAACCATATTTTATGTTTTTAACTACATACAATATTTTTTTCAATGGATTTTGGATTATTGGACCTGATTGTAAAATCAGTACTCTCTTGAAGTTTATCATTGGAAAAGTGGACTATGGGATCACTGTTACCTAAACCAATATACATTATTTTGTTCAATTATATTATTTTTATATATGTTTTCCACTCATATTATATATAAGGAAAGGTTCCTTGCCTACTAGCTTGAGAATTTGGAATCATTGAAACAATTTGAAGAAGACAGTCCCCCCCACTCTTTTGTCAATGTCATAATCATTCCAACACAAAACATAGTATCACAGGATAGACTCTATTAGTGATATTTCTCATTCTAAAATTTATTACTACTCATTACAAACTTTTTGTAATTAAAATACACTTTCTTTATAAATATTGATGAATTATTATTGATTTTACAAAAAACATATAAATATTCAGGAGAAGAGATTTTGAAATGCATAATTCTAGAGAAGTTATACTGATAATTTATGTTTGGTTATCTTAATAGTAATATTTATAGATTCTGGAAAACCAATATGGTTATTTATATGAAAATTCATTGAATAAGGGTTTATTTAACAGTTGTAAAGCCTTATGAGATTCATAAGTAATATTTAGAATATTGGACTAATGATTAAGGAAAATAATATGATATGAATTCAAAATATATGAATTCTGTTTAGTGTGGTTTTGGAATATATGAATTCAAATTACTATCTCAATGTACTTCTACATATGATATGTGGTTGATGATTACTATGGACTATGAGTGAACTAATAAAATCATACAATTAATATATACGACTAAAAAGATAATGTTTGATACTTTTAGAATAGATGAAAATGGAACTATAAATAAAATGACTAAAAGGTTGATAGAGATTGTTAAAAATGTTTCTTCCTTATCAAATGAAATTTCATAATCAGTTAAAACATAAAAATTACTCAAAGTACAACTCTAAATTTTGATGACATATTTGAAGTTGTACGATAGTCTACATCGGTAAATAATTTTAAAATGATAATGTTTATTAAGACATTTGTGATGTATGAAGTTGATATGTAGGTTAAAGATGATATTCATATCAAATATGAAGTGGTTCATCTACAGACTTAAATGGATTAATAACAATTTCATGTCATCAAATTTTAGATAAATTGTTATTATATCATTCTAAAAATTTTATAAATTATAAATAAAGAAAAAAAAGTTACTAAAACGAATAAGTGTTGTTAATGTATGGAATGATGTAAAATAATGTTTAATTTACCATTACATATTAATCAAATGAAATATAATTACAACATAAATATAGAAAGCTACAAAGGCTACCTAGAGTAATTATTCTAGTTCACATGATGAATCTTCTACAAATTCAAAAACTGAGCATAAAATTGTATGTCTCAAAGCTCATACTGATGAGGTATAATAACCTTACTCTCAAAACACTAGCTCTAAAAACATTTTATTGAAGATATATATAAAAATTTCATTATGTCACTATTTAAATATGAACCCATAAAAATAGCCATGTAAAAATTACAAAATATTATGATACTTATTTTCTCAATAAATAAAATTTGGCAAAGATATTCATGGATTTAATGTATAAGTATTATTAAAATTCATATGTTTCAAATGACCCAATTGTTAAAGAATAAATTTTGTCAGTTTATGATTTAAAACATGATACTATAATTTTAATAAAAAGTATAAAAATATTTAAATAAAATCATTGAAAAAATGTAATATTGAAAAATATGGTGTATGAAGTAATGGTGAAAATCCCAAACTATTTAAAAGTTATTTTTTTCCTCATATAAATAGAAAAAATATATCTATATTGAAATATTTTTATTTTGGTATTAATGGTAATTATATTATATATTTCTTTTTAAAAAAATCTTAAATTTTTCTGTTACGAATTTATTATTGGTTAAAACATTTTTTAAATTTAATAATAAAATTCCAACTCAAAATAAAGAAGTTTGTTACCAAATAATTTAGGTTCTAATTTTACTGTACCCAAAATCATATTTGTACCAAAAAACATTAATTTTATGTTTTTCAATATTATACCACTAATATATATCATTAAATAATTTAATAGTTGATTTATTAATATTTTAAAGTCTCTACCAATGGAGGGAACAAATCTATTGTAGTTCTTTATAAATAATCCACATTTTTTACAACACTAATCCAAGAAGTATATTATTTATATATTTATCTTCTTCTAGTACCTTAACTATATTATATTTTAAGAGAAAATTAATTCTCAGTAATTGATAAAGACACTTCTTTTCTCTCAAAAATCTAGTTTTAATAAATGTTTATTATATAACTGATGAGTAAAAATTTTCAAATACTTTTTTGGATAATAAATTATGTTTTATGAGATTTTTTAATCTTCAATATTTTTGAAATTTTTATATTTTGTGTTTTAAAAATTTCATTTGTGTACATAATCAGAAAAAATCTCCATATGTAAGATGTCCTTTCAAAAGTTTAAATCTACAGTGATTATTTTCTATTTCTTAGAAAATGAAAATGGAACATTTCTTAATTTTTTTCTAAAACAATCATTTCATCTTCTTTTTTAACAAAAATTATTTTTCCATTTTCTTCTGCTTCTTTTTTTCCAAAAAAACTCTTCAAATGAATACTGAATCCCAATAACACAATGATGAAGTATTCTAGTACAACAAGTGTAGAAGTAAATCACTCTCGCAGAATGAAAAAAGTTAATCATTTGTATTTGTTGAAATAATATTCAATTTCATTTTTCGATGACTCATAAGAATATTATTGTAAAAGAAATAAGGATGTTCATCATACTGAAGTACTGTAAATTTCATCTCCTAAAATGACTTATGAATGGGTTATGTTTAAATTCACCACATTAAAAAATGAAAAATATAAACTACAAGATGTGATGGATGCATCTATAAAATCTTATGATGTTCAACCAAAAGGAAATATATCAAAAATGGTTTTTTGTTATTTGAAAAATGAATATCTGAAAGGGTCAGTCTAAAATGTAGACTCTACTGATTTCACGTTAGAAATGCTTTGTCAAATGGACATTCTATTAAGTGAAAATTATTGTTCACTTAAATAAAGGAATAAGTAATAATGTAGTTGAAGTCCATGAGTGAATGAAGATTGTCCATCCAACATGTTGTAAGAGGCCATGAAAGGTGCATCAGACCATTCCAAATAGATTCAACGGTGGTTGTCGAATCACATTCAATCGAGAAATAAATTTTATATATATTTTTTTCATTGAATAAACCACTATGTTTTAATATTGGGGGATTTTTATGGAAATAAAACATTTTATTCATTAATATATTATATATGATCCTGGTTCAAATATTTATATATTATTAGAGAAAACCTAACTTTAGAGGGAGTTATTTTTTACAACTCTTATCTTTTTTATTTTATAATAGTGGGTAGATTTTTATATGTTATTTTGAAAAAGGTTGGAAACATTAATGTAGTTATCATAATTATAATGTTAAATAAATTTTACTCTTATTTATTTGTTAATTTTTATTCTTATCCTCAGGGGAGAAGTTTTCTATAAAGGTTTAATTATATAAAAGGATAATAAATGACAAGTTTATAATTTATACTCTTAGTTTCTAGATTACCTGAGTATCTGATAATGTTTCTCTCAAATAATTAAAATTGGAATATTTTTAATCATTACAATGAAATAAATTTTATAATGACCAAAAGGGGATGAAATTTATTTAATATTTTTCTAAATATTTTTTAATATAATATTTTTTTTATGTTCTTGGTATTGGGACTATTAAAAAGTGTTATAATGTTGAACATTTCTTGATTGAATAATTTTGTTAATTTATTCTTGGTTTTGATACTCACAAATTCCCACATTTGGGTCACTAATGAATTTTATTTTAAGTGAATTTTTTGGATATTAATATTCATGTAAATATTTTATCTATAAATATCGTCAATTAATTTATCTGTTAAGAATATTTTTTATAATTTTCAAAATATGTTCTAGATTATTCTAGAAACACATTTCATACCCTCTGCGTGCAAGAAAAATGTAAGGAGACAACCCTATGTTTGGATTAACACGTATGGATCATATATGATACACTATTGGGAAGGTATGGTAAATCAAAACTATATTGGTATGGGACCATACATTTGAGGAAAAAAATATATGATACCTCAACCCTACATTTGGAGTTTTTCATCCTATAAAAGAACTATATGTAAATCAATTTAATGATGTAGTTTTAAATCGATCATATTATTCGTGATATATTCAACAGTCTTGGTGAAATGAAAAAAATCTATTCAAATATAATTTACCAAAATTTAAAATGATCATTATGGGTTTTTAAAGGCTCTTATTCAATGGAGTAAACTGTGACTATTCTTAAAAGAATATAAAACCTCTCTTGAATGATTTCTATTTCAAATAATATTTATTTATTCTGCTTTATTTTAGAACTATTTTTGACCTAGATATATTTAACACATATATAAATATTGATACCTTCTTCGTCATAAATTACAAGGGGGATATACAACACAATATAATATACATTGAAATGAGATAGAAAATCCATGCGTTTTTTGGAGACATACATTTTATTTATTTATCATCTCAATGTTTTTATTGTTGTTTCTTTTGTTCCTACTGAATCTTATCATTACATCATCATCAATAAGAAAAAAATAAGAATTTTTTCAAATATCCCCATTAGATACCAACATTTATAAAATATATTAGTTGTTTTCTCTATCATTTTTTGAAGAAATCCTACACAATGTTGAAAATCTATTTTCTGTTCTATTATATTGAAGATCTAATTTCATCTATTAGTTCCTACTATAAAAATGAAGTTCAACCTATATCATCAACCAAATAAAATGTTTTTATTTATTTGAGTCTCAGATACTTCTACTCGATTAGGGAGATGTTTTACCTTCTTATACTAACATACAGATATTCAATATCTTGTATAAGGACCAAACATATCATTATGTCCTAATTGTAAGGGGTCAACTACCTACATTCAATTGTTGTTCAAAGGTATTCGGATAAGATGTCTTGATTGTAAAATCACTAATATTGTGGAGTTAATAATTAGATTAATATATTGGGGGATCATTGTATCTTGAACAACTATACATCACCGTGTTCTTCTCCTTTATTTTTATATATACATCTCACTCATCTTAGATAGAATGAATGGTTTTCCACATAACAGGAGGAGAATTCTGAATCTATCAAACTTTTTGAAGAATAAAATTCAGACACGTCACATATTTAATTATCTCCTACTAAACATGAAATACCATGAAATTTAGTATATTCAATACTCAATATCATTAAAAGAAAACATTCGATGATAGTGAAGATATTTCAAATTATTGTTGTGTGAGATAAAGTTCTCACCTCCCTCTATAAATACTATGATAGTGTGCCAGATTTGTGGATCATATTACTAATAATGGACTAATGTTGGATGTGCTATTTTTATTTTTTTGAATTCTATTCTGTAGTTCAGTTTAATTCATGTAACTCATTTTATTTATTTTAATTAAAATTTTACATCCTTCATATTTCATCCACTATTACATTCTCTCAATCTTCTCTCATGTTTTATATCATTCGGCTCCTCTCATCTCTTCCTCCATGACATATTTCACTTGATTATTAGTGACTCACCTGAGGCTCGGCCTCTATAGAGGATTGGGTGTGCTTGAATTATGCATAAAATTTCATATATTTTATTTACATTTTTGATGATAAAAATCTAATTAAATGAGTGTTTTTATTTCACATTGTGCCACGAATCTCAAAATTAATACTATTCATTCATTTAAATCATTTCCCTTCTTTCCTTAAAAATATTTCTTAAATTTTCCAATAAAATAAATTTCTGGAAAAGTGAGAACATTACAAGAATAACAACAAGAAAAAACTACGTGCCCAAGGGGATCAACCATTGGAGGCACCGTTGAACCAAAGCACAAAGTCTCCAAGAAGATCAACCATTACAAGAACCAAACCTAGGAAAGCAACCCAATGCCACCCCCATCACCAGTAAATCCTGTCATCATCCTCAGGACGTAGCACCGCTGCCGCACCTCGTGACTGCACATCCACACACCAGCGTACGTCGGCGCACCATAGTGGATACACCCCAGCTAACCAACCACACCACAGGGTCCCCGACCACACCACGAACTCCAGGTAACCACCCATCCACAACAAAACAAACCCAAAACCCAAACAATGGGGAGATCTAGTGAGGAGAACTGGTCGCACCACCACCACGACAGTTCTACCACACCAAAACCTCTTGCACAATCCTAAACGCAAAGGGGCCAAGAACAAAACTCGATAACTATATAGAACCATTAGCAGAGAATAAACAATTGAAAAGGCTTCGTTGACAGAGCTCTGGAACGCAGAATCACAAGGCTGAGATCGAGAGACAACCCACGCAAAAAAATCACCAGAATCGGGGAAGGCACCATCGGAGCCGGACAAAAGCGCCTGTCAAGGGAGCGAAGACCAACAAAATGATTTCCTCGGGGGAGGTTGAACGACAGAGGTTCGTCGACAGAGCTCTGTAGGTCATGCCAGGCCGCGACATCATCGACTGATCGATACCACACCACACTATCACCGCACAACTAGACCTACGATTGCACCATGCCCAGGAAGAAGGAAGAGAAGGCGAGTGAGGATAGAAGGAAAAGGCGGAAAAAAGGAGACCCTAGGCACGAGGGAAGCTCTCGCAGAGACACCCCTTACGGGCTCATCATTTCCCTTTTTTCCATTTTATAAAATCTCTTCACATGATAGAGTTAAGAGTTTCAAGGGATGAAATTAAATATGATGGAGATTGGTTCTGGGTGTTATCAATCTCTTGATTGAGGGGTACTATAATCCTTGACTATATGATAGAGTGGAATTGAATTTTATTTTCCATTCAATATTTCATAGTAAAAAATATATTAATACTAATTCAAGAGTATGATTTCAAAATTAAATTATCATACTAAATTTATTTGAAAAACATGAATACTGTAATGAACCCAAATCAAAAGCCAAAAAGGCTATGTTACTTCTTCAATATGTCTTATATTTAAAGTTAATTAATATTTGGATACTTTTATCCATTATTATATTCCATTTTTAATATAATCATAAAAATACCCCAAAATAAGTAGTTTTGGTTATTTATAATAATTTAAGAAGAGAACAATGATCCTTCTCAAGTGAGATGGCCCTAAACTGCCACTGCACTACACTAGAAAAATGTTAAAATTCACTTTTTCCGCACCCCATGAATGAAATACCGTTAAGAATTATACAAGGTATACATGAGAAAACGTGAAAATTGTATAAAGATAATTATGAAAAGGAAATAAAACGAAATAGAAAAATAGGATTCGGTCGAGCCCCCACATCCAACCTGAGTTTATTCATCACCTAGGAAAACCTCATACTACAGAATCAACAACTGACCCAAAATACAAATCCAATTCTCTATTCAATTAGTATATACAAAATAACACATATGAATAAACTAATACATAACTAATTAGTTATTAATTATTAATTATTCCATAAAAATTAAAATTTTCAGAAATACAAATAAAACCTTCTCTAGGGTAAACCCAGAATTTTGTGACCAATGGTATAGTAAAAAATAGTCATATGATCACATATTCATGTGTAAAATTACAATTGTACACCCAAAAAGTATCTAAAAGAAAAATTTCAAATTTATTCTCAAATTTCATGTCTGGAGAAACATGAGTCTATATAAAAAATGTATACTTTCACAAACCTTATAGTAGAATGGTTCTATATACCCCTTCATGAAATAAAAGAGGGATTGGTTAATTACTCAATTTTATTTTAGTTAGGTAGGTGTTTCCCCACTGAGGTCTTGTAGCTCCTTTATCCTTTGAGTGGACTCCCCAACACTGAAACCAATACTCAAAATTCCTCATCACTTTCTTCTAATTTAAATACCGTCTTGTGAGGTATACTTCTATTGATGTAAATATGTTAATTCAACAGAAAACATTAATAAGATCTCACTAAAAAATTATGTTTCCCATTTAGTGATGGTTAAACATTTAGTTTTGTGGTTTAAATATTAACCAATTAATTGAAGGATTGTCTGACTGAATATTAATTTGAGGTATTATAATTATTATGTGTAATCATATTGTTCTTAACATATCCTTTTTATGTCTTATAAATATTAAGTGGATTTAATTTTAGGGATTAACTATGTTATGATAAACCAATTATTCATAACCAATTTATTTTAACTCCACCTTAATATATTAGTACATTTGCTTATGTGATCATGGTATTTCATCAATAAAATAAATCACACATAAGATATAAATAAAATAAATGAATAAATGATAAGATTGTGGGATTAGTCTAATAGTCGACTTATTGACTAGACAATATATGAACATATGCCTCTAGGGATAAACACCTCGTGTCAGTTTTCGCATGAGTGTCTCAATCCCATGTATCTCCCACGTTGGATTCATCTTCTTTACATCTTGAACTACATATTTATTGAATTCCATATTGAACCAACTACCTACACCAATAAAAACACATTTTTACTACATAGGATTTCTAACACACATATATTAAAGGGGAACTAAATGGTTGTTTAATGGAAATTACATAACACAACATTGGAAACAAATTCCCAATATAAGAAATGATGGAGTGGAAGCTCACAAACAATCATATTTAATTTAATAATAATTAATTGTAAAATTATGAAATATAATTATATTACATTAAAACCAATACATATAAAGGTCTTTTCAATCACTTTATAGGTCATTCAAATGAAATTATTTCATAATTTAATCAACTAGTTGGAATTCATTTCAATTTGTTATTCGATAACATAAAACTCAATTGAATTAATTTAATTAATTATCTTATCTTATTTTATAAAATGATCATGAAATCCACATATTAATTTTTTTTAATAAAATAAATAAATTATTATATTTTTAAAATAATAAACATTTTAGACAACATCGTACTTGGATATAACTCTTTGATTACCTATATGAATTATTTAGTATGGGTTTTATGGAAAATGGGGGACTCATATGAAATATTGTGTTCATGTGATGTGTCATAATTTCATAGTGTGCATAGCCAATTTAAATACACATGAAATAGATGATATTTAATTATCCTATATAATTTAATGAA
The DNA here is from genome assembly GCA_963277665.1 of Viscum album. Classification (NCBI taxonomy): domain Eukaryota; kingdom Viridiplantae; phylum Streptophyta; class Magnoliopsida; order Santalales; family Viscaceae; genus Viscum; species Viscum album. The sequence continues at coordinate 150,065,903 of OY728148.1, forward strand.
ATATGTATTTACTATAAAAAAATCCTTACATGATTCCTAGTTTCATATATTATGCAGAATTAATTAAACATTTAATGTATTATCAAACCTATTGGCTGGTATGTACTATCATATTACTGACCCACACAACTCTTGCCAATTATGTTTAGAGGAGTAATAATGTGTTTTTAATATTTCAATACAAATAGGTAATATACAAATCGTGTTCCAGATGGCCACATGGCAATAACATCTCTTCACATAAAATCTGGAGTGTATTACTTGGGATTTCCTGTGTGCTTATCATGGCATTATATAAATTACATGATGTGTATAAATAATATATGACGTGTACATCTTAATAATTGGGTTTCACTTTTTTTTATTGAATAATTAAATACACAAGGTGTATTAATTACACCTCATGGTTTATCCCCATGTTTTCCACCTTGAAAACATATTGACTACACAGTGTGCAGTCAATCTCTATGGTGTGTACTCTTGTAAGGTTGCATTCCACACAACATGGTCAAAACATGGTGAATTTATTTTAAGGAAAAATGTATAATTACACAATTTTCTAAAATCATGGTATAAATCTATGTTAAATGAACAAGATTAAATGATGTTTAACAAAGGATTAAACATCATGTAGTCATATATTATCCAACCGAAATATTTTCACCTCCAGATGGGTTCTTCATATATAATATTAATTAATTATTAACTGATATAGGTAATATGTGTGTGAAAGGATGAAGAGAAAGAATAAATATTTTAATGAAATATCAATAATCAGTTAAATAATGAAATTTATTTTAAATTATAAAATTTCAATGACAAAATTTATAATAAATAATTAAAATTTTGAATGTGACCCATCAAATATCACATGATGATTCAAGGTTAAAAAAATACCATAGAAAATCCTAAATCAGTTAATGTTGGATTGAATAGATCATTCACATATTGAACAAGATGTAATGTTCATGGCCAATGAAAATTTTACAATCATAAAATCACAAGATAAAATATTATAACTAGGGAAATATAATTTTCATGAAAAATTTATAATTTATTTAATTTATTTAGAAGTAATATTACCTCATTTTTGATATATTTCCTCATACTATTTGTTGTTCTTATGAATCCCTTTTCAGTGACCTATCATTGTTCTTTTAGGGTCTAACTATATAATCCCTTTAGCGGTGGTCCACACATGCTCCTATGATATTTTAACTGCAATGATGAATCACTAGGGTCTAGCATGGTTGATTTATCATCTTTCATTGTTATTCTTGATCACTTAATGATTCTTGAATATTAATGAAATTATCTTAATCTTCTCATTCTGGAGAGGATTTGGGATGGAATAGAAGGACTCTAGAGATAAATTTTTTGTTCACAATGATTATTGGTTAACCTCTATTAGATTTTACCGGTGTTCTATACATAGATATAGTGTTAGGGTTTGCAATTTATTTAATCTCACAAGTGCCCTTAATAAAATGTTAAACCCATGTCTTACCCCATGACATGTATTAAGAAAATATATTTTGATCTGATAGTCCTCATAAATATTAATTAAATACACGAATAAATTTAATATTTATTGATTAAATAAGTTATAAATTTAATATTATATATCTATGTAATTTAAAATTTCCAATCTGAATTAAAAAAATTTAATTGAAGTGATCATTAATATTTAATAACATTATTTTATGATCTTAAAAATAGTATTTCTTCTAATAATTAAATTTTTATAAAATCTACTTTAGATTAATGAAAACACATAGTGTGATATGCTTTGGTATTCATACTCATTATCGTTATGTTGGAAATCCAAAAGTCTATAATTACTACTTAGAAATAATTCAAGGAACCTAAGAGAACAATGTTAATGTAACAATGTTAACAACCAGATATGAGTGCTCATTGTGTAATATATTCCATTTTTCACAATATCTCATCAACTATGATGGATGAATGTGTCATAAAATTATAGTATTCATACATACTTTGTTTAATATATAAAATAATATTATCATTACACCATGGACTCATAATTTATTTTGATAACTATATTTCAGTCAAAGGATCAAGATATCAATATCAAATAATACAATAGGGAGAACTTATTCCTTGATATATTCATTAATAACAATTCGTTTATAATTTAACTAATATACCCTACATCCCATGAAAATAGGGAATCATATTTTTCATCCATAAATAATAATATGTATTTTATGAAACAGATTATGAATAATCATAAAGTCTAATGACCATTACAGACAATCACAGACATGAATATATAAGTATGCATGGACATGAAAAATTCATAATTTTGGTTCTGTTAACATAATCTCTCATTTTGGAATTTACTAAGTGTGAACATCCAGAAATGAATTCACATGTTCCTATGAGTAATCAAACCAAACAGTTGACATATAATAATCCCCATCAAATAGTGCTACGTGGTCAAAGAACTAGTGTTATGTATATCATATTTTCATTTCAATGTTATGATCATAGTAGGGAATTACTATTTGTTTTGTCAATTTGAATTAAACAAAAAGATATAATTACATTTATATATACCAAAATAATGAATACAATGTGATAATATGAGAAATTAATATTCACATCATTGAAGACACATGTAATCTACAATACAAACTATTAATTCTTAACCAATAAATCCAAAAATAAATGTGTATTTTATTAGTTCTGTAAAAAGAGTTGATATATATTGTGCAAATAAATTCACCCTTTATCATCATTTTTTATCACATTGATAAAATTCCCTAACATTTAATGTATCTTATCACATCATTTCTTTTTTATTACTGATAAAACTATTTTTCACTCATAAAAGGAATATCTATAAAAGTGTCTTATGGGTAATTAACATAATTGTTGTATAACACTCATAAAATACACACATCAAGAGAATGTTTTTAATTATAATAAAGTGTTATTTTATCTGTGACATTACTAGCACTGATAAATCTCATGATGTAGTAGTTTACTGGTAAACTTATTTTACTCTATAGTAGTAAATGATTATATTAATTTCAATGGTTTTTATATCAAAAATTTAAGAAAAAAACTACATTGAAAACATTTCAAAAAATAAATTTACAATTACATTTGTATATAATATTTACCGAAAAAATCAATGAATTAAAAACATTAATGTTATGTTGTCATTGGCCCCATATCCCTTCAAAAATGAACTGGATCACGCTATAACATCACTGAAAAAAAATAAACATAAATATTTAAAATATGTTAATAAAATTATCCTTTAAACCGAAAAAATAATCATCAAGTTATAATGAGCACAATTATTTCTGTATTAATGTGAGATTAATTTATACATTTCACTAATTATATATATATTTTTATCCAAAATTATCAAGATAATATAAGTTTACTTTCTTAGTTTGTAGTATTTGAATTGATTTTTAAACATAAGTGTGAATTTTAAACAAAAAACTTCTGCATCATGTACTAATTGGAACATCGTCTGTCAAATCGAAATGTATTTGATTCCTACATTTGAAAACTAATTTATACATCTTTTTTAAATAATTTAAAGAAAAATTATAACATTTTCATTCTTTTATTTATGTTATGTTTTTTATTATAAAATGTAAATTTTAAATAAAAATACACACTTGGTGTCATACTAATCACACTGGGTGTTGGGATAATGTTTATTTGATTACTTTATGTAAACAAATGACTTATAGATCATTGTTTTACATTATTATGAAAACAAGATTGTATTTTCTTGTCTTCTATTGAGTAACATAGTTTTTTAACAAATTTTTTTAAAAAAAAAATGTTGTTTGATTCAACCCAGTCACACTGTGTGTTGGTATTATATACAGATAATTACAAAATTTCACAAATTAATTATATATTACTATCCTATATTATTATTAAAATGTGAAAATATTTTCTCATTTTTCATCCAGTGGAACATGTTTTTAACTCAAATTTCATTTTTAATTTGAAAAAAATAATTTTGAGTCATACTACTCACACCAAGTGTTTGAATGTAGTAAAAATTCTTCTTACAGATCCAAAATGACATATGGATCGAATTATGAAATTATCAAAAATTACTGAATGTGATTGCATTGTTTTCACTATTTCATATATTGTTTTATCTAAAATTTTGTTTTAAAACTGAAAACAAACATTTTGAGTTATATCATAATCATCATGTAATTATTTAAGGTAAGGATTATTGATACAAATAAAAATTACTTATGGATCATTATCCTAATTTATCAAAACAATATGAAATTGTTTTCTCATTTCATAGTATGGTATATTTTCATTGAACTAAGATTTCATTTTTAAATTAAAACGCACACTTTGAGTCAAACTAGTCTTATCACGCCTTAAATTGAAATTAGATTTATTATTAAACAAAAAAATTAATTATTTATTATATTTCAAATGTTTCCAGACAATCCCATTATTTTTTATATTTTTTCTTTGTGTAACATAACTTTGAAACTAAAATTTCATTTTTAAGAGAAAAACACACACTTTGAGTCATTATGATCATACTGTGTATCAAATTTACATGAAGATGACTCCTAAAAAAATAAAAAATTATATAAAACTCATCATTGTAATGAATAAATATAATATAAGTGTTTTTTATTATTTTTCCATGAAAGGAATACAGTTTTAACTAAAATTAAATTTTTAAACTGAAATGACAAATTTTGAGTCATTCTTGTCGCACGATGAATTAGATTGTGTTGAGGAAGATTTATACATGTTAAAATGATAGATAGATCCTTGTCCTATATTATTAGAATAATATGAATGTGTTTTCTTAATTTTGTGAAAAATCACACATATTTTTAACAAAAATATCCTTTTTAAATAAAAATAGATACTCTGAGTCATACCAGTCACACCATGGGTAACATTGAATTATATTTTATTCCAACACATTATAAATTGTGTATGGATTACTTTCAAAAAGTATCAAAATAATATAAATATGTACTCTGTGTTTTGAGTATTTCATGAGTGTTTTAAAGTAAAATTTCATTTTAAACTCAATACAGAAGATTTTTGTCATATTGGTCATTCAATGCATCAAATCTATCTTTAGATAATTCCTAATAATAAAAAATTACTTTATAGATCCTTTTCCTAAATTATCAATACAATACTAGAATTGTTTCTCAGTTTTTATGGAGTGAAACTTGTTTCTAATTTAAAAGTGGTATTAAAATTGAAAACATTCATTTTAATCCATACTTGTCACCCCATGTATCAGATTGAGGTATGAATTATTTATACACATCAAAAATTAATGATGTATCTTTGGGTAAATGTTTCAAAAAAATATTAATGGGTTTTCTCAGTTTTGAGTATTTCACGTGTATTTTTAGCTAAAATATAATTTAAAATGGATAACATGGAAATTGAGTAATTTTTAAACTGAATGAAAATTTTACCCTTAAACTGATCAAATATCAAAAAATATATCTATAAAGAGTAAACATATCTACTATGTTCATAATCCTTGTCAGAGAATTAATTGAGAATTGATTTCTTTTGAGTGATTTTTTCCTTTATAGAGGAAACAATAATTGTAGAAAACCCAATTATCAATGAAATATATTCTTAAATATCTTTATAAAAACATACAAAACATATTGTTAAATATGATACGAAAAACAACCAATAAAGAAGTAGATGAAATGAGGGTAAAATTAACTAAATATGTTGACCTAGTCATGATTTCTTCATACAATCTAACACCATGTATTCTACCCATTTTTTTCTAAAAAATCAATTTAATATTTTGAGTATTTGGAATATAGATAGGCTTGGTAGTATTGGAAAAATATACAAAAACTAGTTATTAATAAATATTTTAAATGAAATTTAATTGTCATTTAAAATACATCTTTAGGGATTCCTGGATTCTGATGGAATGTGATATTTTTCATAAATTTTCATTAGTAATTACCACAATTTTTTCTAGTATTTTATTTCATACTCTATAGAAACATTGAGAAAAAATATTTATTTTATTTTTATATATTTTTCTATAGTTAAAATTTATTATACATACTCGAATACATATCTATTAATAGATTTATATATGTTTCTTTTTTCACTTCTACTATTTTCATGACATGGTTTTGATGATATTTAAACACCACTCTGCAGAAAAAATATTAATACATATTATCAAATATATAACATGATGTTTATTTTCAAAAAATTGAATGTAATGTATTAAAAATTGATAAACTTCATCATGTGTGGTTTATTTTTTTAGTATCAATTCAATTTATCGAAAAAATTAATAATCAAGTATAAAAATTGATTATAAGTAGAATGAAATACTCATTAAAAATGGAATAAGTAATTATAGTAATGAAAAAATAGTTGATATAGTTAAATTGAATATTTTTTCATAGGTATCAAGAGTATTGTGAATAGTAGCTCACTAGTATTTTTTTAACCATTTCCACTTGTTTTTACACTATTAGTTAATATACCTCTTCATTTATTGACCTTTCTTGAGTAGAATATATATAAGGACTAATGAATCCAAATTTATATTCATATGGTTTCCCATTTAAATAATACTGATATATATTCTTTCTAAAAATATGAATATTATTTAACTATATTTGACATATTATATGAGTTGATAGACATAAAAGTACTGAAAACATGCCTCATGTATACAATTACATATGGTACTACTGGACATCGAGTCATGAGGATTGTATCTATATTCAAAACACAATGAAGTTATATAATGGCCCCTATGTACATTTTCAAAAATCCGTTGATGGTCATATCACCGTTTTTGAAAATTGTATCTACGTGAACATGTAATATAAGTAAATGTAAAATTTTCACTAGTGGCTTAATATTAATCTCTAAATGTATGATTAATTTATTGGATGATCCTTTATGTTGTTCTAATCTAACCATTCATTTCTACTTTCTTCTCTCATTTTTTAATATCATTCATTTTTTCATGAATTTTTTAATAAATTGTTAATGGTTTGTAAACAATAAATTAAAAAGGGCATTCCTCCTTTTCAAAAATTATTTTTACAAGATCAAACAATATTTTAATGAATGACACAAAAGAAATTTCAGTCATCTGATGTTCTAGATCATCAAAATGAACAAGTCTCATGCAACTTAACTTCTGATGTAAGTGAGTCTCCAATCACATATTTTCATTGGATGTTTTTTGAGTTGAATTTATCCTTGTATATTTTACAATACACCCCTTTCAACAAAGTGATTTATGGGTGAAAATAGATATAAATCACAATAATTTTCACCATGTAGAATATTAGTATATGAAAGGTATCAATGTCAACATGATTCCCATTTCATATAAAAAGGTATGAAAAAATAGCTTACCACTAATAAGAAGTAACTTTGAGGGGAATGGGTTGCCTCCAAATAGTGGGAGGATCTCTATATAGTTGTTTTTATTTTGGTTCTCCTTTTCTTTTATTCCTTACCATAACTGTCACTAACAACTCAGACATCCAATTATGTTTTTCTTCTAGAGTATTTTTTCATATATGTGTCTCCTCCATTTTCTTATCTGTGTCCCCTAATGATCTAATTTTGTCAAAATATTTTCAGGGTGACCCACCCAAACCACTAACTATGAGACAACCATATTGTTTTTTCCTACTTGAAGGACAATATATGAATTCCTTCATCTCGTATAGTCAGTATTGATTCTTGTCTCTGAACTAGTTATTGAATAATATAAATAATTAATCATTGTTATGTAATAAGGAAAAAATCAAAAAATAATTTTATCATACTTACACATACATCACATAGTTTTGGTGGATTTTCATATATTAATATTAAGCCTTTATTTACATGATCCTTCTTCGATATCACATTACATTGGATATAACTTGATTTGGATTTTTATTTATCAAACTTAATATAAAAAAGGAACAAAATTATGTTTTTGTCTCATGAAACATGAATGTATTACTATAGAATTAAAATCCATACAATTTTTTTCAAGTAAATTATAGCACATCCAACTTTACAGAATGGTGAATATTTTTCTATGCATATAGCTAATTTCATGCATTTAGTTGTTGTTTTATATAAAAAAAATACAAAATTGATGGGATTAATATATTTATTCAAAAATAATTTATTACAATTCACAATGAACATGAATATATGCCTCCTCATAATGATCAATAAATGAATTTTACATTTCTTATATACTCATGTGTGTATACAACTATGGTGGTAGCTAGTTTACATTCCATTTAGCATCTCTAAGATGATTCTTTATCAAAAATTTCTAAAACACACTATGGTCCTTTTTTGTGACTGTTGGTAAAACTTTCATTCAGCAAAAAACTACTATAAATTCACTCTACATGGTATAATGCATAATAAATCAATAATTCATTATTTTATTTAATTTTGTAAAATAAAGAAATTATTTCATAATTTTACCCTAATCTATCCCAAAATTTGTTCCCAAACACAGAGATTAAAATTTTTCTAGGCATTTATAACAGTGGAAACATGAATTTGAGTTGTAAAATGAATTTTTCTAATAAAAATAGACTTCTGGGGTTTATATAATGGTCATGTGAGATCAATCCAACCTCAAATTTTAAACATATATTTCTTACCTTAATATTATTTGTTTACACTAACAACTTGTGACAATCCTATTTTTTCAAAGATATAGGTTGTTCCCCTTTTACATGTTCCTTTGCATTAGCATCATCAATATTTTTTTCTATGAGATTTGAATCCGATGTATATATGGAAACTTTTTGTTCCTCTATATTGGGAGCACCATCATGTTGACAAACCTATCATTCTGTGAGATTGGGAGAATTATCATGTGATGAAATTGTTAACAAAAAAAATTTGTTGAATATGTAATTTATATGACATAAATGTAATAAAATACATATAATAATATTATCTAATGTAATTTATATTAAAAAAATAAATTTATTAATGAACACTTTTTTTATATTAGAGGATAAATGGATTTTACCCCTCTATCGAGTATAAAAATCCTCTCATTGTTCCCTCAACTGACATACAAGGGCCCATCAATATTAGGACCACAATGAAATTATTTTGACCTCCTAATAAATGAATTATCCTTATTTGAATTTAAATCTTTCCCATAAGTGGTTTTAGATAATAGAACAATTTAGAGATTTTTATTTTTTGGATCTAGGTCAAAATATTATTATTCTTCCTATGGTTCAATTTTTTACTTTATCATAATTTTAACCTTCTTAATTGAAACCCACTTCTAAGAATCCCAATTCATCAATTTAATGATCACTACTGTTATCAACCCACTTGCACTAAATAATCATCATGTGTAAGGTTTTATAATTTAACTAATACATTTTTTCCCACAAATATCAATGTGAAACATAATCACAGAAATCGAATTTACATACTTTTTACATGATAAATTCATCACTTCAATCTTAACTGTAAATTTGTTATTTTTTTGGTTATTCATTTATAATGTTTCTTTGTATATAATGTCAAACCATTTTTTAAGCATGGCGTAGAAACCTCAATTTTTTATTAAATAAAATACATCTTTAGACTCGGTAGAGGGATACCCATTACATAGCTCGAATTCCCAATGCAAAGTGGCCTGAAAACAATGCTTAAAAGCACATTTTTTGGCTTAAAGGACCCCTCAGTGAATAGTACTCCTAGAGTACCAATTTTGTTGTTGTCACCGCTACAGTACCACCACCACTATAATAACTTCTATAGTCCCTCCACCGCTAAATTTTCATCGCAGCTACAGTTCCACCACTGCTACAATACCCCGGAAATTCACCCCTTCCCGGATTTGATCCTAGATCATTTGGATGCCAAACAAGAGCCTATACCACTAGGGTATAGGCTCGTTGGACTATAATGTAAAACCATTAATTATAACACAATTATAAGATAATATGTAAACACTTAATCCTATAATTATCTATTTATGTCATTCGGAAATTGAATTCTGATTTTCAATTGACTATTTAAAAATATGATATTGAAACCATCCTCTATGTTTTTATATATGGGTATATGATATCCATGTTTCATCCCCGGATGTATTTAAATACCTAATAATTACATTATGGGTATCAAAATACGGCTTCACCTCTAAACTATTATATAATGTTTGAAAGTTATATTGATCCCCTATAAATGAAATTTTAAAAAAAATTATTATCGATATTCCTTCATCGAAATCATTCCTTGCATGAAATGACATTGTCGGACGAATTATTTCACATTAGATACGAAATCGATAAATAATTCAATGGATTCCCAAATAATATATTGCATTGAAATATAGTATTGTAGAAAAATTCATTATTTTACATACCTCAATTACTTTATATACTATTAAATGTGGGACATCCTTCTATAATCTACATGAACATGTTGTATTATCTCTCTATCCATGTGAACCATCAAGAGAACCATCATATCAAAAAATTATAGTTAGATGAACATCCCCAATTCACATAATACGTCAAAAATTTATTTTCCAAAGATGTATGTTTCAATGGTACTATAACCTTACAACCTATATCTTTGGAAAAAATATCATTGTTTAAATATTCTAGGAATTCCTCCAAAAATGAAACATAAATCTACAATAATTTGATCTCACATCAAAAAATTTCATTTGTGTGATTTCAATATATTTAACATCAAATGATTCATTGATGTGATGTTTATTATATAATATGATGAACACTCTTGTATCTTTACAACATTCGTATTGATATATAACTGACATCTCCCTTTCCTAGATAGTTTGTAAATCGGTAGAGGAGGATAATTATGACTTTAACCCTTCAATAGTACTAACTCTTCCCATAACCCATTGTAAATTATATCCATTATTTCCTTAATATAATCCATTGTTTATATGGGTTCATTTAGTAATTATCCAATAACATTATGACATATATTGATTCCAAATGTATAACATGAAATACATGTTTGCTGTACACATAATTTTAGTATTGTAATTTGAAAAAATATCTATTTTTTCAACCAATTTTCTTAAGTTTTTTCAATGATTGTTTACCAAAAGTGGTCTCCATATAATTTAAATTCAAAAAAAAATTGATAATATGTTACTGTATATAGTGATTTAACTTAACTTTATTTCCCATAAAATGATGTTTTCGTTGATCAGTATTTATTTCACTAAGGTAGAAATCTTGGATTCTATCGAAACCCAATCACTGTTGAATGTTTCAACCTAACTAATTGTGTAAATTATTCATAATGGGACATCCTTGTGTTCCTTTAATTCAAAATCCAAAAAAATAAATTTCAATTTGAAAGTAATTTATCATCCCCTAAAATGTGGATCTAAGTGTAAAATATTTACTTCTGTAATAATCATAAAAAATACCACTTGAATCCCAAAATAATTTTCAATCACTAATTAGTGGAACTAAATAAACATCAATATCAATTCCTGGTTGTTTTTTTCATAATAAAATAAGAGACAACATAATTTATTTTGTCTTCATGGTTAAAAATAGTGTAATGGTTTAATTTACCAATTTAACTAACCATGTTATTTTAGTGCTCAATTATATACCAAAATGATTCACTCTATCTATATATATTATAAAATAAAATATTCCCATATCTATTCCATGTTTAGGATACTCATGATTATTTTTTTCCATGTGGGAGAGTATACTATGTTATAAAATATCCCATCTGGAATTGTTATATCTTAGTACTATGTCAATCCTTATACAGTCTCTTCACTTTCATATCATCTCCTTAGAATGAAATTATTAGAAAGTACCATAAACAATTTAAAAGTCATTATTCATCTATGATGAATCGATATGCACCATGATTTTGGAATTCTATAAGTTATGCATTGTTCTTAAGAAATAATATATCATCATTGGGACATACATGTATTATTTCAATGATCATACCCATTTAACATACCATTCATTTAATTTCATATGTTTGAAAAGTAATGCAATTAAATTTTGGTATCATATCGTTCATGAAATAATGTTGTTCGACAATGATAGATTCATATAACCCATTTCCAACTGTTACGTTATATAGATTTAGTATGGTGTAAATATTGTATATTTAGTATAACCAATCAACAATGGCATATTTTCAGAACTCTTTAACTTCTAAAATAGTTTTACAAAATCACAATGTTAATTTTTAAATTCCATTTTCATATCCCCAGTATGATATTCATCATCCTTAAAACATGAAATCATATACCATATCAGGAATTTATAATTTTTCACATATATAAACATATTATCTGATCCCTAAATCATAGTGTTATCCAAGTCATTATCTACATTCATTTATTCCCTATATTTAGTGCAACATTTATAACTTAGAACTATTCGGTGATAAATCAATTGTACTTCTAGCTTTTCTAGACTATTTAATCATTAATTAAAATGTAAACATGGAAAAAAAATTGAGAGGTTCATATACATTGTATTTTTTCAACATGATGAAATATTTAACCCCATCCACATACTATTAAATCATATGATTTTCATCCATTAGTTATTGATTCATATCGATCCTATTTTGTTTGTTCATATTTATATTTAAAAAAATAAATAAATAAACATAAAGCATGGTATTAAAACATTGAAAATTTATTCATTTAATAAACATATAGATAGTAAACATTTTTAATATAAATTTTCATTGGGTCAAAAACATATAAGAACATGAAAAGGCCATGAAATATAAAAATTCGAATTATTATAAAACATATTTTTATTATTGCATAGAGTCACATATCTTACGTCATTCTTCCCTACTAGATTATACTCTTCAATAGAGATAATTTGCCCCTTGTCAGTATTATTGTTCACAAGAATCCTACATATTTATATAATTTGATATGTTTCGGGCTATACATAATTGGATTTTAGTATCAAAATAAATATCAATAAAAATTAATTATTTTTTATAACATTTCTATGATGTTTTAACCAAATTAATGAAATTTATTGTGGTTATAAATTTTTTTAGTTTATTAAATATTCCATACATTATTTCTTTGATTAGAAATAATAAAAATTTTAAATTTTAAATTCAATGATATTTTAAAAATAGTAATTAATGGAATAATCCTGGGGTTCTTTACTTCTAAAATGATCATTATTTTTGAACCATTTTCTTACATCATTTTATATTGTTATATTGAATAATAATGTTTATAGAAATCAAATTAAATGATTAAATCGCTAATATAAATATGAAAATCATAGGATATAATTTTTTATTTACTTCATTTTACTAAAAATGGGGGTTTGGGTCATATATTGAGCATAAATTTTGAAATTAATTTGTATGCCTAAATCAATTACACACATATCCTTATTATGGGTTTTTGGGTTCAGTGCACTATCATTTCTTCTAGTTACATTCATTAAAAACATTCTATAATAAATATTTTGATAATATGTGAAACAATATACCAGATTCCTGAACATATAATGAGAATTAGCCTTAAATTATTCATAATTACTATGGCATATTATTTTAGCTACTTTTCTGAATTATCGTTATTTCACCTCAAATAATATATATGATTCAATTTTATTTTAATTTAAAAGGAAAAAATTCTAATTATTCTTTTATTTATAATTATTTAATGTTAAAGATATTTATTGTTTCATTTATCATTTCCAAGTCAACAAATGGTGGGGGTGCTCGGTAGGTCTTCTCTGGAGGTGTATACCGTCTCTAAAAAAGGGAAAGCTTTGTTGTATGAAAATCCTCTAACCTGCATTCCTAGTTTGTTATCCCCTCCTCTTCCAGAGGTCTGTTTTTCACCAATGTTCTCCCTAAATACACTGATGTTAATGCTGTTGGTGTCGGTTGGTTGCGGGAATGGTCTTTAAGGCTTGGCCTCTTTGAAGTTCCTTACAAAGGGGGTAGAGAAATAAATTATGGAGTCTCATAAGTCTCCTCATAGAGTGTTCCTGGTATCTATGGATCAAGATAAGGTTCCTTCTATGTCACCACCGGGAACACTGGTGAACAGATTCTCTATTCTGGTGGAAGAGGATAGTCTGATGAAGAATAAGGTTCTCATGCCAAAGCGGGGTTTCTCCTCAGTGGGGTCTTTTCACCCGGTGACTCGGTCGATGGCTAAGGAAGGTTGTAGAAGGGAATTATTTGTGCCAAGATCAATTTGTAATACCCCCAATGGGGTTAGTTTTCTCCATTAATGACTTCGGTGATAATTTTGAATGCTCGGGGGCAGGGGGCCGAGTGAAATGCACGTTTTTTGTGGAAAAAGCAAGGAAATTCAATGACTCGTTAGTGGTGATTCTAGAACCCAAATAGGATTCGAATAAGATCAATCTATTTTCTAAGAGGGAGGGGATTGGGTGTTTTTTCCATGGTCATCTAGTGAATAATCACATTTTGATATTTTGGAAGAGATTCCTTCATGTGGACCCTGTGGAGGTGGAGGAGTAATGTATTTCAGTTAAAATCTGGTTCAGAGATCAGAAAATTCAGTTTTCCTTGGTTTATGCTAGTTGTGATTTCTTGGAAAGGCGTAGGCTACAGGGTTCTCTAGATTCCATGGATACAGATGATTTACCGTGTTTTATAGGTGGTTAGTTCAATTAGATAGTGTAAATTTCAAAAAATAAGGGAGGTTCATCGACATATAATCATGGTATGTGGGACTTTAATAACATCATTTCTAATAAGGGGCTTTTGGACATGGGATTATGAGGATCCAAATTTACTTGGTGAAATAACTGATGAGGTGGTAGTTGTATATGGTGCAGATTAGATAGGTGTTTGACAAACCATCAGGGCCTTGAATCATTCTCAAGTACCATAGTCACCCATCTGTCTCATGGTATTGTGGATCACTTGCCTCTGCTCATGGATTTGAAGGCTGGA
This sequence comes from Viscum album, assembly GCA_963277665.1. NCBI lineage: Eukaryota > Viridiplantae > Streptophyta > Magnoliopsida > Santalales > Viscaceae > Viscum > Viscum album. Next base: position 150,080,909 of record OY728148.1, read on the forward strand.
AGTGGAGTTAGAATTTTTTTTTGTATTCTGTAAACTGACATAGAAATTATGGGTTATTTTAAATTTTAGAAGATTCTTGGAAGCTAGAAATTGTGGGTAGAGCCTGGGTGGCTTTGTCCAGACGATTGAAGAGACTCAAAAATGATATTATCAAGTGGTCCAGAGATGCTTCAACTTCGTATTTCTCAGTGGAGTCTCTGTAGAAGGATTTTGATTGTTTATAACGGATGCTACTACAAAAATGGGATGATTTAATATTTCTCAGACTTTTTCATAAGATAGCCTTTCTGGTTCAGAGACTCATGGAGGTGGAGAGCTGCCTTAGGCAGAGGGCCAGGGTAAAATGGCTCAAAGAAGGAGATATTAATAACTGATTCTTCCATGCGTTTTTAAAGGAACATATTAATTTGAAGGTTAACACAAGATTGGAGGATGGCTTGTTCTCCACTGATTTGGATGTTGCTGGGAATATTTCCTTATATAACTTCAAACTTCTCTTAGAAGGTGCTCGAGAAGGGTTGTCCAGAGAGGGGGATAACAATGTTGAGTAGGAGGAGATCATTCATAATTTTTTCAAGAGGGTTTTCAGAGGGAATAACATGTTTTTGATGACTGTCCCGTCCAGGGAGGAGGTTTTGGAGGTGGTTTGTAGCTTTTCCCCGGAGAGTTCTCCTGGTCCTGACAGGTTCCTTGGGGCTTTTTATGTGGCGTCTTGGGGCATTGTGGGGAAGGATGTTACTGAGGCAATTCTGGATTTTTTTACGAGGGTGCCCTAAACAGGGGTATATGTGGTTTTAGAATGGTTCTAGTTCCTAAAGTGAAAGACCCTTATGTTATTTCCCAGTATAGGCCAATTTGTGTATGCAACCTCTCATACAAGATCCCGGTTAGTCTACTGGCGAAGAGACTGAATAAGATAATCCCAATATAATTTCTCCTGAACAACATGGATTTGTTCAAGGTAGTGGTATCCAGGGAGCGGTGGGTGTGGCCAAAGAGATGCTAGAATATTTAAACAAGAAATTTGTGGGTTCTAATGTTTTTTTTCAGGTTGATATGGAGAAGGCGTATGACAAGCTAGAATGGAGTTTTATAATTCGAGTCAAGAGGGCGCTCAGTTTCCGGGAATGGGTCTTAGATTTATGCTTTCATTGTTTTTCCTCTCCATGGATTTCTATTTCGCTCCTTGGAAAAGGATTTGGTTTTTTCAAGAATGTGAGAGGTGTGACGCAAGGGGAAACCCTCTCTCCTCCCATGTTTCTTATTTCCCAGAATGCTTTATCACAAAACCTTCATAGAGGGATACTGGAATGGAGGATTCTTCCTTATATCCCACAAGCCTCAGACGGATCCCTTTCCCACCTAATGTTTGCTGACAATATTCTGATTTTTCTTAATGGTATGAGATTTTCTTTGATTAATCTTATGCAGATCATGGGAGCCTACGGTACACTGAGTGTCCAACAGATTAACAAAAAAAGAAATGTTTATATTTCCACAAAATGTCCAAGGAGGTGGGTATGGAGTATACAGGAAATTCTAGGGGTTCAACGTAACCAACTACCAATATTGTAACTGGGGGATCCTATATCTAAGGTAGGGTGAAAAAGGCCTTCATTAAGGATCTGATAATAGGATGGTTGGGAGGATCTCCAACTGGACAAATAGGTTCCTCACCCTTGGGGGTCAGGTGACTTTGATAAATAGTGTGATCTCGTCGATGTCGATTCATGTGTTCTCTATCATTACCCTTCCAAAGGGGACCATCTCTACCATGGAAAAGATTATCAATAGATTTCTATGGGAAGACAAGACTTAGGCAAGGATCATTGTTCCTTGTAGGCTCAGTTGGCGAAACAAGTTGAGGAAGGAGGTGTGGGGCTGAGAGATTTAAATATTGCCATGAAGTCAATGCAGGCTCGATTAGCATGATATTTTCTGATGGGGAAGTCATTGTGAGCCAAAACTCTGAGAATTAAATATGGAAATAATTGGGAGGATTGTAACAGGATGAAATTATCCAGGATGGAGAGAACAGTTGTGTTTCATTTGGATATTTTTCAGGACTCATCTCGCTGGGGGGTTGGCCGTGGATAGGTGATACTTTGGAGGGATAATTGGCTTAGAGAGAATCTATTTTCCCCAGGTTGTCCAAGCCTGGATTTATCCCTGAAAGAGGCGTGGAAGCATCCTAAGTTATTGGAGTCCAATACCAGCCCTAATTAGAAGAATCTAATTAATGATATAGTTATTTCGGAGGATAAAGAAAGGCTATTCTTCACCTAGGTGAACTCCGAGGTATTTAATAACCATGATTATAGAGGTATGATACGCCAATAAGGATGCGAGGACGAATGGGGTGAGAGGATATTATGCAAAGAGCAGCCATCGAAGCTGAATTTTCTGGTTTGTTGAGCGCGATATCAGGCCTTTCCCACGGATGATAACATTAAAAAAAGGTATTTCCTTGCCCTCCATGTGTGTATACTGAAGTAGCCCCCAATATGGAATCGGTTTTTCATCTTTTTTCATAAGAAAATGGGCAGGTCTTCTCTAGAGTAGCTTAGATCGGCGGCTATACTATAGGCCTTACAGTAATAAAATTCAGGAATTTCTGGAAGGATGGTTCATGGGATCCGAGCAAAATGGAATAGAGTCCATGTTCCATATCTTTATTGCAATCTCCACCTGCTGGACAATATGGGAGGCACGGAATAAATCAATATGGGAGGTAAGACCTTTGACTTATCTTCTCCTAATGCATTCGAAGGGGCTTCTATTTAAGTTAATGTCTCCAAAGAAGAGGGACCCAAACTTCTCGGGGGGTTCTAATCTTGTGTATGGCCTAGTGTGTCATCCGAATATTCAGGGGGGTTGGGTCCGATGGCATCCCCCTATCATTGTCCTGAAACTTAATGTGGACGAGTCGTTCATGAATGGGTTTATGTGAGGGGGGTCTAGTTCAGGATAGGAGTGGATCGGTATTAATGGCATTTAGCAGCTTCCATGGTCTGGGGAACTCGATGGGGGTGAAGGTTCGGGCATTACATAATAGTGTTATGTTATGCAAAATGTTAACACTGATGATCATGAAAGTGGAGTCAGACTCTTAGGTGCTAATTCGGGCTCTCTAATGGAAAGGTGAGGTCCCTTAGTGATGAACATATTTGAATCGTACATGTATTGTAGAGCCTTCTAATGTTAGTTATGTCCGTCATATTCGTAGAGAGTCCAACTTCACGGCATATTCTCTTTCTAATGGATTTAGTCTTGACAACCCTTTGGTGATCTTCTCCACACCGGGTTCTCTACCCCATGAATGTTTAATCTTTTTGTTAGGGTTCGCTTTGGGGATCCATCATTTAAGACCCATGTGATCTTGTAATGTAATGTTCTTCTCTTTAAAATAAAAAAAAATCAATGTTCTGTCAGGAATACTTAATGATAAAATAGTGGCATTTAAAAAATCACATGAGCTTAAAACATAACCAAAAATATTCTAACTAATAAAATAATCACATTCAATATCAATAAATGAATTTTTAATGATGGACTGAATAATTATATATATATATAAAATATATCATTTATTCTATGTTCCAATACGTCGAAATATATGGATAAAGCCTCCTCCAAAACAAAATCTAGTTTGTCTCATGAGACTTATAGATACATCGAGGGTATATAGCAGGTCATTTACATCATATAATCAGTCCAATGAATTTCTTGTATGAAATTAGTGAATCAAAATCAACACAAACATTCATATTTAGAAATTATTATGCAAAATTTTATTACTTTCCACAATCATTAAATATAACCATTAACCATCCAATGTAATATGGTGAATAGTAATAAAATTATATATCCTTGGTCAAATTTTTTATAAACCATCAAAAGAAAGAATAAGGATGATAACAATACTATATATCCCTAATGTATCATAATTACAATAATTTATTGATGTGATTTATGAATACAAATACCATATAATGTCATAAAAATTATTTTTGAGGAAAAAACCTTTTCACGTTGACAATTTCTTTTATAACACAATTTTAAAAAACATTTTCAAAATAAATTCAATTGAAATGAACATTTAAAAACATTTAAAATATTCATTAAACATTATGTGGTTATGATTTTGTAAAATATCACTCATTCAATACATCTTAAAAAAAATTTACTATCCTATTTTTAGTAAAAGTCAAATAAGCATTATTTTGAAAATGATATAAATATTCCTTTGAAAATAATTTTCAAACTATCAAAAAAGCTAATAATTTCTATAATGTTAGAAACGTTTTTTGAATAATTTTCATAAAAAATGGGTTTCGATGAAAAGGGATTTCTCACCAAAGATTTAAATAATTTCAGTTTATTTAAAAACATTATTATAATAAATTTAAGTACCAATGAGTGGTAAAATAGTTTAATTAATTGAAAAACAAATGATTAACTATATAATAATATAATATATTATTATTTAATATAAATATATATTTACTCACCCATGAACGACTTATACATAATAGTGAAAAATAATGTTGAGATTGTGAAATAAACTTGGACCACATTGGTAAATTTTGAATCATAATCCCAATAAAATAAATATCAAAAAATCATACATAAATTAAAATAATGGTAAATATATTCATAATATAACATATCATATCAGCATTATATACACAACACAAAGGAATAAGGGCTGAATATGTCATATTTCACATGGAAGTGAAAAAAGTGAGACTAGAAGCTCTTACAACTTGTTCGACTTCCTTTGTATGTGTTTAAAAATTCTATATTATAAATACAAGTTCATTATAAATCAATTATAGAACTATAATCATATATCTAAAAATATATTTTATTTATTTATTGTCTCTAATCATTCATTTATTAGGAATTCTTTGTTAAAATCATTGTTTTAGAAGATTAATTGCTTTGTTTCTCATGTATTTTTTGGTTCATTGATTTTTTTATTTTAATTTTATCATAATTACATAATATAAATAATCTTAACCATCTAATAAATATAATATATATTCATTAAATATTTATTTATAATAAATTATAAAATTAAGAGATTTAAAACTGACAACATGATTCCTGGAGGTTGTAGGTCATACGTACGCATGAATGTTGTTTCCATTTTTTTAATAGATTCAATGAATGGAAAATTTTGATTAATTAAACTTTATAGAATAATTACTATGTAATATATTTTATTTATACTAATCAAATACATAGATGTTAAAATCCATGTAAAATTAAAATTAAAATCATTTCAGATTACTATGTGTAGGCGGTAGTCCAAACAAACACACTAGCGATGTTATTTTTTCCCAATTTATTGGAAGGTAAGAGGTTATGTAACACCATAGGATTTTACAATAAGTAACTTCTTTAAATATAATCACTTCAATAGCTTACATTTATTGCAACACCATTCTTATCAATACAATGAAATATAATCAAAACCTATCCATTAATATGGTGGAAATGAAAATTATTAACCAAATTAGAAAATTTATATGTTATATATTTTAAAAAAAATTACATTCATCCAAAATATTTTATATTCATTAAATAAAAATGAATCCAATTTTGTTAATTGATAGCAATATTTTTTTAAATGCAGTTTTATCGCCTTCTGATGGAGAACATGTTTTAAATCATTTTTTTGGAAAAATTTTGATATTCTATATTAAAAATTATAGATCTTATTTCATATATAAATATAAAAAAATTATTTGATTGAATATTTTTTATGTTTTGGATATGTTTGTTGTCTTGATGAATAATAATAAAATACCGAATTCTAATTTCAAATAGTTTTTTCGTAAAAATAATTTATAATGTTACATTATATTATAGAATGGTTTTAAAATATAATTACATCAATGTTTTATAATTTTATCAAAATTAGTTAATTGCAATAAATTTCACCCTGAATTTCTAAATAAAACATTTCAATCTCTTGAACAAATTTACTTTAAAATCTTGTTTTCTTGATCCTTCAACATGATTAATTTTAAATTAATTACAGGATCTTTTATGTTGTTAATTTTGAAAAATAGATTCCAAATTTGGAATTATTGGCTAAAATTTATGTTAATAGGTCCCTTTTGTTTTTTGACATTAAGAATAGTAATCGTAGTAAATGTTTTAACAAGGATAAAGGTAAATAGTGTAATTAATGGGAAAATAATATCATAAATATTATAAAATTACACTAAAATTAGTCCCACAATCATTGGATGAATGGGTGTCGACCCAAAGATTCCTTAGGATAATATTATAAAATTTTTAAGCTACATAGATAATAGTATTGTATTTATTATATTTTATTTAAAGAAAATTCAAAGATGTCCTTTTCAAATTTTAAATAAATACATCATTATTATTATATGGTTACAAAGAAATATAAATTATACTATAAATATTAATTTTAAATATCATGTCTGAATATTAATCATAGTTATTTATTTTTTATTTTTATGCCTTAAATAATTACTGTAATGGATTACACAAAAATGATGGAGTAATTGTTTAATTAATGGAACTATCAAATAAATAATAATAAAAAATATTTAAATAAACATAATTTATTTAATTAATATCATCCATGAATGTTATCTAAAAATTTAACATTCTATTAATTTTAAAAATATATTTTTATAAAATATCATGTTGTTATGATATTTTTAAAAATTCATGTTTTGAATAGTATTAAAATTACATTAATGGTATTTTAAATTAAATAATTTTTTACTAAATGATATAAAATTAAGTAAAATATAAAATTTAGAAAAATTATTGGGATAATTTTTAAAATTTCATCAATGACTTATTTATGATTCATTTGGAATTTTTGAGCAACTATATTAACCCTTGTTTAAAAAAACACATGTTTTCGGGTTAGAGTTTAAGGGATTATACAAGGGTTAAAGATAAATGAAAAGGGTAATAATATGACATAACATATCTATATGTTACTGGTTGAGAGGATATAGACCCATCATAATATTATCTTATTAATAACTCACTTTTGGGCCTTATGGAAATTAAAATAATATTTATATTAATTTAATATTTTGGAGTTTCCAAAACTGTCCCTCACCTAAATTATAAAAGGCAATATCTTCCCTCACTTCGTAACAACAAATTGGGCCTTTTATATCATTAATTTTCATTCCATTTATCCTCCCAAAAAAATTATATAGGTTCTATAAGTCATGTTATTTGAAAAATACCAAAAATAGATCCCTTAAGAAGATATTTAAAGGAATCCCATCGAAGAAGAGTTAATGGTTTTACCAACTTTTTCAAGTTCATTTCTTTTGTAAACTACTATTGATGAGTTTTTTTCATATTAAAGTAATAACTCTTATATAATATATATTATTATATTTTATTATGATTATGGTAAATCCTTATTACACCATTTATTCATCCTCTGTAAAATAAAATCACCGCATATATATTCTTATGGCTTATCATATCCATGACGTGGTGTAATTTGTTTTTCGTAATTACTTTATTTGGATGGGTATAATGATTGATATAATATTTATAGAAAATAAATATTACACAATACTGGTTTTTTTAAATTAATATACCATCAAATTCTTTTCCCATTCACCATAATGGGAATGATATCATCACTCATGCGAACATACGTCCTACCATCTCTACGTTGCAATGTGATTCATTTTACATACTAATAAATAAAAAATTATTATAAAAATGTATATAATTAGTTAATATGATATATTTGACCTTAATATAATTTTTTGGATTATGTAACTACATCCTATTCAGAATATTAAGGACTTACATGATATAATACCCATAGGAGAATCATGTAGTTTGCACCCAAAGAAAGGGTAATAATTATTATTAACAAAGGGGTGATAAGATAAAATAATAGGATTATATATGATGTCATAATTTTGAATATGGTTCCTGTATAAATTAATAACATTGTTTCAACCACTATACTATAGTTTCATATATTTATAGTGGAAATCAAACCAATGGTATGTGTTATATCACAATATCATTTTTCTTCGAGATTGTTTATGTTTATGTATCCACAAGGGAACATTTTTTCTACAAGTCCATGGGGTCTAAAAATGTTTTCTTAAATAATTTTTCTACGATCCTACAAATGATTAAATTATTTTTAACCCTATCATAATAATTTTAAAATTGTTTTAAAGGAATATTTTTTTCCATCTTACAAATGAGTTACTTTATGTCTTTTTCGACAAAATACGTATGGAATTTTTGTTAAATTATATAGCATGATTGGATTTTTCCACCATCATGACACCTTAATATTTTAGAGACTAGATTACATGTTTAAAATGTTATTTTAAAATAACATGTTTTCATTTATAATTGTGTTCATTTTTCAAAAAATTATTTCAAAATAAAAGTGTATTTCTATCAAAAAAATCGATGATTTTAATAATTTATTTTCATATATGTTAACATCCTCATTTTGATTATTATTCATAATTATGTTTGATAATATTATGATATCATTTACGATATTTTATTTATTTTTTTATGATTTAGTTTGATTGGGGACATGCAATGTTAATACCATTCATAGTTTATGGTTAATCTATTGACATTCCCAATGCTAGTTTCTTATGGATGTTTATGTTGATTATGTTTAACCCCTTTCATAAAGGGAATTAATTAGAACTATTAATTGTCTGGTTGAGGCTTCTAGAGACCCTCAATGAATTGGTAGGTCTTATTTGGAAAACTATATTGGGTGTTGGCCAAGGATTTACCCATTAATGTGTGGTGTCTTGGAAAAAACATGATGGTATGCTTATGATGTCTCTCATTAAGAATTCCCATATTATGAGATGAATTACTAATATTCCATGTGATTATTTGATCACTATAATATCCATGGTAAATTTTCATTATCATATGATTATTTATATGGTGTTATTTTATTATTACATATTATTTCAATAATATTTTCAAGATTAGGTTTAAATGTATTTCTTTAGTTATTCACATTTCATTAAGTATTATATTTATTTATTCAAGGTAGATTCAACTGTACTCTTGCCCTTTATAAAAATATAACCTCACAAATTTTGTATGTTTTGTTTTTCCCTGGATTTCATGGTGTCTATTATAACTAATATGTAGGGTTATGAAAAGAGATTAATGGTGTTTTTAAGGAATCATTATGATGTATTTTATAGTTTTAATTACAATGTCTGTTTCCTATATGTATCTAGTTATCCAAAACTACTAAACTGTTTGGTCCTTTGTGATGTGATTCCATTTATAATATTCTATTTTAATAATGTAACCCATAACTCTATACTTTTGGAGTCAGGGTTAATACATTTGGTATTAGAGGAATCTTAGTAGAATCCATGGGAACTAGATTTATGAACTCAAATATTATGGAATATAATGTTATGGCAGACTTTGAAAGTATGTCTGATTATATGATATCAATCTATAGATTTAGTAATTCAATTTATAAACTTGTCCAGACCTTATAATTCATAGATTGACAAAGTTTAATTATTAAGAAATTTAATAATTGGTTATTCATAAATATATCACTATGATTGTTTTTCACACTGTTCTTTGGGTGTTGTTCAATGTTTATAATCTAAATAGTTTTATAAGTAGTGGTTGTACTGATGATGATGAAGAGACTACAAAGTATAAAATGAAAGGCATGAGTTATTAAGAAATAATATGATGAACTGTATATAGTGGTTTAATAATAAATTAGAATGATTAATTTTATAGAATATTTGGAATCAAGAATATTTTCACCAACGATGCTCTGTTTATAAGATTCATGAGATATACAATATTTGAACTAAAGTACTTATTATTTAAGGATTTGGAAGCATGAATGATTTCATTAAATTTTTTAAGAATATTAAATATTTTTTATTTGAAAATAAGAATTATATTATGTTTTTTTTGAATATAATGTTATGTTGATTTTGGAAATTTTTTGTACATCTTTCTACATTTTTGGACATTGAATTTGGACAAAATTGTTTTTAATTAGTTGAAAGATAACTACATATGGATAGGATTTTGTTTAAAATTACATATTATTGTTTGTGTTTAATTTTCTATTTATCATATTGGATAAATTGTGTTAACCATTTGGGTTTTTATAATATCTAATGGTCGAAGGAAGAACCTTTGGATATTTTGATGAGACTTCTTTGGAAATAAAATTCATCTTGAATATCTATCTCTTTGTTTAATAAATGCATTTAAAATAAAATCAAAGAACAAAAAATTGATGATATTATGATATGGGATGAAATCCAAAATGTTTTGTTGAGTTTTCCATGTAGATAAAAAAATAATCTCTCAACTCTAGGAAAACAAATTTGAAGAAAAATATTTTCTGTTTACTTTTCTTTCTGTGAAATCAATAGTCTTTTAACCGATCACAAATTTATGATTTAGTGATGGTTAAATTTATACTATCCATGTTCTCTATAACTTCCTATCAGAACCTAATATATTTATTTTTCTACTATGACCATGTTTTCACATTCCACTAATGTTATCCTATTCTAAAGCCTAATTGTGTGTTGACCATCACATTTCCCTTCCGCACTTATTAAAGGATATTTTATTAACCCTATTTCCTCTTTGGGATCCATAGAAAATAATTCTCAAGTATCAAGAATTTATTTTTAATGTAAATTTCAAATTTCTATAATAACATTTATTACAAGAGGAGTGAATGTAACACCACTCGATTTTACAATATGTCTCTTCTTTGAATTAAATCTCATAGATAGCTAACGTTGCACACAACTCCCAACACAACCTTACAATGAAATATTATTACAACCTAGTTGTTAAAATGATGTTAATGGATAATATTAACGATATTATTAAATTTATATATTATATATTTAACAATGATTATTTCAAACTCTTCTAAAATATTTTATAGGCTTTAAATAATAGTGAATTCAATTTTAATCATAAAAAATTATATTTTTCTAAATAGAGTGTTAATGTATTTTGATGGTTCAATTGTTTTAAATGTATATTGTAAATATTTTATAATATCAACATAACAAAATAAACGTATTCATTAAAAGGGAATATAAAAATTTATTTTGGTTGAATTTTTTATATTTTTTTCTGATAAGTATTATGTTTTGATTAACTATAATCAATTATAAGATTTTAATTGAAAACAGATTTTTCATCAAAATAATTTACATTGTCCAATTATATCATTTACTTTTTTTAAATTATAATTATATTATTATTTTTTTAGTTAATAAAATTCAGATCATTAAAATCAATTTCTAATATAATTTCTATATAAAATATTTCAATCTTTTGAATGTTTTAACTTTAAAAACATGTTTTCCCATTTAATCAACAATATTAATTTTAAATCAAAAAGTACAACTTCTATGAATTTAAATTTAAAAAATTGATTTCAAATATTTTATCAGTGGGTCCAAATTATTTAAATAAATCCTTTTAATTGTTTGACAATATAAATAGTAATTTTAGTAATAGTTTTAACTTGGTTTAAGGTGAATCGAGTAGTGAAGGGTAAAAATTATATTAGAATAATTATTAAACTATCTTAACAATTTTAAAAAAATCTTGGATGAGTGGGTTTTGAAAAAAAATAATACTTCCGATGAGATTATAACATTTTGAGGACACATAGATGAGAATATGACATTTAATATATATTATTTATAAAAAAGTAAAACATTACGGAATCCTATATTTAATAACTAGATAATTTTTAATATAAGGTTATATGTAAGATAAGTTAGACTATAAATAGTCATTTAAAATCACAATTCATAATAGTCATCATGTTAATTTATTTTTTGTTTTTTTAATATATAATTACCTTAATGGCTTAAACAATTGTGATGCAGTGGTGGATTAGTTATTGGGACTATCAAATAAATAATATTTAAAATATTACATTAAATATAATCTTACATAATTAATGTCGTCAATAATGTTTATGGATAACTATAACATGTTGTTTATGTTTTAAAATAATATTTTTTAAAAATATCAGGTTTTTATTATAATTTTAGAAAAGTCATGTCTTGAATACTATGTGAATTGACCTTAATGATATTCTAAAATAAATAATATTTTATTAAATAATATAAAATTCATAAAATTATCAAAAAAAAATAAATTAATGGAATAACGTTTAAAATTTAATAAATGTTCATTTTTCCTCTTTTTGGAATTTATAGTAACTCTACAAACCCTTTAGGAATAAAAACACATGTTGTCTTGGTATTAGTTTAAGGGATTGAATAAGTTTTAAAGCTAAACAATGTGGGTAATAATATGAACTTAAAATATTTTTAATTATTTTTTTAGAATATTAAGACCCATACTCATATTATATTATTAATATTTCATTTTATATAAATTTTGTAATGAAAATTAATTTACCTTAATTTAATATATTTTGAGTTTTTAAAAGTACCACTCACCTCAATTTTAAGAGGGAACCTCCCCCCTAAATTATTCACAACACATTTGGAAATCTATATCAACAAGGTTATAACCATTTCCTCTCAAAAAAACTTATACATATTTTTAGGCCTTGTTATTCAGAAAACCCACTCTATATCCCTCAATATGAGATCTAAAAGAAGTCTATTGAAGAAGAGGTAATTTTTTTACCAACTCGTTCAAGTTCATTTCACTTTCTACACAAATGTTTTGTGTTGATTAAATAATAAAGTAATACCTCTAGTAGAGAATATATTATTTGATTTTATTATGATTCTAGCAAAACCATATTCATCCATTTATATATCCCATGGAAAACAAAATCATATCATGTATGTATGTACAGTTTACCGTCTCCACACTACAGTGTAATTTTTTTTCATAATCACTTTATTTAGATGGGTATAATGATTGATATAATAGATATAAATAATAAATATAACCTTATAGGGGTTTTTTATATTTAATATACCATCTAATTACTTACACATTAACCATTAAGGGAATCATATCATTGCTCATTCGTATATACGACCTACCATCTCCACGACACAATGTTGTTTATTTTCAATGGTAAACATTTGAGAATGATTATAAAAAATTATATAATATGGAAATATGATATATATGACCTTAATATAATTTTTTAAATTAAGTAACTATATCTTATGAACAAGAATTATGACATACATGATGAAACATGCATATAAAATTAAATAGTGAACACCAGAAACAAGGGTTATAACGAAATATTATTAACAAATGATTGATAGGAGAATAATTGGATCATATATGATTTAATGTATAAAAATATGTTTCATTAAAAATTAATTATATTATTTTATACATTATAGATTTGTTTCACATATATACAAAGGAAATCTGACCTAAGGTAAGGGTTCTTTAACAATCTCATTATTATTCGAGATTGATAAAATTTAAGTCCCCAAAGGGGGAAAATATTTTACCAATCCATGTTTTCTAAATAAATATAACAAAATTATTTTACTATTACCCCTGAAAAGTAATTTATTTTCATCCGTGTTTGACATTTAGTAAAATATTTTGAAAGGAAGCTTTATTCAATTTTCCAAAATAGGTATGTTCAGGATTTTTTGAAGAAAAAAAGAGGAATGCTTTTTAACATATATAGAATAAGTGTATTTTTTCTCTATCATGACACAACATTGTTTTAAATATTAATTTATAATTTTTGAAAAGTTATTTTAAAATAAAATGTCATTATTTTTAATATTAGATATTTTTAAAATAAATTATTCCAAAATAAATGGGTATTTCTGTAAAAAAAATTAACGATTTTATTAAATTATTTTTAACTTTGTTAATATCTTCTTTTGAATCATATTATTAATTAATTTTGTTCTCTTATGATATAATTTACCATATTTTGTTAAGTGGTATAATATTTACTCTGATTGTGGAAGTGTTATTTTGATACCACTCATAGTGTATGGTTAATGTATACAAATTTCAAATTTTTGTTTTAATATGTGTGTTGTTGTTTATTATCTTTCTCCCCATTCATATTATTAATGAATTATCCATCATTAGTGTCGATTGTGGCCTGCTATAGCTTCTAAATACATCGTTAGGTCTCATGAGAAAAACTAGTTTCATTGTTAGTTGAGGCCTTACCCATTAATGTTAGATATATTGGTCGAAGCCTTGATGGTAGGTTTATGACGTGTCGAATTATGAATTCTCTTATTATGATATTATTTATTCAAATTCCATGTCATTATTCTATTAGTATAATATCTGTGGTTATTTTTCATTATGTGATTATTTATAAGGAATTATTTGATTATCATTTATTCTTGCAATATTTTTCTCATGATTTTTTAAAATGGATTTTTTTCAACTATTAACCTATCATTAATGCCTATGATTATTTATTCACTATATATTACAATATACACTTACCCTTATTTTACATCTAATCTCACCACTTGCTTATGTTTAATTTTTCATGTGATTCCACGAAGTCTATTATGACTGATATGTATGGTTAATCTATAAGACTAATAGTGTTATTAATGGAATACTTATGTTTAAATCTATATATTCAATTAAAATAAATGTTTAACGTATGTATGTAGGTTTCCAAAATAAATAAATTTTTCAATCCTTTAGGATTTAATTCACTGTATAATATGCCTATATAATAATGTAACCACCAACTTCATGCTTCTATGGTTGGCATCATTACAATTTTAGTTTCTTTTTATAATTATATAAGTATAATGATATCATAAATATAATATAAATATGGTTAACTCATTATTATTTTAATCCTTTAAAGGTGGTGATAGAAAATAAACTACATTTATTTTGAAGTTGTATCCCATCTTACACATGATCAATCATTTTTTCCCTTTTGATGGATGAGGATATTGATATATGTTATGTAATAAAGATAATAAAATCAATTTATATATTATATAATGGTTTTATTATATTTTAACTCTTAATAAATACATTTATGTTGAAATAGAAGAATGAAAATGTGAGACCTTTGTTAAGGAAATTACCTTCTTTAAGAGAACACTATGTTGGATCTCCTCTTAATGACCATAGGTTTGGTCTTTTATAAGTACTAGGTTCTCTGTAATATTATATTTATTTTGGGGAGATATTTTGTCTTGTTTTAGTAGAGAAAAATTTCATTGATGGTTTAAATTATTGATTGGACTAATTTCCATTTTATAAGTTGGGAATGAAAAACCTCAAAGAAATTACTCAGAAATTTCCCAAAGGGATCCATAATGATTAAGTCATTATCATGTAAAAAAGAATCAAAATGATCCTAGTTTATAAATTATGGAAAAAAGTTCTATATTTCTCCAACCAATAATATTTTCTCAAGATTGTAGGTTATTTTCATAAATATCTTTTAGCGGAACCCTCCAGTAAATCTATCTTAACCTTAATTGTGAAAATTAATTTTTACTACTTTCAAAAATAATTTTGTGAAAAAAATATATTGACCATATTATATGATATAAATTATACATATTAAAAATATTCAATCCATTTATCCATAATTAAATCGTTGAACTGAAAATTTTTAAATTAAAATTAAAATTGCAAATTTTTTTACAACATGAGTATTCAAAGAAAAAATGTTTATAATTTTACAAGGTTTTATGAAAAAATAAAATATGAAAATGATTTCAATGAATAAAATTTTATTAATATATATATCATTGATATAATATCACTTTAAAAAAAATTAGAATAAAAGTTTATTTATAAATATCATAAATAGGAAGGTAGTTTTCAATAAAAAGTAGTATTTTATGTACGAATCGAAAAAAGAATCATTTAAAAAAATAGTAAATTCACAATAATATAATTTCTGTATTATGATTTAAAAAATATTATCATTAAATAATATAAATTTTCATAAATTGGTATAAATTATCTATATATTATGTGTGTAAAACCATACTAAAACGCCATTTATAGAAATACATTTATTTCAAAAGATTTTATTTTTCATTAAAATGTATTTTATTTTAATTATAGATAGTATATGAACATTGAATTTGTTATATACATTTATAAATGAAATAATATTATTATTTTATTTAGTGATATTCATACCCATAGACTTATTAGTTATGTTAAAATGGTCAGGTTTAATTATAAATATTTTAATAGAGTATCACCTTTCGATAAAACATGATGTTTCATGTATTGCAAGAAATAAAAGTAATTGATTTTTTATAAAAATAAATATATTATAATTTTTTTGTTACATTATATTCTATTATTGGTGTTTCTTTCATACACACTATATAATGTGATGTTCCTATTTTAAAATTATGGGGTTTTTATTCTTTTCCTCTTAAATGTATTGATTTCTTGCAGTTTAATCTTTATCATGGTAATCATGGGTTTTAAATTTCATAATACACTTATTTAAACCCACATTCTAAAAAGGGATAATATATCCTCATATTGATTAGAGAGTAAGGGAAGTGTTTAGGTTATCTTGAATTATGCTTACTAGGTTTCTAAAATAGGTGAACATTGGCGTATGTAAATATATAGACAGGGAAAGAAAACGTAAATAGTTATGAAGAGTTTTAAATATCATTGATCACAAGGAATTGAATGATATTGAAAATTTATCGACCATAAATCCATAAATCATTGATGGATTAAAATTCCATCGATTAAATATAAATGAAGGTATTGTGATAACATTTATTTAATATCCTTTTTGAGAGTTCATGAAATCCTTTAGCATCTAGAATTAAGACATATGAAACATTACGTACTTAATATCATTCTATTTCTTTAGAATAATTTCATCCATTGGTTATTCTTTAATAAATTCATATTTCATTTATTAATAAAATAGATGAATATCTAAAATGAATATATATATATACATAAAGAACATTTAACAATTCATTTGGATGACAATTCATTCAACCTATCTTGATATATTTTACCAAAATGGTTATTAAAAGTTATCCAATAATATTTATAGTACAACATTATCCATTACATCTATTCTTAACATTAATAAAAATCCAAAATTAGTTTTTCCAAATTTATATATCATAATTTTGAAGGATGGTCACCAAATAAACATTATATTCAATAGAGAATAAAACATGTCTTTTAATTTCACATTCTACATATGTGAATAACTTGATCGCAAAAAAACAAAATGAAAATATTTTTTCTTCAAAAATAAATTATAATATTATCGAATATGTTCCATAAGTCATTAATTGTAGTAAACTCTATATTAATCTATAAAAACTCTAACTGAATTCATGGTTACCAAAAATATCCTATAAACATTCCATTATCATTTTTATATTAACATTAGACGTATATTAAGGGTTATCCCCCTTAAATGATGTATTTTATTAAATAGTCAAAGTTTCTATGAATCACTTTTCTTGGTCATCAATAATATTGAACATCTTCTCTGAAATACTTTATTAAATAGTACTACAGTATGATCCATATAAATTTCATGAACCTTATAACCAGAATATAATTTTAAAAATACTCTTATTACCAAATTTTAGAATCCAAATAGAAGAACATTAATCCTTTTACTTATTTTATAGTATTATTATAATATTATCCTTGATCCATTATTTTATTATGGTATTTATTCCATTGATTCTTGGGTAATTAATTTGTGAAGATACGTATTTCCTTATAGTATTATTATTGAACATCAAAAATTTATTTCTTACCCTTGAAATTATGAGCATGGTTGACTTTTTCTCCACACATGAAGAAAACTCATTTTTATTTTAAGAATGTACCAAATTTTTTGTTCCATAGGTATCACATGTTATAAAATCCTTCTTTCTATTCTTCCCATTATCCATTTTTTATTCTATATCCTTTTCCTAATCTTTCTTCCCATGGAAACCATAATACTAGTATAATTATTTCTCTTTAATGGTAGTGAATGATTTTATTTCATCATATAATGAGAATTTTTGGGTGACTAGTTCCCTTTTAAACATTTTTAATGCCATCAAATAAATGGTCAATCGTCCTCTTTTGATTATAGACATATATCACATAATCTTGTACTATCCTTGTATAGTTAGATTCATGTTTAATGGAATTTTAACCTTCAATTTGTCATAAATTTAGGAATTCTATCTCTATATATTCTCATTGATATTTATTCTCCATACTTAGTGTTTTGAATAAATGACCACCATTAATCCATATCTCTTGACATATGATAAACATTAATAACATCTTTATCCCTTTCAATACATCCTAGATTAATAAATATATTCTATAATGTACTTATCAATTTCTCAATTTAAATGGATTCTTAGTCCTACTTAATGATAGAGGTTACTGATGGATGAAGTGTCCTTTTATTATTACCCCACATAGTGGATCATCAATATTCTCCATATGGGAATGTTTATTAATCATTACTCAGGTAAATTACACTAATATGGCTATAATTCGATCAATTCCATCTGTACATCCATCTCTAACTTCATTACCTTTCCTTGGAGATAAATACATAAATGTATTATATTCATTATTATGATTCGCATTCCTTATGATAGGTTCCATTTATGTTTTATGGAATATAAAATATTAGATCATAAAATTATGAATCATATTTTATAATCCCAAATATTGTTAAATAGTTAACATAAATTGGAAATAGTGTGCATAATTTATCTCACAGTCATAAACATGGTTTCTTTGAGGGATATATTTTTTTCAAATAATTTCTAAAATTTGGTAAAAATTGTGAAATATCCTTTGAATATGCCTTGTGTGTGTCAAAATCGGTGTGAAATTAGGCTTGTTGTCATGCACTAGGGGATTATTGGGTCAATTTCAATACACCCTTTTTATGTAATTAACCTAGGAAAATATATACTATAACCATGACCACTAGTAGTATCCTGATAGGGATGTATTTTAAGAAAAACCCACAAAATTTATTCCTTAAAAAATATTGGGATATCATTTTATACGTATACATACAGTCTAGAATGGTTTTATGTTACCTAATATATATTTTTCATTAATCTTGGTCCCATTGTTTCAAATAAAATTCCTTAGATACCAACTACAGAAACCCCATCCCCAATAACTCAGAGATGGTGTCTACTTTATAACATTGAAAAAAGATATAATGAATCATATTCCGAAGAACTGAAGAGTTTAGTAAAATTTCTAAACGAGAAAAAAATTTATATTTAGCATACATTTTACAACATTAATTACAAAAATTAAATTTTTTGGGAATTCCATTACACTTCAGAGTTTATCTATTCATATCAATCACAATACACGTCCTTATATAATCATGAAACTAAAAAAATGGGTTGAGATTAAATTCTTAGTAAGGGTTATCATACTACATAAGATAATAATAAATAATATATAATTAATATCGAAATGGAGATAATTCAAACATAGGTCATTTAATTTATATGAAGAACATTAGGATTAAATAAATTATGATAAAACAATTCTATATCAAAAATCCCATGATATTGACACATAACCATGGATATTCTAAATAATCAAATAATAACAGAGAATATCAATAACTGAATTAATAATTTTAGGCCACAGGTTTGGTTCTGTAGCAGCATGAACTATTCGCCATGGGACACTGGTTTTGGTTGGGAATCCTTAAGGATTTCGAGCCACCCAGGCCTTCAAGTTAGTAGGGCTTTCGGGCCCCCTTTTTGGATCTTGGGTCACCTTCAGGCCTTCTGGCCACATGCATTTTCCCCACACACACTACAGAAATAGGAGTAGCCCTAAAAGAGGATTCAGAGAAGGTGCACTCACCATAGTAGAGACAAATGGATTTTTCAGAATGAGAGGGTACATCTATGCCATCGGGACCAGCCTGTGCTTGCACGGGAAGCCTAGCTAGACAGCCATGCAAAGGTGGAGAGCTACTATCATGACGCATATACTGGGGAGAGGTTGTTATTTGTAGATATACTAGATGAATTCTCTAAGACCTTCGGGTCATGTAATCTCCTAAGCCTGTGGGCCTTGTAATATCTGAGCCTATAGGCCTTCTAAGGGTTTCCCCTCATCCCATGAAATGGGGTTATCAAAAATCAATAAAAATGAAGGACTTCGGGCAATTCAGAAATACAAACCCAATATAGTTTCTCTCAGAAGACATATTTATGTATCAGAGGTATATATAGGTCTCTTGACTTTAGTTTCTAAGTATATTTTATTTTTAGTAATAAAGGGATGAATTATAATCAATATAAACATTTGTTTTAAAAAAACTAGAATTTGAAAAGTTAATACTTTCCCCAGTAAATTAACATAATCATAAACCATCCATAGTAATATGTTTAATGGTATTAAAATTGTACATCATCAATAAAATAGATTATAAACCATCCAACAATGTAATAAGGATGATTTTAAGATAATATATCCCTAGTGTATCAAAAGTAAAATAATGGTTTTAGGACATTGATGAATAGTGAAGACATAAATGTTATTAAAACCATTTTTTTGGAAAAAAACCTTTTTACCTTGAAATTATCATTTTTATAACTTCCATAACATTTTTAAAATTAATTTTCATTGAAAATTACCTCTCAAAACATAAAAATAATATTTAAAACCATTAGTGTCCATAAAGATAGTAAATTCTATTTATTTCATTCATGTTAAAATAAAGATTCCTTCCACATTTTTGGTAAATGCCTAACGGATACTCTTTTGAAAATGGAAGAAGATTCCTATAAAAATATTTTTTTCAATGTAAACAATCAGTAAAAAATTTATTTAATAAATCATTTTGAAATTATTAAAAACATTTTTAGAAAATAAAGGTTTCGATGAAAAAGGAGTTCTGACAGAAGAGAGAAATAAAGTTGGATTTACATTAAAACAATTGTCAATAATTTTAAGTACCATAGTTTGAAAAAATGGTACTATTGTAATAAAATATTCATGAATAAATATAGTAAAGTAAAATATATTTATTTTTAGATACAAATGTCTATTAACTCCCCTAAGGTAGGCTTGTACAGTAACAATTCTAGATAATGATGAGGTTTTAAAATAAACCCTTACCACTTCAGTAACATTTCAATAATAATCCTCAGGAAAGAAGTAACATCTAATAAAATATTAAATATTGTGAAGATAAATAAATTCATGATATTAAGTATTAAAGTGTCATTTTATTCAAAACATAAATTATTACGTGGTTAAAATGGAATATGTATCGAAGAAGTGATAAGTGATATGAATAAATATTAACATTTTTTTGACTTCCTATATATGTTTTTGAACCTCCTGTATAATAAATATAGGTTTAATAAACATACATTAGAAAACAATAATCATTTATATAATAACAAATATTATTTAATTACAATTTTTTGGCACATTTTAATTTCTAATTATTTGTTCGAATAACAATATTTTGTTGTTATTTCTCCGTTATTTGGATGTATTTTAGTTCATTAATTTTTGTACTTTTGTGTTGAACATGTTAAGATCATATACACAATTCTAAAATAAAAATAAAAATCATATAAATTCATTATATATTTATTTTATGTTGTATATAAATGTTATATATAGAAAATCAATTTCACTATTTATGGTGATGGTGGACCACATGTACACATAAAACATGTTTCCATTTTTCTCGAAAGATGTAAAGAAAAAAATAAAAAAAATCATATTTATAAAATAATTATTATTTAATATAAATAATTTATATTAATTAATTACATTATTATTACCATCCACGGAAAATGAAAAAACACATTTCACATCCTTATGTGTATGTGGTAATCGACACAAATGAATGAGTGTCCTAATAATTTTCCAACGGATTTAAAGGTAATAAGACAGATGTGATGATATTGTTATAAAAGTATAATAAAATCATAAATATAATATAAATTTGTTAAATGCATCATTATATCTAGCCATGAATTTTATTGATGTGAATGAACTACATCAGTTCGTGAGGCGGAAGTCGATCGTACAAACAATAGATGATTTTGTTTCCTATTTGTTGGTAGTGGAGATAGATAAATATTATTAAATAAATATTATAACATATAATTATATATTACATACTATTTCAATTATATTTAAATTTTTAATACATAATTTAATTTTGAATAAAAAATATATAAAATGAAATATCTTTTTGATGATAATTAACTTCTTTAAGAGAACCTCCGTTGGATCTCCTCTTAAGGACAACCTTGTTGATCTTTTTGGAGAAAAAAAATAATAATAATATATATAAGAATTTTGGAAATAAACCTTCTTATATTTTTTTTTATAAAAAGGTATTTTTTAGGTGTAAATAAATGTGTGGATTTAGTTCCTATTTATAAATGGGGAAGTGGAACCCACATGAAAATGACTAGGAAATTTCTCAAAAGAATCCAAATTGATAAAGTCATTCACATAGAAAAGGGATACAAATTACCCTATATTTGAAATTTGATTGTATAAGGTGGAAATATTTTGATCCCATAATATTTTTATCAATTTGGTATTTAATTTTATCAATTATATTCTTATTTTGACGCCTATGGTAAGCTCATTTTAACTTTAACCACTCAAATCAATTTTTACTTTGTTCACGCTTCATTTTACAGAAAAATTAATCTCACCATATTAGATAATAGAAATTATTATTATTCTAAATATGGAATCCATTTTTCCAAATTCCTTTCATGTTATTATAAAATTTAAATTTAAAATTAATCTCGTAGATATGAGGAGAAAGCGGGTTTTCAAAGAGAAAATGATTAAAAGTTTAAAAAGTTTTTTTATATTAATGGATATTAAAATGATTAAAATCAAATAAATTATATTAATATATATATAATTTAACTACATTTACTTTAAAATAGTTTAAAATATTATTTAATATTATAAATAACATAAATGAAAAATCAGTTTTAAATAAATATTAATATTTTCACTGTTCATCAAAAAATGAACCATTTCAAAAAAAATCCAAAAAAAATTAAAAACTAAGATACTTTTTACATAATGTTTAAAAATGTTATATTAATTTTATTAATTATATTTCCTAGAAGTGGGTAAAATTAATTTTAAATTATGTGGTCAAATGACACCGAAACCACCTTTTGGAAAAATAATTATATTTACAGAACATTTATTTTCATTAAAATGTTTTTTATTTTATATCCAATAAATAAATTATAATTTATGTTATTTAATAAATTTTTACAGAATATAATTTTAGATTTCATTTACTAATATTCACACCCACGAACTTAATGGGTATGTTATAATGGTTATGGTTAATAATAATATTTTAATAGTGTATCATTTTTCATTCAAACTGAGTGTTGCATGTATCTCATGCTACTGAAGGAGTTGAAATTATTTACAATGAAATATATTTTATGCTATTGTTTTTGTTACATTATCTTATAATATTTTAAATTCATGTCATAAATCTCATGGTGTTGTAGTTTTTTAGATTATATATGCTTATTTCCATTGCTCAAAATAACAGTTATTGGGATCCTTTCATAGGCTGTAGATGATATGTATGAGTGACCCTTTATTGATTTATTTACATTATTTCTATGAAAAAATAGATATAATATGTATATTGTTACCAAACTATTTTCCCATTTGTATCTATTTTTTTTATAATACCCTTTCTAAATAATAATGTCAAATGCTGAAATCCCTTGAAACATAAATTTTATGATATAAAATATGTGATGTGTTTTTTTGTTATTAATGTGTTTCCTTGTCTTAGGGGGGTTTTTTGTGATATTAGTGATTGTTTGGTCAATTAAATAAGCGAGGGTGTGGTGAGGGTGGTATTTTCATGGAATGTGATGTGGTTAGTTGTTCTATGATTGTCATTTGTGGTGCTTCGGGTGTTATGGAATAGTGATATGATATGGGAAGGTGTGTGTTGCTTATAGTGTAGTGTTTATCTTGTACGGATATTTTGGTGAGATTTCTTGGTTAATGTTGTTTTTTGGGGAAGGTTTATGTGATATGGGAAAATATTTTTTTTCTTATAGTTGTGCTATCTTTTTAGCATGGCATTGAATAATATGTAATGCTAAAATGAAATTTCATGAGTTTTTTAATAAATAAAGAATGGTCTTGAAATTGATGTGTGGATATTGTTTTAAATGAGTTTGAATGATAAATTAGATTTTTGAGTAAATGTGAATTAAAATAGATGTATCTGGGAGTTTTTGGAAACTCATTAAATCTATAAATGGTGGAATCTATAATAGATGGTGTGAATTTATTGATTTTTTGTGGTTGTTTGGGGTTTTATTTAGTGGTTGAAATGGATTTATTATTTTATGTGAGGTAAATTGGTGGTGTGGTTTTTTCCTAGTGCAATTTTCGTTATCTTATAGGTTGACTATTTTTTAATTTTTACATATCATTTATTTTATCTTTTCTATATATTCACCCCACCTAAGTGGGATAACTATACCAACAACTAATTGTTTTTGGTTTTGGTTATTATTTCCCACATATTGTATGGTGGTGTTATGGGTGGTTGTCGATGGCCTCTCACCCTCTCTTCCTTTAGCAGTAATGTCTGAGGTATTTTTGGGAAATATGTGATGTGATACCACCAATTCCTTCAGGTGTGATGTAATGCGATGAAGAGTTGACGTGATGGGATATGTGATGGGGTCATATAAGGTTAGTGGTGGGAATGGGGTTGATTCTATTTATCATCATTATAACCTAATGATCTTGTTCTATGTTGAGAGGTGATGGCCTTAGTTCCTTATGGAATGATGTGAAATGATGGACCATGTGTCTTCGGGAATGTTTATATGTGATATCCTATGTGTTTTCATGTGTGATGTAATGTGATGGCACAGGTTTGTTCGGAAGAGATGTGATATGTATAGAAGTTATGGGAGAACACAATGTTCAATGTTGGAAAATGAGGTTAAAAAATCATGTGAAATGGAAAAGGGGAACTTTATTATATTTTTGATAACTAGGTTACTATATTGGATGCAAAAAATGTTAGCGAACCATTGGGAGGATGGGTCTTGTTGCTTGACCTATTTATGTTCTTTTTGGTTCTTTTGACTTTCCATTGTCACATTAATATGTTGTTTTCACATGTACACTAATAACATAAGATATGATCCAACTAAGTAGAATTCTATTTTCACTCTATGTATATAATTTATTTTTAGGGTTTCCAGGTGTACTTTGGGAACCAATATTGACATTCTTATATTGGGCCTGGGAGCTATTGTTGAGTCACTACTATATGAATTCAATTTTGTAATTTTACATAGATTCATTTATCTGTAACTATTGACATTGATTATGAATTGGGGGATATTTTGGCGTTTATTTTATAATTTATGTTTGAGTTTTGTTGTGGTTGTGTATCATATCCCTTGATCCTACCATTAATGAGGCTAATTCCTTTAATTTATGATATTTGTATACCCTTGGTGCTTGCCTCCATCCTAGATCCTATTGGAGGTGAGACTCTAGGTTTCATTATCTCTCTTGCCTCATTATTGGTCTTAGATTTGACCCATTAGAGAGAGTGGATACAGAAAGGATGGTATATGTTGACAATAAAGGGAATATAAACTTAATAAAATAATGAAAAACATATGAATGATCA
This sequence comes from Viscum album, assembly GCA_963277665.1. NCBI lineage: Eukaryota > Viridiplantae > Streptophyta > Magnoliopsida > Santalales > Viscaceae > Viscum > Viscum album. Next base: position 150,106,650 of record OY728148.1, read on the forward strand.
ACTAATATTCCTTTAAAACAAGTCCCTAATTTCAAACCCTCATATATATGTTTCTATTTGTCTGAAAAAATATAATTCGATTATAGTGAACACTAGTATAAAAATGGATTTTAACATGGTTTTTTTTTTACATCAGTTTCATATAAGCCGATGTAATATATGTTTCCGGACAATTGTTTGCGTCGGTTTATTTAAAAACTGACTCCAAAAAAATTGTTTATGAGTCGGTTTTTTTAAAAACTGATGCCAAAATTTTAAAAATATATTTCTGTCATCAGTTTTTAAAAAAACATGTTACCAAAAATTAAATTTTTTTATTATGTTTTAGATTATTTCCTAACCTTTTATTTGACTAGTTATGGTGAAAAAATGGAGTTGAGGATTAAAAGTTATGGTTTTCAAAAGATTATCTTCTCTAATAGAATTCTTAAAGAAGTCCATATTTCAATAACCATAACTTATAATTCGTTACTCCATTTTATCTCCACTACTTGTCAAATCGATGCTTGAAAATTATCTAAAAGATTTAATATTTTTTCACATTTTTTATAATGGTTTTCATTAAAACTAAAGCCAATTTTTTTTATTTTTCGGGTCGGTTCTTTTAAAAGCAGACACCAGATCAATTTTTTTAGTTTTTTGTGTCGGTTTTTAAAAAAATCGATTTGAAAAGTTATTTTTTTTAAATTCAGTGTTGGTTTATTTTAAAACGGATAAAAAATATATATTTACCATTTGGCTTTGGTTTGAAAGAAAAACAACGCGAAAAATAATTTATTTTTTTCTTTTTACTGTTAATTTATTTAAACACCAATGCAAAAGGGGATATCAATTGGCATTTTTTGGATTAGTTTTCTACCAAACTGATGCCAAAGAGTATTCTATAATACGTGGGATAAAATTTTCAGTTTTTTTCACAATACATGTTTATCATTTTAAAATCCCACCTACATTTCCATAAAATGAAATCAAAAATATTTTTGTTTAATATTTATAAATCGTTTTAATCCTTTGTTCAAAATTTTCATCCTCTTCAATTCAATCATGTTTTCAATGCAGTTTAAATCGTTAATTTGAACACAGTGCCTATTCTGTTTATTTATTTTATTTTTTATTCTTTTCCATCATTTCAAAATAACTTGATTAGGTTGCTTATAAAGATGATTTCTTATTATTATCGATTTAAAAATATAGAACATTCGAATGAGATTTACATACTATGGTGTAAATTAAATTATCGATCAGCATTTGAATTTTTTTATGTGATTTTGATTTATGTTTATCAAAATTTATTTGAAACGAGTTGTACTAATCGAAACATTGACAAATTCAACTTCCGGCATCTATAAAATTTGATCCATAACATTTTTTTTCTCCACGACCTATCAAATCAAACCATAGGTAATTATCTAAAACATAGAAGAAGAAAAAGTTACTTTTTGGGGTTAGTTTTCATAAAAAACTGACGGAAAAATAAAATTCATTTATGGATTTGGTTTTCTTAAAAAACGGACGCAGAAAATATTTTTTTTATCTTTTTGGCATCATTTTTTAAAGAAAACAGAAACAAAAAATGATAAGTATGGATTATTTTGAATCAATGTTTTACAAAACAGAAGATAAAAAACAAATGTAATTCAATTTTGTCATCATTTTACAAAAACTGACATAAAAAGTCATAATTTTTACATAGGAAGCTTCAACGTCGGTTAAAATCGATGTCAAAATTTAAAAAAAACCAACGTTAAAAACAATTTTTCTACTAGTGGAAGTTTTATTAAGATGAGAGTTTGGATACATTGCGAGGATGAAGTTATCTGCTTGAGTTTTTTTTTTCAAAGAGGGTAAATGGTTTTATCAAGGCTTACTATAAATAAAAGAAAAACGCGGGTTTTATCATTCCTAAAACAAAAGTGCTAGGAAATTCCATTTTTTATTTTCTTTCAAATATCTGATAAATCATCATTTTTATCATTGCTAAAAACCATTGGAAAAACTTGTATTTATCACCAATTATACATTAGTGCTTGTAAAATAAACTTTTATCATTAATTAAGCTAGCATAGAAAAAATGTAAAAAAATTATTAAAAATGAATAAACAAATAATATTAATTTTTAGACAATGAAATATTACAAATAAACAAAAATACTATTTCTAATTCAAAAATATTAAACATTCCAGTGAAACAAATTAATTAAATAATTATCTATATTAAAAACACATAAAAACGAATAAAAATTAAATAATAAATAATACTAATTATTTATAATTTAAAATTACTAAAAATTATTAATATTAACTATTTAAATTATAAAAATATTAAAAATATAATTTATATAATTTAATTATGAATGTTTCAAGTGAACTAAAAATATTAGAAATTAGAAAAAAAAATTAAAAAATTTTACACATATAAATTTAAAATATATTCAAAATTTTTAAACATGTCAAATACGTAAGTATAAATAATATTAAATAATAATTATATTCTATAAAATCTAGTTAATAATAAATATTCAAAAATAAATAAAGAATAGTAAATAAAGGAATATGAAAAATGAATAAATTAAGATTTAACAGATTTCACACTATTTTAAAAATCAATTTGTATGATTATTTACAGGAATTTTAAACACATTCTGAAATTAATATTGAGGACTAAATAAATAATATAAAGTATGTAAATAAACAAATTATTATAAATAAATTATATTAAATTTTAAATTAAAAAATATAACTATTTTATTTTAAATAAATTTATTATATAAATTTCAATCAATATATAAACATTGAAAATTATTAAATAAAACTGAATAAATATAAATTAATAAAATTATAAATATATTGAAAATATTAAAACATTTTAAATAAATAATTAAAAATAATAAAATTCAAAAAAAATAAAAAAAATAAATATTATAAATTAATAAGAAATTTAAAATAAAAATATATTACAAATGATAAATAAAAATTGAATAAATTAAAAACTATATATTTTAATATCTGAATTTCAAAAATTATTTACATGAATTACAACATTAAAATTTAAAAAGGAATAAATAAAAAAATTTATTTTTATAAATAAAAATATTACTAAATATTAATTTTAATTATTATAAAAACATTAAAATTAATATACATTCTCATAAATAAATTTTATTAATTTCAAACATATAAAAAATATTAAAAATTAATAAATGAATATAAATAAATGTTAATCAAATAAATTAAAAACATAATGAAAATATTAAAACATTGTTAATAAATATGTATAAATTTTACAAATAAAATAAATTCTAAAATAATTATTAAAAATTAATAAATAACAAAAATTGAAATATATTTATATAATAAATTAAAAGATATTAAAAATGAATAAATAAAATTAAATAAATTGAAAAATGTTTTAAATGGTGAATTGATAATATTAATTAAAGAATTTCAAGCATGTAAAAAAGAAATACAAATTCCTAAATAAATATTATTTTTGTAGTTAATTATTGGTATATGTATTTTATTGATTGTATGAAAATATAAATATTTATTAAACTTTATAAATTATAAAAATGATTCGAAATAATAAAATTTAATTTGATGTAAAAATATTACCAAATATATAAATAACAATAAAAATTGATTATATCACAAAACAATAAATGAATATAGGTCAAAAATCAATAAATATTAAATATGGATAAATTAGAAAAATTGCAAATAATAAAAAGAATATTAGAAATGGATAAATAATATTTAAGGAATAATCAAACATACACATACCCACATAAATACACAGATTCATACATGTATAGATTCATACACGTATTGATACACATATACATGCACAAACACATACACATACACATGCACACATACATACACATACACACACATACCCATACACATACACATAATGGATATATATACACATACATCGATGTATACATATACATATACATACAATTATATACATGCTCAGACACATACATACACATAGTACATAAACATACATATACATGCACATACACTTACACATAAACATACACATACACACATAAATACTCATAGACATACATCTACAGATACATACACAAACACATACACATGTATAAAATTACACACACATGCATATACATAAACATACATATAAAAACCCATATACATATTTCATATACATACATACACATACATAAAAATACACATACCCAAACACATACACACCTATACTTTCACATATACAAATAAATAGATGCACGTACATTGGAACACCTGCATATATATACGCATACATATGAATGTACACGTACAAAAAACTCACACCCACAACGCATATATATACACATACAATACATATATATATATGTGCACATACAGACATATGAATACATTTATATACATACACCTGAATACACATAGATACAAATACACCCATGTATATAATATATAATTTAATATGAATATAACTATACAGATTCAAATATTAATTATATATTAAAATAAATATATTCATTAACATATTTATAAAATTATTTAAATAAAATATTTATATATTATATTTATAACTATATATACATTTTGTAGTTAATGTATATATAATTATACAATTAATAATTTTTAGTGATTAATATTAATATGAAATATATATAAATATATATAAGAAATTTTGAAAATATTATTTATAATAATTTTTTATTATAATATAATTATATAAATCATATTTATATAGTATACTAACATATTTATAATTATTCTTATTTAAATATAATTTAATAATATGTACATATACATATATAATTTAAATTATTCACTAGGATATTTAACATCACTGAGAAAAGTGTTATTAAATTGGCACATTTATCCTCACTAAAAAAGCACAGACTAATGCTACCCATTTATATTTTCGTTAAACTAGAGCGAATAAAAGCTCCCACTTTATCTATAATTTTTTTAGAACTGATAATTGTTAGTGTTGAGTATCATTGGGAATATTGTAGTATATTTAAATCACCCTAAAACATATTTTATTTAAAACCACTAACAACATTAAAAATTATTAATCACATAATAAGTAAATTTAAAGCATATATTAATTCAAAAATGTGGCACCAAAATTTCCTAATTTTATCCTAAAGAAATTTAAATTTAAATAAGAATTAAAAAATATTTATATTCAATTTTCAAACCCCATTTTATAATTCAATTAATTTATATTAACATGAAATTTAATTTAGAAGTCATAATAAAATAACATCACATAAAATTACAACATGTAAAAGAATTGATTTTCCTTGGGAAATTAATACTTAATACTCGACATCATGAAATGTAATCGCAAAAATGATTTTGGATTATTTATTCTATGAATAATTTGAAAAGAATTTCCTTGCATGAAGTTAAACCAATATAAAAATAATTATCAATCCATAAAATTGACATAATTTTTGGGAAGAATATGTTTATCGTTTAAAAATTAATGATCAAATATATAGTTTATAAATCACATTGAACCATCTCCATTATTTATTCAATAATTGTTAAATCATTCCCTCTTCCTACGTTGATGATGAACATGATACTCAATAATTTTATGTTTTTATCATCTCTGTGATAATAATTTTATCAAACCCACAATAATATAATAGATGAGTATATCTAGAAAATAAATATTCATTAAACATAAAAAATTAAAACTCAGCCATAAACATCACATTCTCACACAATTTAGTTGGACATTATTAGTTTTTTGAATTAATAAATTTGAATTTATAATTTGAATGTTTAATCCTTTTAAAAATATACCATATTCATTTCCAAATGTAAAAAACATCATTTCCATATTTTTAAAAAGAACCAACATTCAAGAGAAAAACAAACAACATGTTATCAAAATAATTACGAGAATATGAAATGATTATCTTATTAAAAACAACCAAAATAACCTTAAATTTTAAGAAAACCACACAATCGGTTGATCACATCAACAATAACATAAAATACTCAATTCAAAAAAAATAAAGAATTTTCTATTTATTTAATTAATTGATTTCAGCACTAATTTATTAAAATGTCATTTTAACCTCACACCATGAAAAATTATATATATCTATGGACTTATAACCATGGATAGATAGGTCTATGAATATATGTAGTCTGTAGCCAGTAGAATAAATGAATATTGTTATATTCATAATTGAAGCAATATATATAGTTGTTGTTTAAAAACATATACAAATTGGACACTCAAAAAAATATGATGCTCGTCATACCTCATCCCACTTGAAATTCACCCTCTATCCCCCATATAAAAACTTTCTCTCATCTTTAATACCCAACCACCATTGATCCCTAATGTTATCCATCCTTAATCCCCTTCCTTATACATTTGATCCCTATATTTTCCTTATTCTATCCATTTTATCCAACCGTCCTATACAATCCAATGCGTCAGATGAACTCGTATCCTTATATTAGTGGGAAATAAAAGATTTTTATCGTCAAACATAATTCTTCAGTGATAATGACATGTATGAACCAACCCGCACACTTTTTATGATCCCTCCTCCTCTAGACCATCATAATAGGTGTTATTCCCTCATCTGTGTGTACAAAAACCCATAATTTTCATGCAAAAATATTACATATTATTAGATGAATATTAATTATATAACACAATGATCCATGCTATAATTATATAGTTCTAATGCCTATGAAATCATTTACACAAAAACAACTATTTTGTAAGTAAACTACACCACCACCCACTAAGAAATTAATAACTAGAACCGTTACTTCTCCTACCATAGAAAATTCTTTTTTCAGATAACCATGATAAATAAAACATAATAATGGTTGATATCATATTCTTTTAAGGGTAAAGAAGAATGATATAAAAATTTTATGAGAATAAGGTTATGATAAAATGAGTATGAAAATTTAATAATCATACCTTGCATATCATAGATGATAATATAAGTCATAGAATATGTAATTTTAGTCAATAATACTTGAATCATATGTGAATCATTGATAGAGAGTCTGAAGAGTGTAATATTTATATAATACTTGGTTTATTTCTTACACATAATTATAGAATAACTATTTCATAGTAGTCAAATATCATTTCAAAAACAACCAGTGGGAATTTATTTCACTCCCCAAATCATCATATTTTACAAGGATCACTCCAAAGACTATCATAGTGGATAGATCACCTTACTAAACTCGGTTCACTCCACATTCCATCCTTATTTCTCTCATGATATATCTATATTTTACATAATGCATTGAATGGATATAAACTTCCAGGATCACACATCACATAATTTAAATCATACAAATGTAATCACATAATCATTTATTAATAATCATATCATAACCCGTGAAAAATAAATAAGATTCATTAAAATAATATTATAGCATAACAAAAAGAAGTAAAATGGGGTTTTTTAATATTTCACAAATTCATCATAGCATAACCCATGAAAAAGGAATGAGTTTCAAAAAACAATTCAACACAATCATAATCAATCCAGAGAAAGAATAAGGATGGTACCATTGGATCCTATCCCATGAAAAACCAAAGTAACACAAAAAAAATTTGTAGATGAATTTAGATACTATTAAATCATCATTAAAAACCTTCTTCACGAAAATACCCATTCCATTTTTAAATCCATTTTTTGAAAATATAAAAATCTACAATGTATTATAGAAAATAATTATTATGAAAAGAATTATGGAAACCTATAATAGATACTTAAATTAATTGAGTGTTCATGAAGCTTAAAAATGTTTTCATTCTATCTATGTTAAAAATATATATCTTTCACATTTTCTATAATAATTCAAAACTAGATCATTCATGGATAATAGATTCATTTTAACAAAAATTGTAAAAATTAAATAGTGGGTATAAATTAATTTAAAGAATTATAGAGTAATATTAAAACATTCTCTAAACATTTTTTAGAAATCATTGGGATAGTATATAATTTATTTTTGACATGATGAGAGAAATAATTTCTATTCTCCTTAAGAATAATATTCTTTTGGTATCTTGAGTACCTTATGAGAGGAAAATGAAAAGGTAAATATTTAATTTAAAAAAATAATAGGGGTAGAATAATATTCATGATTTTTTATAGAGATAGATCATAATATTTCTCTATTAGAAACCTAATCTAGAGTATTCCTAAAATACAGTGAGAGTGCAATATAAAACCCTTACTACTTTGGATATTTTTTATTCTTAATCCTCAAGATGGAAACTATCTTATATAGATGAGTATATCACTATTATTTTAAATATAATAATTATAATTGTATATCATGGATTTTACGTACACCACATAAAATAAAAAAGTGGTGAATATGGAGTGTGTCTCACAAAAAATTAATGTTTTATAAAAATATAATACCTCTAGTTTGAAATTCATCAAAAGTTATATTGCCACATATTATTTATTGAACTCATTTAGATATTACCTTAAGGATCAGTGGGTTGGTCTTTTGGGAATAACAACACCTCTATAATGTGAATAATGATGTTTAAAAGGGACTTTGTTAGGGGTGGTTAATCTAGAAAGGATCATAGTGTTTTGAAGGAAATAAATGAGGGGCACCCTTTTATAATTGATACGAGGGGCACTCTTGGGAATTCTTTAAAGAATAAAATATTATAAATTAATCCCTAACCAAATGCACCAAATGTCCACGAATTATAATATAAGGTTTTATGTGTTTAAATCACATTAAATAATTAAATTTGAACAGTTTTCTTTTTCATTTAAAACCATTTCATTTTAATTAATTACATGTTTAACTAATATTAACATGAAAAATGGTAACAAATTATTTTCTCTTAAAGGGTTATAATTTTACATATAAGTAAAAAACTAGTTCATAGATTTTTAGGGATAACATTATAAACCATAAACTATTAAAATTATCCTACTTAATTATTTTCATGAATTTTTTATTACTCAATTATATATTTTTTTAATAAAATATAATTATAGTCAATTTTTACTCTATTCATTTAATTTTACTTATTATATATAAATAAAAATCTAAAGATATAAAATCATCATTTTACACAACTCTAGTATTCTATATTTATCTATTAATTTCTTGGAACACAATAACAAATAGAAACTACCATACTTTAGTATTTTTAAAATAATTTATTTTAATTTTATATTTATTAAATAAATACTATATTAACATTACTCAAAATTTTATTTTAATTATATAGTCACAAAAAATTATAAATAAATTACCCCCATTAATATAATTTAATTATTTTCCAAATAGACATTTATATTCATTCATAACATGGCTTTGACCTTATGTTTGAACATAATAGTTTTTTAAAATTATAAGAGTTTCGGTTTGTAACATTATTTTATTTAAAAATTATATAGGTAATGTTTGTTGAAACTTTTTTCTTAAATGATTATATTTTGATAATATGGTAAATTATTATAATTTATATCAGAAAATAAGAATTTTTAAGTAAATAGTGTTCTTGACAATTAAATTTATCCTAGATTAACATTATTTATCCATTTTCATTGTAATAAATGTTATCATGGTGACAATTCATAATATATAAACAAAAGAAGGGCCTATTTACCAAATTTGGACATCCTCATTCCAAATATAGAATATTATTTTTAGGATTCAATTTATATTATTTTAAGGAAAAATTTTTAAAATATGTATAGGAAAAATGAATAAATTCTATTTTTAGAAAAAAAAAATCTAATAAAAACATTGTTTGTTCCTAACCCATGCATCGAAAAAAATAAATGAATGTTAATTAATATTTTTGAGTATATAATACATAAATTTATGTAAAATAAGTCATCAATAATGGATAATTTAGTTTATTAATATTAAAATACAATAAATGAATAAAAAACATAAGAAAAACTTTTTCTTCATTTTCAATTGATTTTCAATTTAATTTATAATTAATTAATAAGAAAAGAATTAATTTTAAACATATATATCCATACCTTTTTAAAAATTTAGTTATCCAAATTCATACCAATAAATTCATTGGCTAGGGGATAACTATCACATAAAATATTTTAATAGTATATCATAATTCGTTTAAACACGTTAATGTGTGTAATCCATCATACAGAAGAGATTAATTTATTTAAAGATAAATATAGTATAAAATCATTTTTTTTCATTATATCCCCATTAAAATAATTTTGTTCCTCAAATTATTCAATCTTGTACAAAAATTGATGATATCTCTTTTCATCATATTTTAACATTCCCATGTATCCTTTTCAAATTTGAAATTTCTCTATAGAAAATTAAACTACTGATTATCCATGTTCCCTAAAAAATTGTCTATATGAGTCAAAAAATATATTGGTTGTTCCTCATTTTAAATATCAATCTCCAATGGTACATCATTTGAGTTAAATACTTTTTAATGATTATTAATGTAATTCTATAGGAGAGTTGTGTGGAACACGTCATGAACTTGATAGTGGTTTGATGGATGTGGTAAGAGTTAAGCTACCATACCTACTCAATAAAGAATATAAAATGGAAAAATATTCATAAGTATCACGATTACCTAATTCACATATCTCATTACCTTCATCAGTGGAGAAAATATCACAAAAAACATTATCAACAACAATAAATTATAATCAATCTCAAAGATTGTCATTATAAATTTTCAATTGAAGTTGATATTCCATGATGTGTTTCTAAATTAATGTAATTTTATATTATAAATTATAATATTTTTATGGTCCCAATAATTATCATTACTAAAAATCTTCTTAGAAGGTTGCAGTTTTATAATTCTTCAAAAGAAAAGATTCATAAGGAGAAATCTAAATTATTTATGGAATGTTGTTATTGTATGAAAACAAAACTAGAGGAAGGTGGTGATCCAAACTAAAACTAAAATACATAGAAAAATATCTCAATGTATAGTCCAGGGTTATAATATTTCATTCATACTAACCATATTCTTGATAATGATATGTTGAATAAAAATGAAACTCCTTATCCTGGGCCTATTGATTACATTACTAGAGATTAAAGATACACAATTGAACCCAATATGATATAATATAATGCGTCACTCCATGATACCTTACCACTTAATTTATATTATATTAATATTGTCAATACAGAAATATTCATTGATAGTAATAATGGGTTCTGACTTTGTTAATCATTTGACTACAACTTAAATATCATTGTTTCCGTTAGATGTTTTGTAGATTATGAGAGTAAAATATGTGGTGATGTTACACCATTTACATTCATTCATATGTAATGGTTATAAAATACAATGAAGGACGGAAGAGTTTGAAGATGAAGTGGGCATGGACCCTGGATTGGGTGAACCTATTCCCATGGATGAGTCAGGAAATCGAGATGATTGTCAGTCTAGGCCTGTGGAGTGTGTTGGACATAAATATCTATTTAGAATTTGTGAAAAGAATGTGTTTGACATGTTTCAGGATGAAACACCAAATATAAGATTCACATATGCTGTTAAAGTTGTGGGTAATACCACATTTCAGGATTGTGATTTTGTATCTTTGGGTTGAATCATACAGAAAGGATGTGTTGCATATGTCACTGTGAATCAGATTGCACATGAAGAACGGACTAAACTCTATATATACTCAATTATTTCAAGAGTGGTAATCCCTAAAGGGGTTAAGCCATGGAAGTTCAATGAGCTCACGATGTGGATTACTGAAATCTGGGGTTTTACTGAATGTTAGATGACAAAAATGGGTTTTGTGTTCTATCATATTGTTTTTCCATTAGTTTATTTCAAGAGGTTCACATGGAGTCTTGGATCTGTCCCTCTCATGATGGGTCTCAATCAAAACAATGAATAGGACTAGAATTTAATCCCAACCCTGTTAAAAACACCTTTGTGAAAATTTGGATTCGTGTATGCATTCTAAATTGTCTTTATTGGCATCCTCAAATTCATTGGGACAATGCCTCCTCTATTAAAATCCACATTCGATGTGATAAACAAACTGATAATCCTACATTTGGAAATTATGTGAGAATACACATTGAGGTTGATATGTCGGCCACTTTAGTTGAGGAATTGGTGTTAACTACTAAAGATAATTGTCTCACACTTGGTATAATTTATGAGTGAAAGCCTAAATTCTATTTGAATTGTTAATTATTTGGACATACCGTCTCGGAGTTCAACAGAAATAAGACATGCAATATTTGTAAGGTTTGATTTCATGATGATACAATTTGTTGGAATTTCTAGAACAAGACAATGTTCATCAAGGTTGGTTGTGATCTCAATGATGCCAAGAAAGATCTTAATGATCCTTCTAGAGCCTCTTTCAAAGATGGTATGGTGGGTGGTGGAGGCCCTATGGACTAGAATATCTTAGAAGAAGTTGCAGCTAATGGTGAGAAGATCAGCACTAAGATTTATAATTTCCCTCATGAAGCTGCCTTGGGTCATGCTGGTGCTCATATCTCTGAAAGCTCAGAAAATCCTATTATGGCCTTCTCTAATGGGGATGGTTTGATTGAAATGATGGGATAAAACTTCAGGATGCAGATATGGTCATTACCCCTGCTAATCATGATGTTGATGTTGTGTTGGCTAAACCCCATGGTGTAGAATCTAGTGAAGGGAGAACATTTCAGGATGCAGACAACCTGGCTGTTGTCCCTGTCATTACTCCTATTGATCCTGATGTTGATGATGTGATTGATGAAGAGCATGATGTAGAACCTTCTACAAATCTAGATAATTATATATCTCTAGGCCCTGATGCAAGTCCTGGAATAGACATTTATATGACTCAAGGACATGATACAGGACTTGGAATAGACTCTTCTCATGTTCCAGATACAATTTATGCTTCTATTTACTCGAATGAGTTCTCGCAGGTCCAAAATGCAAACGCTGTAAAAATAAAATTACCTGCTAGCCTATTGTCTACTCATGATGATTCGACTAACAGATTCTATATGCTAAACTCGATTGAGGAGGATACTGGATCTATAGTTAATGATCAAATACCAGTTACAGCTGCTTGTATTAGCAGTTTTCATTCTAATAAAGATTCAAAACATATCAATGATGGGACTAACACTAGGCTCAAGTCAAATAAATGAAGATTATTTTCTGGAACTGTCAAGGGATTGGGAATCCTCCGACGGTCAGATCCATTCGACTCCTTATTATGGCCAATGGTCCATTATTAGTTGGTATTGCAGAACCATGATTGAATGTTGAGAGCTAGAGCTCCTTTAAATGGTCTTCTCTTAGATATTCCCTTGTTGCAAGAAAACAATTTACTGGGAATTTTGGATATTTATGGTTGCTGAAACATGACAGTGTTGTTGATAATTCCACATTGACTATTTTTTAATCTGTTACTATTCCATGTTGTAGTGGTAATGTCTCTCTCATGGTAATGTTTGATTATGCATTCAAGATTTACACAAGAAGAAGATATATGTGGAGAAGTTTAGCTGATATCTCTACAAATATGATGAACAATTGGGTTATTCTTTGTTATTTTAATACAGTTTTGACGCATGATGAAAAAATGGGTGATTAATTTTTTGTTTTTCTTTAACCTCTGAATTATTATATTGCGTTGATAAATGTATTCATGCTAAATTTAACATTTCTGGTGTTGACTGTACATAGAGTGGATACACTATTAATTAGAGATTGGAATGAAAATTGGATAGGTGCTTTGTTCAAGTGGATTATAGGAGTAGGGTGATTGATGTGGCTGGGAGAACCGTACCACGATTATACTCTGATCACAATCCCATTCTTCTTGATTTCTATCTCAAGAAAGAAAGGTCAACACCTTTTCCATTCAAATTCAATAATGATTGGGTTTTTATCCTTAGGTGTAGATAGATTGTTTTGGATGCATGGAAAAGTTCTTACTGGGGGAGATCCTCACACATCCTATGTTGTAAACTAAAATTAGTTGTCGAAAAGTTGAATAAATAGAGTTAGGATTCAGTATTCTCTATTAATAGTGACCTCAGAGAGGCTGAAAATTATTGTTAGGAATTAAATATACAAATATGTATCAGGATTTTCCCTCTATAGAAGAATTATAGTCCACTTCATGTCTGGAAAAGTAATTGAATCTTTAGGAAAACTGGTTTAGATTTAATTCAGTATTAGGTTGTTCAAGGAAGGAGACAGAAATTTATGACTTTTTCATTTCATAAACTGGGAAGAAAAGGCCTCGTGGAGTCTTAATTAACTTAGTATTGATGGCAACCATTTTGATTCATAGAATGATATTGTTGATATTGTGAAAAATTATTTTGAAATGTTATACTCAGATAATAGGAGTGACAATTTGGATAAAATCATTCAATGATTTGACCCTTTTATTGAAGATGATCGGAATAAGAGACTTATTGACACCCCTAGTGAAAAATAGATACACAATTCCCTCTTCTAATTGAATATTGATAGTGTGGTAGGTCTAGATGGCTTTCCTAAAAAGTCTTCAGGTTTACAGGGATATTGTGCACAATATTGTTACCAATGCTGTGAAAGAATTTCTTAGATCATCTTATGTTCCTTTTGGGATGAATTCAATCTTTGTTTCATTAATTCCTAAAAAGGTTAATGACCTGGAAATTAAAGATGTCATACATGTTGCTATTGGGAACATGATACCAAAGGTCATTAGTAAAATTATGGCACAACTATTGGGTGACATCGCTAAGGGGCATATCTCTGTGAATCAATTTAGGTTTTAACCAGGGAGAAACATACAAACTTGTCTTTTTACTAAATCTGAGTGTGTGATTTCTATGAAGAGAAAGGTTTAATATGGAAATTTGGATTTAAAGATAGATATTTCAAAAGCTTTTGATACCATAAAATGGAGATTCATGTTCACTTTTCTAAAAATTCACGGTTTCTCACATAGGTCCATTGATCTGATTGAATCTATTCTCTCCAGTGAAAGGATGTCTATTCTAGCCAATGGATCTCCTAGAGGTTTTTTTCGATGATCAAGAGGGTTCAGGCAGGGTGACCCTTTTTCTAGTATATTTTTTACAATTTCAGATGATTTTTTAATTTGGTGTCCCTTTGATTTTGTTAATTTTGGATGGTATCATATAATGAAAATAGGAATGGATTTGTGTGCTTTGTGACACTTTAATTAAACTTATGATATCCTGATTTCTGGAAGGCGAACAAAGGTGACATATCTAGTATTACAGGTATTTTCTCACATTACGAAGAGGTCTCAAGTTAGGTCATTAATTGGGGAAACTCTTCTATGTTTTATTGGTAATAGAGTTATTACTTCAAGGAAAAAACAAAATAGCAATGATGTTAGGGGATAAAATAAGATCTCTCCAATTTACATACCTTGGTGTACCAATTTTTGGGGGCTGAGTAAAAATATGTTAATTAGATAATATTGCATTGAAAATCACCAATCAATTATCACGCTAGAAAGTGTAAAATATGTCTCAAGCAGGGAGAATATGTCTAGTAAATTCAGTGATTACTTCAATTTTTGTTTATTCCTTCTCTATGTATAAGTGGCCCAGATCTCTATTGAAAGACTTAAATGGTAAAATTAGAAACATCATGTGGACTGGCACAATTCCTAATATGAATCTGGTTACCGTTTCCTGGAAGGACTGTATCAAACCAGTACCAATGGGAGGGATGGGAATTAAAGACATCAGGATCTTCAATGACACTCTAATTAAAAAGTTCACCTTGAAACATATTTCAGGTTCTGAACCCTCTATGGATATTCTAGAAATTAGATTTATTGGAAAATTGAAGAATGGATATGTCAATTATATTCGATCATCACTCTGGACTACTCTAAAGAAAGCCTATTCTGATCTTATGTCTCGTTCAAAATAGATGGTCTGTAAGCAGTCCAACTTTAATTGTAGGACCACCACATAGTTGCACTGACCCATATGTGATGAGATAAACATTACATCATCTATTAATCTCAATTTGACTGCTGAATTTCATGATGATTCAGAACTGAATGAAATCTTTTACAGCCACCTACGCATGGAAGTCGTGTGGTATTGCTTTAATGATTGTGATGTTCTGGTGTGGATGCCGAATCAGAATGGTATTTTCACCACATTTTATTGTTATAATTCTCTATTTGGTGGATTGATGCATCCCCCAAGTTGGATTATGTTTTTTAATAAACCTATCATCCCCCCTCTCAGGATTTTCTTATCAAGAAAATTTGGAAAAATAGGCACCCAATGCAGGCTTTACGTCAACTTACTGGGATGTATGTCACCCTAGTCTACTCTTTTTTCTTCTAAGTTGATGATACTCTCTCCCACATATTTGTTTTCTTGTAGACATGCTAGAATGATCTTGAATTACATGCAGGATTCCTTTTACTACAGCAATCCATTCTAATCAGTTTATGGTTTACTACAGGCCATCTACAATGCTAATCTCAGTGAGAAAGTTCATGTCCTTTTTTTAGCAGTGACTGCAGCAGTTCTTGACATCATCTAGAAGTCATGAAATGAGTTGTTGTTCAAAAGAATAAAGTTGCTCTTCTATACTTTTGTCATATAAGTGGATCATGCTATCTGCATGGCTTCAAATATCAAAACTAGTTCCATGGGTAATGATGTTTCTGATCTTTCATTGTTGATATCTCTTGGTATTAATGGTAGGACAATTAATCCACTGATGGTGAAATATGTCTTCTATATACAGCCTCTTCCATGGTTGGTAAAGGTTA
This sequence comes from Viscum album, assembly GCA_963277665.1. NCBI lineage: Eukaryota > Viridiplantae > Streptophyta > Magnoliopsida > Santalales > Viscaceae > Viscum > Viscum album. The sequence continues at coordinate 150,123,433 of OY728148.1, forward strand.
ATGTTGATGGGGCTACCGCTAGTGTTCCAGGACCCTCCGGATGTGGTGTGGTATTCTGCACCTCTCTGGGGTTCTTCAAAGGCCGCTTCTATCATTCTATTGGTAGTGGGTTCTCTATTGAAGTAGAGTTATGGGATATGATTAAATAAATTAGGTATGATATCCATTTTTGTTGGTATGACTTATGGATAGAATCATATTTGACTATTGCAGTTCATATTTTGAATGATCGATCGAGAAATGTGCAATAAAAGATACTACCATTCTGGAATGACTACCTTAGGCTTCTATACATGCTCTCTCTTGAAGTCACACATGTTCACCGTGAAGCTAATCTACTGGTTGATGCTCTTGTGAATAGATAAATTCATGAAGTCACCTACTATTGGTCCTTTGTGTCACCTGATTAATATAATGGTCTTGTTCATGCTGATTATTGTGGTGAGGTTTACTCTCGACTTTGTAGAGAGGCTCTGTGATTTCTTGTCATGTACTTTATAATTTTTATTTGATTACCCAAGTAGTAGGACCGCCTGACTCATAACAATCATGGTTAAAAATTCCCATTAGGATAATATCTCTCAACCGTAACAAGAAAACTTACCAAGAACTCAGATACATTCCTAAAAATATCTTTCTTTATCATGTAATATAAGATATACTTATTTTGATATCTATATGTCTTTGTAATTATAGAATGAATAGAGATTGATATGTTTTGAGTCTCATATAACAACTCATTATTCATATATAGTACGTAAATAACACATACATTGTTCCTAAACCTTATCATTCCATCATTGTCAAGGTCAAATTTTGGAATTTTTATTACCTTCTTTTTTATATTTATATCTTCCTTCTACTCAAGTTTAATATTCACATGGATAGATAGTTGAACACTCATTTAAGAAAAACTATTTTTCTCCACTTTCCTCAATATGTAATTATCAATCCTTTGTATATATATAACAATTGGATATTTTTTATCCAAATAATAAATAATACAGTGTGATCATTTTGACTAAGAGAATATGATACCTTGTTTTCTTTATTAGTGTGGAAATGTATTGATATGTAAAAATCATTAATTACACACAAAAAATATTCTCTGAATCATATTCAACTCTTTATATGATGAAATATACTATTATCTTTAATGATCATTCTATATATCACACAATCTCTATTAAGATAATAAATCTATATATTTAATGAAAACATTAACATGACTAACTCCAAATAATTATTTAGGTAGTTTAATTCATTACCTTCAAATGGAATGAGACATAATCTATCACAATATCATTATTCATGAGAAATTATCCTAGTACTTTATTTGATGCATCACTAAAGGTTGAAAAATCTTCTCTATTATAGGTTACAGTAAGAATAGGTGTACCGACTAACCTTCTCTTCTGTTCCTTTAAATTTTCTTCACATTTATCTATCCAAAGGAACGTATATCGCATTCATGTAAAATTTTATGGTGGATTAGAGATTAATTATAATGTTTCCACAAAGCACTGATAATATCCAACCAAACCAATAACAATACATTTCTCAGTCACAGAGGATGGCCTGGGAAAATTTTAAATAATTTCTATCTTTAAAGGATCTACTAGAGTACCAACACATGAGATTATATAACCAATGAATGAAACTTTTTTTCCAAATTTAATACTTGGTATGTTTTTCATAAAATTTATACTTATTTAGTGACTTCAAAACCATTATCAAGTGATATTTATTCTCATACATTTGCATTGAATATATAAGAACGTCCTCTATAAACACTACCAATAACTGGCCAATAAATCTACAAACACTCTATTCATTGAATCTATCAACATAGCTAGTTCATTAGTGAGCCCAAATGGTGTCACTAAAAATTCAAAGTGTTTGTACCTTCTATGGAATATTTTCTTGGTTATATAATCCATCTAATACCCCAATTAATTGTTTATATAATGATGAGAAATCTGGGAAAATTATTTATCTCCATAAATATTATCCAGAAATATATCAATACAGGGTAGATGATACATATTATAGTTAGTGACCTTGTTAAATTATCAATTATCAATGAATAGTTTCATTAATACATCTTTCTTTTAATAAAAAGAACTATTTCACCCCATTTTTACAAACTTGGTCAAATGTTTCACTTATAACGACTCTCTTTATGTTTCTTCTTTGAAGTAGGTGTAGCACCATGCATGTGTTTTATTTGGCACTCAATACCACAATTATGTGGAAGACCTTGAAATTCATTTAGATACATATCAAAAAACTACTTCACAATAGGAATATCTTCGATGTTCCTAGCCAATGATCTAAGATAAACACCACTTTAGAATAGTTATAAATACCTATTGAATGGATATAATTCTCATTAAGAATTCATATTTATCATCTCATTGAAGGAATGTAATAGTTTAGGTTGGAATATCCAAAGATACATTGTTTCCCTAATAATTGAAGTTGCATTTATTTAAAGAACCCTAATGAATTCCCTAAATAACATAAAATTGAACCATAGGGAGAAAATAATATTTACAAGGGAACGTTTTGATAATCTTTAATAGAAGAAGAATCATATACCTAAAATTTGATCATCATAACATTAGTTTTTTTAATAATTCATCAAAAAATAATTGAGGAGTCATTTTTATATCCATATAAAATTATTCATACATAATATAGTGGGTTGAAACAATGTCAAATAATACATTAGTAGTTCTCAGGTAAATGTAAATTGTACCTTTCACCATGCCATTATCATACCCCTCATCAGAAAAAGTTATTGCATGTGATTTACCATTATATGTCATCTTAGTAGGTCTCTAGCGTTGATCAATGTCATTAACCTTTAGATTAGATAATTTTTTACAATATTACCCATACTCTTTAAATTTAACACACTTCAGTTAGTGGGGTTTAATCTATGGATATTTTTTTTAGTTTACATCATTATCTAACTTATTCCCATCAATTTACAATTTGATTCCCTGATTCCCTTCCTTTGAATCGCTAAAATATTTTGTAGTCCCCTTAATAAAATTTCAACCATTTTCCTTCCACACTTCTAGGATAAACAAAATCTCACCTTATCCTCACCATGATTTTAAAATTTTTCTTTTTAAATTCCATCTCTTTTTTATTATGAAAAATATTAGATGGATAGGTAACTCTACTCTATATTTTCACCTTGATTGAACATTGAATGATTTCTTCTTATCTACTAAAGTCTCCTATGTATAACACATTTCAGAGACTTGGTTTTAATCAACTGATTAATTGATCAACCATACATTTGGGTTGGTTGATAATACCTAATAAATATCTCCCACAACTCATAAAATTTGAATTATAGGTACCAATAGATTCATCATTACTTTGTTTTATCTCAACGAATTCCTTCTCCATTTTTATACAGATAATATTTAAAATGTACTTATTTATAAATAATCTCTTCAACTTATCGCACTCCACGGTTCCAATTTCATCATATTAGATCATATTATTTATAGGATTCACTATTAATCCACTTCCCATTTTATGTAATAAACATCCAAATTTTTTTGACCTGCTCCAAACACTTATAGATGGAAATTATATTTTAAATTATGTTGTTCTATTTATCAAAAAATAGTTTATTAGGTAAAACAACAAAAGAAGGCGGATGTTTCCTCATGAAGGAATCAAAATAATGTTGTTCCCACCTTTTCTTGTTTGAATGTTCATCATGATTCATATCTTGAGAATGTTTTTTGAGAATATAAAAAATATTTTTAATGTTATATTTCATAAAATTTTGATTCTCTAGTAGCAAATTAGTGTATTTTCCATCAATATCAACATTAACATGATACCTTCAGGTTATAGACATCAACTAAAACACAAAATCATAGTGTGAGCTGTAATAATCAGACGATGAAACCACATAATTTGGAGAAAATTATTTATAAAATATCTCAATAAATACAACATATTTAAAATCCATTAATCCCTTGGTTAATCTGATGTAATGTGAGACCATTAAAAAAAATTGGATGTTATCTTATACTTCGACCTATCCACATGGTTCTCACTAATGTGTTCTCATGATAATTTAAATATGATAACTAAAAATTTTCATGATTCCAACAATGTTGACCCATAAACTTCTTAAATAGATATTACATATTATTATATGATCATTCAATACATAAAATAATGATCCAGTCTTTATTCATAATGAAATTGTGCCTTCAGAAACATGGACACATAAACAATGGAATCGAAAATTAAATACATCATCTCCCACAATGTTATTCAAAACTATTACCCTTTTTATAGATAAAATACTTAATACTAATATTTATTACATGTAGAAATGAAACAAAAGAACCAGTGGAATCATATTCTCAGTATGGGTAAAGAATTAAGATCTCAACATATCATGAGCATAACGTTGTGATAACATGAGCATAAAATTCCAAAAACTATACCCTACATATTATAGAGAATAATATTTGGTCATTGTATAAATCATGGTGTTTTATAAGACAACAATCATATATGAATCAGAGAACAGGGTTATGAGAACATAACATTTATATAAGACACGAGTTTTCAGAATACACATTAGAATAGAAAATAATTTTCAGAGTAATCATGGAAAACTACCATGACTATTATAGTGAAATGGGTTCACTACACAAGTCATTGTAGTTATCAAGGATTAGTGCCAAGGAAATATTAGTGTACATAATCCCTTACTAAATTTTAATCAATTATTATTCAACACCTGTTTATCTCATGATATATACATATTTACCTAATGAATTGGAGGGACATATAATTTTATGATTTCACATCACATAATTCTAATCATACAGATGTGTTCTACAATAACATAAATCATTCATCATATTATAACCCATGAAAAATAAATGGTTTTCATAAACATTTCATCATAGTATAACCTATGGAAACTAAATGGTATTCGTAAATACAAATTAAAATCATCAGGGAATAACTTGTAGAAATGGAATGACATTCATATATATCATTTCATCATAGTCATATACCATCAATACAATTCATATGATTGGAACTCTTGGATCGTATCCCAAGTAAAACATAAGAAACACTAAAGGATGTTGTCATGGATGAATATAAATTGCCACAAACTAGCCTGAATACCCCTGTACAATAATAATTGAGCTATCCATAACATAGCTCAAAGGGAATTCTCAATCCATATGGGTTGGTTACTAGAACATATAATCATGTAAGACTTCAAAGGGAATAATTTTTCCACCAATTTATGAGAAATTATTCGAAAATAATGTGTATCCAATCAATATAAAAATAACTCGTAATGGAAAAAAGTTCCATGAGATGATAGAAACAATTCCATGGTAAATCATAAATCAAATGACAACAAAACATCCATAAGACATAGTCTCACAATTTGGTTAAACAATTGGACCATAACTCCAACATTCACCACTATCACTCTAAAATCCCATGCATCAAGCACACCCACCACCACCAAGTGTTACATTCCCTTTTCCATGAATAGTAATAAGATATATAAAAACTCTCAGTGGAAAAGATATGTTCTGATATATATATCCAAATACATTCTCACCATGTGATCAAGAAGATAATCCATACCAATAAACCAGTTAGGATATAAATTTTAATAAGTAAATCCATGGTAATTTATGTATATATTTTAATCCAAAACATTCTTACAAATAAATAGATTGAAAATATATCAAAATAAGATTAAATGAACATTTTTATATCAAAAAATTATATAAAAAATAGGAATGAATAAAATAGTTCTATGAACAATGGAATGTATAATTTATTCAAACAAATCCTAACACCTTGGTCATACGCTATGATTAAAATTAGTTATAGACTCTCATACCCTCACACTACTTAGTCAACAATCATGGATCAAGTTTTTGTGAACTTTCCAATAGTCTTAGGCCAATGGTACTAATTGAAAAATTTCCCATGAGGGAAAATCATGTTAAACTTTGTTTATTTAGAGTCTTCACAGTAAATCTATTTCTATAGAGTAATATTATTTGAATTTTTATCCTAATCACCCTCAAACTACATAGGCTCACATGTTCTATAATAAATCATACAATCATTCATGGACAAATTATTCATTTCGAATCAATTCATCATTTGCAATTTCAGTTCTAATTTTCATGTTCATTATTCCATTTCAATTTCTAACACTAAATCATGGGTTTTAATGAAATTCCATAGATTTACATAATATTTTCTTTTAATATAATTTTATAAATAATAAAAATAAAATCGTTTCAATAAGTCTTATATCATTTCAAGAAAACAAAAATTTCAAAATATAAACTACAAATTAAATTCAATTATAATTGAGGGTTGGTAAGTTTTCCATTCCCTTTTTCATGTCAAATATTAAATAAGATTAAATAAAAGTTTTTTGAATCAATTAAAATAAAATTTCAATGGAATCATTATATTTACATTTTTTATTGTTTGGTAAATCATTATGGATCCAAATACCATTAATCATAAGATCAATCGAGCAAACACCCAAAACTCGATTTCCAATGGAGATTCCAAGGATAAAAATTTCAATAAATAATCCTTAGAATCATAACCCATAATATCAAGATCCATTATATTAGTATCATGATGATTTAACACTTTTAATAAGTATAGAAGATGATAAGGAATAATTCTAGAATGATAGAATTTTCAATTATTGGAGGGAAATAAAATGCATCTAGTAGTGCTTCGATCAGAGAAGAATCGAAGCTGGAGGATCCAAAACACCTCTTGAGGGCCTCTACAGAAGCTAAAGGTTCAGGTTCAAGTTTAATTGGAGGAAATTTGAAATTTTAAATGTGTATGTGATTTTAAAACTTTTAAAACAAGGACTATGCTTCATACTTTATCACCACGATGCAGAATAAGAAAAAAGTGAAAAAAACCACGACACATCATATGAGACAATTCCAAAGTCACCCCCAACCTTCATACCTCCTGCATCCACATAAATTTCTATTATGTATATTGTTTTTGTAAGTATAACACCACTTTTTATCCCAAAAACAATGCCACATATCCCCTTAAAATGGAAGACACACACATAACTACATGCACACAACAGCTCCCCTCCAAAATATTACCTAACCTAAACAGGAAATGGGTCTAGAAATGCACATGACATAAATACACACTACATGATATATCTATGAAATCCCAAAAAAATATATATCATAGATTTAAACTCAATTTCATATTAACCTTTAATATTTTTACAAAAACTCTGTAAAAGTCTAGGAACAGTAACCAATATTAAAGAGATCATATGGACATAAAAGATGGTAACAAGATGTTAAAACATCTCCATAATAAAAACATTATTCAGCCAATAATCCATAAAAATTATTCCATTTTAATGTGGCAATAAAACTATTTTCTCCTCAATTACTCATTATCCTAAGTCTCTTATATATAGAACCATGTTTTAATAACACTCAAACCAAAGGTCTGTACGTCCCTTGAAGAACATTTATCTTAGAATCACAAACCCGGAATGGATTGTCTATCTTGGATAAATTAGATTCAAAATCAATGAATTCCCATATCATGATATGATAAGGTTTAAAAAGATACATTATAATAATTGATACATGAATCATGTTGTTGACTGATCTCAATAGTGGTGGTCAGGCTAAACAGGAAGACACATTTCTCACATGTTAAATAGTCTTCAAAGGACCCACAAATATAAATGTAATATTTACCATATGTACACAACATCAGTGACCCAACTAAGGTGGAACTCTATTAAAAACCTATTCACCAATTGAAAACTACAAATATAATCAATGGGGATAAATATAAGATTTATACAATATTTTTTCTATAACAATTCACTAAAAAATAAACTGAATCATTATCATAATCTTTTGGACCAAATAGGGTCCAAAAATGGATGTTTCCTTCGAATCTAACCATCAAAATGAATATTTACATGGCCATGCATACAAGTTGACAAAAGGAACCATATGGGTGGATGACCGGTAACTATTTTTGTGGGAAAACTCATCCATTCCCAGCTCGCCTCCCTAAAACACAGTAAATTCAATAACTCAAGAATAAATAATCTTCTTAAGGATATATATAGATAATTATTTCTTTTCATACATCAATAGATGATACTCCATGATTAAACCAATGTGGTATGTCATCACCTCTTTAAGGGCTTTAAAAAAAATGGGAATTGAATTGAGGATCCCTATTTGAGAATATGATAAATCAAATTCCGTGTAGTTAAACAATCCCTATCACTAAAAGACATTCCAGAACCAAATCATCACATGTATCCTAGAGATGAATAATGTGATCCAATTTGGTCAGTTGATCAAACACTTCCCATATAACATGATTCTTCTTAGTGGTATGTTCAAATCCTACAAAAAAATCCATATAAATATCATCCAACATTTAAGTCAGTATAGGAAGGGGGTGAAGAAAAATGAAAGGTTTATGGTGCTCAACTTTGACCAATTTGGGAGTAAAATAATGAGAAAAGGAATCATCCATGTATCTTCTCATTCATAGCTTCAATAATCATCACCCTATATCATAGAACATATTCATTTTACCCGGGTGCACTCCCTATATGAAATTTTTGAAATCTCCCACCAAATCCTTTCTCAACAAAAAAGTCATAATGTATCAATTTTAGAAGCATAGAAAACCATTAGAGGAAAAGGAACACATAGGAATGGTATCCCTAGCATAAAGAGAGTCCCAAATTATATAGAATTCACTATCAATATGTTTCTCCTGAAAAATCATCATGAGAAAAGAGGAATTCATCTGAACATCATTCAGAAAAATATTGTTCACATATTAATGGACTCTCAATTTGAACAAAGAAAATAGTTAGAATAAAATAAACTCCTACTAATGACTATTTCATGTTCTAGGTTGGATTTTTACTACTCAAATAATCAGTAATGTAATCCCCCTTATCAGGGGTGTACGCAATATCAAAATCAAATGACTACAAGTAAACCACCATATTCCTCTGTGGAAGGTTCAAATATTTATAAAAGAATATATAAATTATGATTTTGGGTGTGGAATAAATGGTAAAACATTCAATAAAATCATAATTCTTTCAACTCATAAGAGAATATGTCACACTTATGATATTAAATTCATGGGTTTTATATTTCTTCTCATGTGGTATAAGTATTCATGAACCATAGGCTATCACATGATCACTCTATATAATATCACCTCCCTAAATAAAACCAGATATTTCATAAAATAAAACATATCCTTGACTAACCGATGCAATATTACACACTGTAAGATAAGTCAAAAGACACATCAACTCATGAAAATAACATTGGAATTTTTAATCCCAATGTAACTTCACTCCTTTTTTAGTGATAGGGGATATCAGATAAGCTATCATTGAGAAATCATTCACATGCATTGATTATTGAAAACATTATATGGTAAATCCAATTTCATAATATCCATCACCATATTAGGATCGACTAAGAAAACATGTTTTGAGAAAATGTGTTTGAAGAAAATCACATCCAAAATCTATAAATTACATTTTTAAAGAATTGTAATGAGTTTTTGATCTATTCAAATTTATATAACTATACTTAGATGACAGACATGGTTTTCCTCAATTTTGATGTAAACCAAAAATTCATCAAAACAACCACCAGAAATGAATCAAGATACATATTGAATATACATTTCTTCAATTCCATAAATATAATAGGATCATTTCTTAGGCCAAAAGGAATAAAAATAAGCTCATAATTTCCATAAATACTCCAAAAGGTGGTCTATGGGATTTAAGATTCCTAGATTCTAAAATTGTAATAATAATACCATAGATCAATATTCTAGATTCAATTTTATCCTTTCAAATGAAAAAATAATATATATATGGAGATAATAATTTATTTCTCTAACTCAATTTTGTTTTCATCAATCCACACAAAGGTGAAGTGTCCCATGAAGAATCATTGAAAAATCCATTGGCACTGCATATGGTGAAAATGTAAAGTCCCCAAACCCATTATATAAGGACCCTGCTTTAAACATTACATAATCTTCAATTAAATGGATAATTCACATTGGGTATCTTTTCAGATTTAGAGTTTTAGAGAATTAGTCCATAACTATTACATTATATCTTAAAAGATACAAACTAGACACTTATACTAAATTCCATTTTTTCAATAAAATAAAAACTCTTGAAAAAAGAGTCATTTCTTGTTATATGTTTTAGAAAGCATGACCTTCTCATGATCGCATCCTTGACCCTGTTTATCTTTCAGTCCTACGAAAAACATTTCAAAACATGGGATGAGCATGAACATATTAGTAAGGGTTGTCAAACAATGAAAGAAAAAAATATATCATCAATACATACATAATGTAATATCATTAACATACCTCATGAAATCATTATAATTATGTAATACACATAGAAATCATAAGTCATAAAGGTAAATTTTGGAATACGTAACATAATTACATTGTTGCTTTAAAAGCTACGTAGGGAGTAATATTTGTAATACCCATCATAGTATATTCCCAAAATATATTAAGAGAGTCATTGACGTTTACCACGGTCATGTTACCCAATGTATTTTAGAGTTATCTCATGCTCCCCGGCCCTAGGTTTATCACAAAACCACCCGTACATGTAAATAATTCCCAAGAACCATAACATATTCATAACAAAAAAAACAAACATAAAGGAAAGATAACATTTCCACATTTCAATAACAATATATTATTTAAATATATTGATATAACCAATCCATTATCCAAACCATTTTCAATACCAAAATATGTGAAAGAGTATATGTTACTTATTTTCCATTAAAAAAACTTGTGGCTTCTTAAGGAAGCCAAAGATCAAATAATAATCACGGCGTCAGAAAAGTCATGGTCACCACTTATGTTAAAAAGTGACATTATTTTTTTTGTCATTTGGTGAAACTCCTCAGAGAAAAATATTCCCATTGAAATGAAATGAAATATCGACGATTTTTATACATCATATAAAAGAATTTTGGGTATAAAACAAAATATTCCTCAATGAAAGGAGATTCAGATGAAGTCCCTTACCTTGTGTCCAAATTGACTTAATCGTTCTTTAATATCTTGAATAATAAAATAATGTTCATTTATACTTGATTAGGATCCTTTTTAATGTTTATTATTCCTTTTATATCTATTATTACATAGCTATTATAATTAGTTTATTATTTGAGTTCATATCGGACATTTTGTCGATGTTCAGAACATGAGTTAAAAATGAATTTTTTTTAATTATAAATTGTTCATGTGGTCAAAATTTCGTTATCTCTATAATTATATACATGATTTAGATATCATATATATCATATATATCCAATATATATATATGTATTTTTAATGGTACATATCATTTGGAGGTACGAAATGAAATGCACCATTCATGGAGAGGGTAAGTTGTACGTACACAAGAACGCTACTTTCATTTCTATTTTATATTTAATGGAATGAAAAAATAATGATACATAGGTATTTTTTAATTCCAGTATAATATCATAGTTAACAACATCCTTTATACGTTCCACATATGGTATGAACGAGTCATATCACTTTGAGGGGGCAGTAGTCCACACTTCCTCAAATGATAATATCGTATTTACCCACTATAAAAAACAATAAATGTATTCTATAAATGAAAAATATAGAAGAATAGAAACAATATAAATATAATATATATCACATATAAATACATTTCCATATTAATTTCCACCATAAGAGGTGGTAAGCGAATATTGAACAATCATCATTTCGTGAGGCATTAGTTTGTCATCCACAGAAACAGTATGTTCTTTACCTATTTAATGGAGGTCTGTGATACTGTAGTTCAAATCCATCTCATAAAAACATCCTAGTATATCTATGATATTTCTGTTGTTATAAAATAAAGTATTAAAAATATTTTCTGTAGTTGGATAAGTAAAATAAAACAAAACAACATAAAAAAATATGTTACCTTTAAATCAGGTATCTCCCTTTGGTTTGAACCAAAAGGTTTAATTGAATTGCCTTATGACTAGGGGAAGTCTTCTAGGAGGAGGATCGGGATGAATGGAGCTTAATTGGTCAGATTTTGGACGTTCCAAGGGTCTTGAGAAGTGTATAGAATGGGTTAGAAGTTAGGGTTTTTTAAGGGGGGTGAGGGGCTCTTTAGGAATGTTTACAAATATTATTTTATTATATAATGATTTTCTGTTTCTAATGGTCCAAAACTCATTATAGATGAAGATATGATGACTAATGTTCGAAATAAAATCATCTAATAAAAATTGGACACGTTTTGGATATTTTTTTAATCTTTATATTCTAATTTATTTAAATCATTCATTAATGAAGTAAACACTGCATCATTATTGAGTCATAAATATTTTTATTTATTTGATGTCTAAAAATTATAAAAAAAATACCATGATGTAGGAAATATTGTTATCCATAAAATTAATATTTATATTCTAAGAGATAGCTTATATAACCTCTTGTAAAAATTGATTTACTAAAAGATATATGTTTGTGTCATATTAGACTTTTCTTTAAATAAATTAGTATAAAGTGTCATTATCACTCCAAAGTGGCTCCATTGGGTCCCAAAATCGACCCAAGGATACCCATGGTTAGAAACTTGTCAAAAAATTGGATTTTAAAACATTTTAGGTTAATTTAATATTATTATAATATTATTTTTACCATTATTTATCATATTTAACCATTAACTATGGTAAATAAAATTTTTACTAAAATAAATATTCATAATGTCTAAAATTAAATGTCACCTATTTACAAAATTTATACCTCTTAATTCCATATATAGAATCCATTTTCCAAATTCAAAACAAACAAGTGGAAGAAATTAATTTAAAATTAATTCCAGTTGTCAAAACAAAAAGTGTGTTTTTAAAAAATAATAACTATCAAAATATTGACACTTGTTTCTATCCAATTTCAATGTAAAATTACTTCAAATGACAAAAATTAGATTAAATGGTAAAAAACTATTCTAATTACACTTTAAAACCAATTAAAAATATAATATTACCATATAAATTAATTAGATTAAAAGTCATTTTTGAATTAATATAAAGTATTCTCACTATTCATTAAAAATGAATTTTTTCAGAAAAATACAAAAAAATTACCCAAAAAAAAATTCAATGTCCTGATTCTAAAGAAGAATTTTATTTTGAATAATAGAACAAATAAAAGTGACCAAAACAATATTTAAAGAGGGTTCTCCATCAAAAGGTGGTAAATCGACCTTTTAAGGAATATTAGTGTATTTATACTGAAAAACTGATACTTTCTTATTTTAATCTTAAAAATTTATTCAGTAAATGTAAAAACATTTATAAAAGAAGTATATTCATATTTTAGTTAGTTCTGCCCATTCCTACCAATAAAACAGCTAGGTGTTAACTACCATTTAAAATAATATTATATTATTATTTTTCAGTATGACCCAACATTGTGTGCAATGCAAGATTTCAATGAACCATGTTTTTGTGTATTGGGTAATATATTGATGAGAGAATCCCTTTTAAATTTAAATTTAAATTTAAAAAAAAAATTATAAATACCAAAAAAAATTATTCATAATTTACCTAGGATGTTGCATCCTTCCCCCATTTTGGGATGTGTGTCCCTACAATTCTATTCACTTATCAAATAAGTTGGGGTGTTTATCTTTCGTAAAATTTTAAGATTCCCATGTTTCCTCTTCAACCATATGGTTTTTCCACAAAACCTTTATCATATTAATTACCTTATTTCGCAATACTTGCTCTCTTCGATCAAGAATCTGGACTAGTTGTTTATCATTAGAGAGATTCTCTTCTAACTGAACTACCTCTAGGCTCAAAACATGAGATAGATCTGGAATATACTTTCTCAACACAAAATCATAAAAACATTGTGTACCTGGGATAAACATGGAGGTAAAGCAACTCTATACGCAACTGGTTCAACTTTCTCCAAGACTTCATAAGGTACAATAAACCTCAGACTCAACTTTCCCTTCTTATCAAAACGCATCACACTTTTCCATAGAGAAACTTGGAAAGGAAATGATCACCTACCTCAAAAGAAATATCCTCCCTTCAGTTATCCACATAACATATCCTCCAAGTTCTGAATTTTTCATTCTGAATGCCCATCTGATTGAGAATGAAAAGTTGTACTGAAATTTAATTTAGTAACCAACGACTTCTGAAGACCTTTCCAAAAGATAGAAGATAACCTGGGATCAGGATCAGATACAATGGAGAGGGGAACACCATGCAACCTACCTATCTCTTTAACGTACAACCGAGAAAGTTGATCTAGAGAAAAATTATCTTGAATAGATAGGAAATGTGAAGATTTAGTCAATCGATCAACAATACCCCTGATTTAATAATTACCTCAAGATGTATTTGGAAATCCCACAATGAAGTCCACGGATATATTTTCCCATATCAACTCTGGAACTGGTAAAAAGTTAAGAGTCCATTTAGGTAACTACCTCTCTGCTTTAACATGTTAAAAAGTCAAACACTTCACAGTAAAATCAACAATATCTCTTATCATTCCATCCAACTAGTAATACTATCAGTGATCTATGTACATAATTGTACGGGCAGGATGACAAAAAATGGAGAACTATGAGCTTCACAGAACAACCCATTCTTCAACTTTGAATCAAAAGGCACATATAATCTCTTCCCAAACCTCAAAACACAATCATTATCAATGTTAAAATCAGAAAACATACCCTTAAGAACCAAATCTACCTTTTTCTACAACTCATTGTCTCCCTTCGGCCATTTCATAATTCTATCTAAAAAAGATGATTTCACTGACACCTGAAACAAAACAAGGGAATTTCTTAAACCAACAACTTCTATTCCAAAGTTCATTAAATCAAATACCAAAGGATCTTATTCCAAATGTAACAAGGTTAATGTAGCATTACATTTTCAGCTAAAAGCATCGGCCACTTTATTTTTTTACAGATGGTAATGAATTGTGAAATAATAATCATTGACTAATTCCAGCCATCTCCTCTGTCTCATGTTAAATTCATTCTATGTGAATATATACTTAAAACATTTGTGGTCAGTATATATTTCACATTTTACTCCATATATATAATTCCTCCAAATTTTTAAATCAAAAACAATAGCGGATTATTCCAAATCATGCGTAGGATAATTTAACATATATGGTTTCAACTGATTTGAAGCATAAGAAATTACCTGATCATTCTGCATAAGGGCACAACCAAGTCCTTTCATTGAAGCATAAATGAAGATAAAAACAACTCACCATTTCTAGAAAGTAGTTCCAAAATTAGAGCATTCAACAATCTTCTTTTCAATTACAGAAAACAATCATCACATTCTTTAGTCGAGACGAACTTAACACCTTTTCGAGTTCTCTTAGTCAATGGGCTAGATAATCATGAAAAATATTCAACAAATCTCCAGTAATAACCTACCAAACCAAGAAATCTACGACTCTCTATTTTATTTGTGGGTCTAGGAAATGCTTTAAAAACCTTTTTATAGAAGGATCAGTAATTATACCATTCTTTTGAAACATTTTGACCAAGGAATGAAATTTATTGTAACCAATACTCGCACATTCTAAATTTCCCATATAGTCTCTTTTATTTTAAGGTTTTAAAGAAAATACTTAAATGAATTTCATGTTCCAGTCAATTTTTAGAATATACAATAATATCATTTATAAATACAACAACCAACTATAACCTTAGTCAAATGATCCACCACTACAAAAAATTGTTCAATTCTGATTCTGACCATCAGAGGATGCTGATTTGGAAGTTGATTTCCCTCGGTATGCCTTTCCAGCACAACTTCCTTGTTTCACCTTGGAAAAACCATTCTGAACACAAAACATTTCTTAGGTAAAGCAACAAGGTAATCTTTAAATGCTATATCATTTTAAAGTTAACTTAAATTAATTTTTGGATATTAATTTTACAATACCCTAACACCCAAAGTAGACACTTCTACTCAGTTTCTATTTTTTCCAAAAATAAAAACTCTTGAAAAAAAATATTCATGTCTTTTTCTATGGTTGAGACAGCTTGACTTTCCCTTGATCCCATATTTGACCCTATTCAACTTTAAGTCATTTGAAAAAAATTCAAAACATGGGATGAGCATAGAAATCTCAGAAAGGGTTGTAAAAAAAGAAACAAAACATTAGATCATCAATACATAAATAACCTAATCTTTTTAACATACCTCATGAAATCATAAGATTTATGAAATACACATAGAAATCATAAATATTAAATGTAACTTATGTCAAAAATATCATACATATGATGTATCTTTCAAAGCTACGTATGGTGTTAAATTTAAAATATCCTTCATAGTATATTCCTGAAATGAATTAGGAAAAACATCCACGTTTACCTCCCTCATGTTACCCATTAATTTGAGAGCTATCTCGGGCTCACCCACCATAGGTTAATCATGAAACAACCCGTATATGTAAACAATGCCCAAGAACCATAACATATTCTTAACATATAAAACAAACATAAAGAAAATATAACATTTCCACATTTCAATCACAATATATTATTTAAATATATTGACACAACGAATCCATTATCAAAATTATTTTTAGTTCAAAAATACGTAAATGAGTATATGGTACTTATTTTCCTTTTAAAAATATTATAGCTTGTTAAGGATGTCAAAGATCTAACAATACTCTAGGAGGTGGAATGGTCGTTATCATTGATTACGTTAATAAGTTACATTATTTTTTGTAGTTTAGTAAAACACCTCATAGAAATATTCCCTTTGAAATGAATTGAAAGTTCAATGGTGTTTATACATTGTATAAACGATTGTCGTGTATAAATCTAAATATGCTTCAATGAATGGAGATGGAGGTAAAGTCCCTTACCACGTGTCTGACTTGACTCGATAGTTATTTAATCTCATGAATAATATACGGAAGTTAATTTATACATTATTAAGAACCTTTTTAAATTTTAATATTCCTATTATACTATGTATTACATTTCTATAACTATTATTTAATTATTTGAGTCCATATAGGACATTTTTTCAATGTTGGGAACCTGAGTTAAAAATGAACTTTTTATAATTATAAATTGTCTATGTGGGAGAAATTCCAATATCTTTAGAATTATATTCATTATTTAGATATCATATATATCCATTATATATATTTATTTATAATATTACATAACATTTGGAGGTAAATATGAAATGCACTATTCATGGAGACGGTAAGTCGTACGTACGCATGAACACTGCATTCATTTCTATTTCGTATTAAATGGAATGAAAACATAATTATACATAGAGATAATGTAATTATAGTATAATATCATAGTTAACTCTATCCTTTATTCATTCCGTGTATGGCATGAATGAGTCATATCACTTTGATGGGGTGGTAGTCTGCACTTCCTCAAATGAAATTATCATATTTACCTACTATGGAAAACCATAAAGGTATTCTATAAATGAAAAATACAGAAGCATAAAAAATATAAATATTATATATATCACATATAAATATAGTTCCATATTATGGTCCACCATTAGTTGTGGTGGGAGAATATTGAACAATCATTTTTTCGTGATGCGTTAGTTTGTCGTCCACATAAACAGTATGTTCATTACCCATTACATGGCATTGTGTGTAAGTGTTGTTTGAATCCATCCCATAACAACAACCTATTATATTGAGGATACTAGGGTTTTTATATAATAGAGGAATAAAAAGATTTTATGGGGTTGTAGTATTAAAATAAAACATAAGACCTTAAGAGAAGGTGTTACCTTTAAATCGGGTGCCTCTGTTTAGTTTGAACCAAAAGGTATATTTTAATTTCCTTCAGCCTAGGGGAAGGCTTCTAGAATGAGGAAAAGGATGTAGGAAGCTTAATTGGGAAGAGGTTGGACGTGCCAAGGGGCTTGATATGTGTATGGAATGGGATATAAGTGAGGGATTTTAATAAGGGTGAGGATGGGATCTTTGGGAATGTTTAAAAATATTATTTTATTATATAATGATTCTCGGTTTATAAAGGTCCAAAACAAATTAAAGTCGAAGATAATATGACTAATTTTCGAAATAAAATCATACAATAAGAATTAGACATGTTATAAATATTTTTTTAATCATTAAAATCTTATTTATTTAAATAATCCATTAATGAGGTAAACACTACATCTTATTGTATAATAAATATTTTTATTTATCTACTGTCTAAAAATTATGAATAAAAATTATCATGATGTAGGAAATATATTTATATTTCAAATGAATATTTATAGTTTAAGTGATATCTTATATATCCCCATGTAAAAATTTATTTACTAAAAGATATATGTTTGTGTCATTTTAGTCATTACATTAAATTAATTAATATAAAGTGCCATTATCACTCCCATGTAGCTCCATGGGGTCCCCAAATCGACCTAAAGATGACCATGGTCATAACTGTATCATCCAATAGGATTATGAAACATGTTTGGTTAATTTAATATTATTATAATATTATTTTTTTCCTTTATTTACGAGATTTACCCTTTAACCATGAAAAAAACACTTTTTACTCCAGTACATATTCACATTGTCTAAAAATAAAAGGTACCTATTTACACAATTTTTACCTCCTAATTACATATATGAAATAAAATTTCCCAAATTCAAAACACATAAGTGTCAGAAATTAATTTAAAATTAATTACTATTGTCAAAACAAAAAGTGTGCTTTTAAGAAAAAATAACCTTCCAAATATTGACATGTGTTTATGTCCAATTTAATAGTGAAATTACTTCTATCATCCAAAATTGGATTATATGGTAAAAAAAATATTATAATTACACATTAAAAACAATTAAAAAGATAATCAAACCTTATAAATAAATTAGATTAAAATGTTGTTTTGAATTAAAATACATTATTTTCACTATTCATTACAAAATGAATTTTATCAAAAAATACAAAAAATATACCCAAAGTAAATTTTTTTGTCCTAATTCTAAATAAAATTTTTATTTTGTCAAATAAAACATATAAAAGTGACCAAATAAATATTTAATGAGGTTTCTCTATCAAAAGGTGTTAAATCAACTATTTAATGAATATTAGAGTATTTATTCTTAAAATAATATTCATTCTTATTTTAAGCCTCTAAAATTTATTGGATAAATGTAAAAACATTTACCAAAAATTTATATACATATTTTTATATTTTAATTCCATCCCCAACAATACAACTACTAGGTGTTAACTACAATTTGAAATAATATTTTATTATTATTTTTCAGTATGACCCAACATTGTGTGCAACGTAAGATTTCAAAGAACCTCATTGTTGCGTATCAGGTAATCTATAATAAATAGAATCCATTTCAAATTAAAATTAATATTTAAATCACTACTATTAAAAAATGTGAAAATGTCTTATTCTTTATTTTTCTAGGATGTTACAAAGTATCCCAGATCCAGTTCCATACTTTATTACATTAGTATAACAAACAAAGAAGACACATCCTGAAGGATCAAATAGTTTAGTATCATTGGAAAAATATATTCAAATAAAATTTTTAAATTACAACATGAAATAAAATACAGCATAGAAACTCCTTTATAAACATCCATAGACTCCTAGATTTTCCCTTAAAGACATTCATAATACATAACTTTACATCCTGGAGAAAAATAAAATGGGGTGAGATAGGTTGATTAGTAAGGGTATGTAATAAAGATTAAGAAAATATTAACAATAATGCATGATGAATACCTTAAAACGTATTTTATAGGAACATAATATTGGGAATAATATATTAGGACTAAAATATGAATAAATAATTCCATATTCATATACAAATTATAATGAAATGTATACATGGAAATTATAGTAGTCAAATAATCACATGTATTATCAATTACTAATTTCATAATGATGTAATTTAAAATCTTGGGCATCATAAACATACCTTTGAGTCTTAGGCAATGACTTCATAAAATAAACAGTTATGGCCTTGATCAAATCAATAAATGTTTTGTCTCATGATACCAATAGATGCATTGAGGGGCTATAGAGGGCCCCTAGATCAATTACTAATTCCAATACATTCCCCATATAAAGTTGTTAAAGCATAAACAAAATATACATAAAATATAAATATCCTTATACAAACAATAATTATATTCTCTAACCATTGTGTGTAATATGGTAAATGGTATAAAGATAGCACATCCACATTCAAACTTATCATAAACCATTAAATAAAATTTTATAGATGATATCATAAAATATTAATCCCATTTAAAAATATTATTCAACTTAGGGTGTTCAAGTATATAATAAAAAACTAACTAAATTATCATGTACTTCTTGAGAGAAATACCCTTTCAACTTTGAAAAGAATATTTATTTTAGATAAGTATTTTTTATTTATAAGAATTTTTTGTATAAAACAAAAAAAATTTATTATTTTTTAGGGAAAAATATAGATTTTAGATAAATAATTGTTTCTTATAATATATTATTGATGGTTCATGAAAATGGGTAATAAATTGAGAATTTCCATTTACCCAGGCTTCCGTATGAAGAAAAATTTATAAGGGAGCCTTGTAAAACTATGCATTTCCAAAAAAAA
This sequence comes from Viscum album, assembly GCA_963277665.1. Lineage (NCBI taxonomy): Eukaryota > Viridiplantae > Streptophyta > Magnoliopsida > Santalales > Viscaceae > Viscum > Viscum album. Next base: position 150,144,247 of record OY728148.1, read on the forward strand.
ATAAAGATTAAATAATCTAAATAATTGAGTTTGGAACATATAAATAGAATTTATAAGAATTAAATAACAATAAATAATAATTACATTGGGGTAATGAGTATGAAATTCATACCCTAATTAAAAATTGGATGTTTGGAAAGAATCACTTACCTTATGTTTGAAGCTGTTATGAACTTGTTCATATTGTCATGAATAATGAAATTATATTCATTAATAATATAATTCTGAACATATTAATTATTAATTTGATTTATTAGTATATTATTAAGTTCATTTATGGAATTTTTAAGAGAAATAATATTAAATTTTTTTATTCCGGGGTGTTTGTTCCCTTGATTTTCTAGATTTATTCACCTGTATACATGTTTATAAAATCATGTAAAAGGGAAATAATTATCTTGAATTGAAATTATATGTTATTAATGAACATAAATAATTCTCTATTTTCTTATATATTATATTTTATCCTAATATGAGGATGATTAATTAGATATAACTTTAATGATAATCGATTAAATTATTTTGGTGGGTTTTCAATCGTCGTGAAGAAATTTTGTCATATTAATTAATATCATGTAGTTATACTATGTAAAGAACACTAAATATCTTATAAAAAGTATAATAAAAAAAATTTTAACCATAATTATGGTTTAAAAAACATCCTTAAAGATATTAATGGAAAATAAAGTCGCATCGTCCATGATGGGAGTAAATCGACACATCACAGATGATGTTTACCTTTTTATAATAAAAGGGGAAAGGATAAGTGGTTTAATGATGGATCATAGAATAGAATAAAAAATTTACATTTATATAAGATACTATAGTTATCAAGGATGTTTTTATATAATATGTAAGGACATAATAAGAAGAAATAGAATTAAAATAATTTAATTGAGAATGAAAAAATAATTACATTTTCAATTATTCTCTTTTAGAATAACCTTAATGAACATTGAAATGCTCTTTTTGTGAGACCAAAATATCCCAGAACGTGGGGGAGAGGTTTGATAGATTATATTAGTTTAATATAAGCAATAATCAATGAATTTTATTGTTAAGGAGTATTTTTTGTGAGGGGTGATATATATAATGGAGGAGAGGGTGATATTTTAATCATTTGTTTGTTATTTTGGCTCAAAACTATGAAAATATTGATCATTATCAATAAATATAAAATATAATAAAGATATGTTTTATATTATTGTTCATTCATCATTCATGAGTCAATTAATAGTGTATGTATCTTATAATATGTATATATACCATAAATTATCATATTCCACTCTTCACCAAAAAATCAAGTAGTTCAGAAAAATCCCAAAAAAACCATACCTCATTTTTGACATATAGAATTATAAAATGAACTCCTTTTTTGGAAAATATAAATTAAAAATATGACACATTTAATTTTCTATTAAAATAATTAATTATTTGAAAAATATCAATTTAAAAATTATAACTCATTGTATGACACATAGAAATATTTATTAAGGTCCCATAATATGAAAACACATTAAAAATTTATGAATCTATTTTATAAAAAGAAAATTATCATAAATTGTTATGTTAATTTTGGAATTATAGTTAATTATTAATATTTCACATATATACCAACATATAATTTATTTTTTAAAAAAAATTTATTTAATTTTTCCATGATTTAAATACAAGGTATTTTAATTTATAAGATACCAAAATATTATTTATACATTTATAGGAGAGTTTACTATTCTATTGGTTATATAAAATTTTTAATGTTCATATTAATATTCTAAAGATCGTATTTAATAGTATATTAAGTTTTTAAACTCATTGGTGTGTAATCATAAACTACCGAAGATATTAAATTTTAAAAAACACATATCATAAAAAATTTTGTTGTTAATTTCTCCCCTCTTATAATAATTTAATCCTCAAAATTTTGATAATGTAACCTAAAAATATATTTTGATTGTTCTTCATCATAAATTTATTTGGATCCCAGAGCTTCAATTCAATTTTATGATTTTTCTAAAGTAACTTTACAAATTAAATCATTTGATTCCTCTACACCTACTCTCTAGTGACTAAAATCTAAATAGGCTCTTCACGGTAAGATATATGGTTCCATATATATTCCTTTATAATTGATTATATGCATTGGGTTTAGAATTTACATCATTAACACAGATATGTGGAACATGTTGTGTAATTCAGAAAGGCTAGGGGGGATTTTAAAACCATAATCCACAATAAAAGTTTTCTATAGGACTCAAAAAGGTCCAATGTACCTTGGGATTAGTTTCCCTTTCATTCAAAAAATTATAAAACCCTTCCATGTAGATACATTCACACTAACATGATCACCCACTTGAATCTTCAAATCCTTTCTCTAGTGATCAACATAGCTTTATTGTCTACTTTTTGCTTCATAGATATGTATTTTAATAGTAATTACATTTTATGTTTCTTCCTTCACACGTTTTGGGCCTAAATGATTCCTTTCACCAAAATCATCCCAAAATGTTGGTGTATGAGATCTTTTTATATACAATTATCCAGATGGTTCCATTTAAATAGTTGAACAGAAACTATTATTTAACGTATACTTGACCAAATTCAAATATAGATCCCACATACCATGAATTTAAAGTTATCATGATCATAACATGTATTCTAATGTTAGAATGGTCCCATTTAAATTCCCTTCATCTTCAGGGTCATAAGATGTACTCAATGGGAGCATAGTGTCTAAATATTTTTAAAGACTTTTCCAAAGTATCGATGCAAATCATGGATCACAATTTGAAAAAATAGAACAAGGTGGTCCATAAAGTCTTATAACTGCATTAATATATATTTTTCTAAGGAAATATAGTAGAAAATCCACTATTATAAATTGTAAATGTATATATTTGGAATGATGATTTACAATTAACCTTATTGCATCATTCTTTGTAGGAGTTTTGGGAAATATAGTGAAAAAATCCATAGTGATGTCTTCAAATTTGCATGAAGTAATAGAAAATTATTTCATTAATCTTTGAGGATATTTTCATTAATCTTTCACATGTTGACACACTAAACATCCTGATACATATTTAGCAATTTTACAATTCATATTATGCCACCAAAATATTTTTTCTATTATCTATACATCTTAATTTTACTTGGATGTACAAGGAAATTTGAGATATATGCCTCATTACATAAATACCATGTTAACATGGGTATAGAACGAACATTTATCCTCTTCAAAAATTTCATAATTTCATCCTCATACATTATTTTTTTCCAACATCCCATCATCAACAGCTTAAATTTTCCACGTAAATTTCTCATCCTCAGACTAAGGACATGTAATACATTCCCATAAAGACTAATGGTCAAAAAATTAAAAAATTAATGATTTTTCACCTTCCTTGATAGTTCCCATATCCATATTTACTAAGTCTATTTACATAGGATCCTTGTTAATTCAAATTTTGTTTATAACTGTTTGATACATCCATCTCAATGAATCAAATACTTTATTTTACTTCCCTAGGTGGAAGAGTATTGAACTATCATAATCCTTGGGTAGTTCAATCCATCACCTTTACCTCATGTTTAGTTGTTTCTATGAGAAGATAAATTTCATGCACTTTTGATCTATATATATCTCACATCATTCACTATAGTGTTAGTGTATCCATATCATCAGATCAAATATTTCATTTACTAACTCATGATTATGAGTTTGAATGTTTTTCATGATTTTTTAACTTCCTAGATGCATAGTCAGTAACACTATCATTATTCATTAGAAAACATCCAAGTCATTTATTTTATGCATCACTATAAGTCACAAATCCTCAATTTTCAGACAGTACAGTCAAGATAAGAGCATTCACTATTCTTCTATTAAATTACATAAAACATTATTCAAATTAACTTTCCATAAAAAATAACCCCTTTAATAGTATTCTTGGTTGATGGGTCAGCTAATCAGAATATAGTCTAAATGAAACAGTAATAGTAATCTGCTAAGCCTATGAAAATACATAGCTCAGTTATGTTAGTTTGTATTTTCCATTCCTTGACTGTCTTTGTATTCTCGTGAACAACTAATTTTCCATATTTAGAGACAATATATCAATGATAATAAACTATTTAAAACAAAAAATCACCCTTTCAAAACCTATCATAAAAACATTTTCTTCATAAATTCTTCATGACAAGCCGAAAGTGGTTCTCATGGTCCTCTTATATTTCGGAATATATCAGGATATCATCAATAAATATTACAAAAAAAAATATTCAACATATTCCTTGAACACTCTATTCATTAGATACATAAAATGGAGGGTTCATTATTCAACCCTAATAGAATTATGGTAAACACATAATGTACATACCTGGTTTGAAATTTTCAAATTAGAATATCTTCCTTCCTCACATGTAATTGATGATATCCTCATTGGAGGTCGACTATCAAATATTATTAAGATCTATGATGTTTATCAAATTTATCATCGATGTGAGAAAGGGGTATTTTTTCATTATTGTAATACCATTGATTATTATATTGTCAATTTAAATCCTCATGGATCCATATTTCTACTTGACAAAGAGAACATGGGATCCCCATAGAGAAATAGTTGTGTGAATAAATCCCTTATCTCTCAATTCATCTAGTTGTTTTTTCAGTGCCACTAATTTCAAAGTGGGAATTCCATAAGGTGTCTTTGATATTTCTCTTTCACTCGAAATAAAATTAATAAGGACCTCAACATCTCACTCTATATGATGTCAACATAAATCCACTATAAATAAATAAATGTATTGTTTCACAATAGGTGCATCTTCAATTTGAAGCTTTATTTCCTCATCTATAGAAGATGTTCTATCTTCCTCCCCTGTAATTTGATTAAAAGGAGCTTCTAGAAGTGGATCTAGATATGAATTTGATGATTATTTCTCCCCTTTAAAGATGATAAATTCTATTCCATCGTCGTGATTTATAATTTCCTTCTCTTTACAGAAAATATTTTCATTAAATTTCAAAATCCTACCCATTCCATGAATTATGTCAAAATAAACAATATGTATGATGATAAAATCATTAATTACAGAATCTTTTTGTGTTATAATAAGAACTTTTCACCACAAATTTCTTTCAATTAGGTTTTCAATGGGTTTCTTTACTAACAACTTCATTATTAATAGAAATTTGATGTAGTTAATTTTTAAATTAAACTAGGAAGATATAATGGAATGTGATGATCTAGAATCAAATAAGGATTTAAATAAATTTTATTAGATAATTAATGTATCTTCCACCATATCATTATGATCTTAAACATTGGATATTATGATGGCATAACATTTCTATTAAATCCCATGGCCATTTCATATGCAAGTTTCCTTGAAACTTCAAAAAATAATTTGAATAATATCCCATCTTCCTACAATTGTTGAATTGAAAATTATTGGATTTTTTTCCCTTTAAATCATGATCAAGATTTATTTTCACACCACACTTGTAGTTAACCCCTTTTATGTTTAATATGGAACTAGTGTATTTCCTTCCACAAGTGTTTTCTATTTGAAAATTACCTTTTTAATCTTCCTTTTATCCATTATTTTCTCTTATACCCTCTTCATCCCTTGTTTTCCCATATATTCATAAAATATTGAGAATTATTTCTCTATCTTGATAGAATATGAGACTATATCTTCGTATGATCGTAAATTATAGGGAACTAGTGCTCATCATTTGAATGGTTTTAACCCACAAAATAATAGATCAATATTACTCATTGGATTGCATTCGTAATTTGTAGTGTGCCTTATTATCCTTGTATACTTGGATTCATACATAGACACATTCTGATCCTTTTTTTCCCTCATATTTAGGAATTGTCTCTCCATATCTACTCATTTCCCCTTAAGGAAATTTTTTCCAAGAAAAGAACATTGAAAACCTTACATTCCATGTTTTATAATTTATTCCTCATTCTTCATGTTTTTATTTATTGACCTATATTGATTTGTATCTCTATAGAGACAATATATTTCTATGAAAACATTTTCCCATTCATTAATTCCTATAGAAAAAAAGTATCTTCTCTAATAAACTTATACATTGCTCTACAAAAAATGTGTTCATAGTCCTCATGGATAATGTTGGCTCTTTTGGAATGATGTGGTCTAACATTTCTCATCCATGGTCTGGATTTGGATGCTCCATATGAGTATGGTTATTCTTCATTACCTATGTTTGATATCCCATTATAGTTATAAGTTACTCAGCTCTAGTTGATGCTTCATCTCCAAAATCATTACCTTGAATAGGATAGAAACCCCTACATAGGATACACACATTGATACGGTTTCTATTCCTTCCACTATTTTCTATTTCTGAATAATGGGATATGATAAATTATTTTATTTACCATAATAGATAATTTTGAACATGGAACACTTTACATTAATTGTATATTTATGCATAGCTAATCTCATATTCATAAACAATATTTCATTGGGGGAATATTTAATTTTAAATCCATCATAATGGTTTGTAATGAAAATGAGAATTACCTAAAGAACATCCTTAGGGAGTGTCAAAATTGGTGTGAAATAAAGAATGTTTTTTATATACTAGGTTACACCAAGTAACACCCAATTTACATTGTTGGAGTTGTTCCCCTAAGTATATATATGCCATAACCACATCCGCTTGTAGCATCTAGATAGGGATATATTACTAGGAATACCCACATAATCTCTACCTTAACAAAATTCTACAATCCTCTTCTATTCTTATCATAAAATTATATCTTAGGGTTATGTTCCCTAAAAAATGTTTTCTTAATATAGATTCTATGTTTTCTACAGAACTTTCTCTGATACCAACATTAAATACCCCGACAATATCATCCTCGATTTGGTTCCTTACATTATTACATTTGTATAATATACAATGAAGATGTATCCTGACGGACAAAATACATTGTTATATTTGGAAAAATAAATACAAATTTATGTTTTAAATTAAAAATTGAAATTAAATACAATATAGAAACACCTTTGGAAACATACATAAAGTCCATGATTATCCCTACAATTTATTTGTAATACATATATTTTCATCCTAGGGATAATAAAACATAATAATGGGATGACCTCATCTTCCTAGTAAGGGTAAAAAATACATCGTAATATAATATAAACAATAAGGCATGTTGAATAACAAAAACAACATTCCATTTGAAATTAATCTTGATCATAATATGGAAAGAATAAAAGATGAATAAATAATGTCGTATAAATAATCACTTAAGAATGAAACATAAACATGTATATTATACTAGTCAAATAATCACATGGATTGTCAATTACTAATATCATAATTTGATAATTCATAATGTCTAACATCATAACCATATCGTTTAATCCTCGAAAAAGATATCTGAAAATTAACAGATATGGCGTCAGCCAAACCCGTATTTGTTTTGTCTCATGAGACCTACAGATTCTTAGAGGGGGTATAGGGGGGACCAACCATAACATACTAATTCCAATTCATTCCTCATTTAAATGTGGTAAAACATTAATTAAATAAACAATCTAAAAATAAATGTCTTTCCCCAAACAGTATACAAAATCACTAATCATTCCGATTAAAATTGAAAATGGTATCAAGATAGCACATCCATAATAAAACTGATCACAAACCATTTAATAAATTTTTTTAATTATATCATATAATATTTATCCTAATTAATCATAATATTCAACTTAGGGTGTCGAAATTTAATAATATACTCTAATTAATTCATCGATGAATTCATGAGAAAAATACCCCCTCAACTTTCTGAAGAAAAGTAATTTTGGAAAAATCATTTTTATTTGTCATAATTGTGTATAGAACACCAGAAATAAAAAAGTAATGTTTCCGATTAAAAAATTATTTATTTTTGAAAAATAATTGTTTCTTGGAACTAATTATGAATGATACTTAAAAATGGGTATGAAATTTTGAAATTACCATTAATCAGGCTTTCATATCGAGAAAATTGATAAGGGAGCCTCATAAAACATGAATTTGGCATAAAATAAAGATGAAATGATCTAGATACAAGAATTTTTAATATTTAAATGTAAACAATGAGAATAATATATTATTCAATAAGAATTACATGGTATAAAGAGTTAGAATGCGTAACATGAATGATAAATTGAGATTCATGTAGAATATCGTTCCTTTTGTAAGAAAGTGTTTTTTACTTGTATTTAATGTCCATGTTAATTATATTAAATTTATTGATAATTTAAATAAAAAACAAATTAAATATGTATTAAATTTATTATTATATTATTATGTTCGTTTATTGACTTGTTGATGCATTGTAATATTCAATCTTGATGTTCGGGAGTGTTTATTTAACTGATTTACATGAATAGTTCAGTTATATACAAGTATGAATGATCATGTAAAATAGAAATAATTATATATAATTGAAATTATATATTATTAATTAACATACAAATGATTTAATTTATTCTATATTATTTTCTATCCAGATATTAGGATGATTCATGAGATAGGAATTTAATAAAATTCATTTAGATTATTTTGGTGGTTTTTTGAACGTCACTAACTAGTTTTATATTATTTTTTAATTTCATGTATATATACAAGTTACATAAAAATAAAAAAAATTATAATAAAAAAATTAACCATAATTATGGTTTTATAAACAGCCTTGGATGCAGTAATGTAAAACGAAGTCACATTGTTGATGACGGTGGTAAATTGGCACATCACGGATGACATTTTGATTTTTTGAATAAAAGGGGGGAGGAGATAGGGTTTGATGATGGGTCTAAAAATATAATAATAAAATTAAAATATTTATAAAATAATGTATATATCATGAATTTTTGGTTCTAGGTGTTTACAAGAGCTCACAACTGTAGGTCTCCTCGACTCCAAACACATCATGAAAAGGTTCGCCTTAGAGGAAGATTTGATATGCGCTTGGTCATATGCACATCGAATCTGTAGTGGATATCGATTTATCCTTTTAAAATAGTCATATGACATTCATATGAAGTACAACACACCAAATATGGTTGTTTGGGTAATTCTTTCTAAACTGTTGAATCCATTTCAAAATCTATCAATCCTTTGTATTCTTGTAATCCTTGATGGTAGTTATTTATGTTTGGATAGTAGGATGAGGGATACCTACCATCCATTTTCTCCCAAAATTTTTGTTAAAGATAATTTGTAAAGATGCCTATAGAGTTATTTTTGGTCAATATAGTTGAATAATTTCATTATAATCATTTTTGTTATTCGAATCCTATTATGAAAACCATCCCTAGTGATAGAAAATGGGACATTGAATGGAGGATTTCAAGAACGTGAATCGGAGGTGGAAGGAGATTGGTTTGAGTGTTAAATAGATGACCTCAGTCCCAAGTGAGACTATAGATTTCGATGGTAATCCCTTGGTGTTCGGTGGGTCATCTGGTCATGAATCCCCTGATTGACCTCTCAACAGGAAGTTGTCTTGCAGGAATCAGTCCAGGGCGTTTCAATGGTCCCAAACACACCTCTGGACCCAAACATTCCGAAATTTTTTGGTAGATTGAATAGTGATATATGCATGGGGAGTTCTAAAAATACATTAATTTTTAAGGATGATTCAGTGGTTTTTGGTGAGGGAGTGAAAGGAACATATGTTTCAAATGAATGTTTGGAGAATTTTGACTCTTTGAATCTTAGTACTCAATGAAGTGAGGCCCCAACTAGAAACAAGGATTCATCTATTGTGTAAATATAAATAGGGGATGAGGGAATCCTTGTAATCCTTCATTTGTTTCTTACACCAAGTCAATTCAGCCATGAAAATTTCCATATTATGAATTCCATGTAGTGGATCATTCGGACTCAATTAGATTCAGCCCTAGAAGCAAGGAGGTGGATATCAAACTGGGTAATAGTTTTGAAGGTTTGTATATTGATGATCTTGTGTAAGAGTTAAAATAATCGACTAGGGTGGAAGAGCAGAAGGCCCCTAGTAATGAGTCATGTTATGAGTAAAACATACAATTAGCTGGAGATTCAGATGAATATGGACATGGAAACAAGCTTCCAAGCCTGAGAAGTATCAAGAGTCATAGGGGTGTTCATAGAAATAGAAAGAACTATTCATATTTTCCACTTCTTATTGAGAATAGATCCACAAAGAAGTTGAAACCAAAGAAGGTGAGAAATGAACCCAAGGATGTCTTCCAGTAGGTGGAGCCTATCACAGTTTATGAGAAATTGTTAGAATTTCTAATGCACTCGGTAAAGGAGATGTTGGATTCAATTCTATCGATTAAATCTACTAAGGAAGTTACTAACAGAATGATGAGTAGTTTATTTAAGGTATCACCAAATGAGGAGCAATTTTCTTGGATTGACAAGAGGGATCGTATAATGACAAGAGGGTTTAATGATGGGATGATCCCCATAGTGGAGTAAATCTAGTTCTGGGACAAGATAGAATTATGGTTTTAATATTTTTTGTTGATGAACCAGATACACAGGTAAACACTATATCGTAAAAGTTATTTGGGTAGTTAAAATAATGTTGTCTTAAGTTATGATTTAATTAATCCATTATATCCATTTCTGGTTGAATTATGGGTTTCTCACTTTTTCTTCAAAATTGTTTGTTAATAAAGAAAATTAATTTTCATTCAAAGTGGCTTTTTTATTATCTGAATCATTAGTTTAATATTTTGGATCAAGGTAGTTAATAGTTTGAGAATTGTCACTAAATCTATTAAATAATAAACTGAAGATAGAATTTTTTTTCTTACATCCTTAATGATGCATGGAATAGTTAATTTATCTAATAATGTATATATATACCATAAATTACCATATTTCACTATTATCCAAAAATTCAACTATTTCCAAAAAATCCCCAAAAAAAACTATGACCATTTTTTGATCTATAGAATGTAAAAATGAAATACATTCTTTTGAAGAAAATTTTCTAAAAATAATAAAATTTATTTTCAATTAAAATAATTATTTATTCGAAAACTATCAATTTGAAAATTATGAATGATATTTTATCAGATAGAAAATTCAATTATTATATCATAAAATTATCTTATAATGATAAGACAATAAAATATTTATCTATGAATATATATTATGAAAATAATTATTATTTTAAATAATTATATTAACTATAAATTTGTAAATAAATATATATGTTTCACAAAAATACCAGCAGTTAATTAATCTTTTCTAAACATTTATTTACTTATTTTATGATGTAAATGTACCAGATTTTCAACTATAAGATACCCAAATTTTATTTATACTTTAACATGATTATTTACACTTATATTTTCCATATTATATTTCTTAATAGTCATTTTACTATTCCAATTGTCATATTTAATAAAATATTATAGTCTTAAACACTATGTTTCATGAATCATAAACTATCGAAGATATTAATGTTTAAAATAAGAATATCATAAAATTATTGGGTGATACAGAAAAACATAGGTTCATAAATCCTTTTCCCATCAAATCATCCAACATATCTTTCATCTCTATCAATTGTATCACTACCACATGGTAAGAGGGAATAAGTATTATATGGGTAAAAATATAAAATTTAATGGAAAATTCAACCTCCAATACAGAAGGTAATCCCAAAAAATTCAAAAATAAAGACTCTGGGAAACCTGACAAAAAATTGGGGATATCACCACTCAATGATCCCCCACTCCATGTAAAAAGATAAAACTAAAATTACCCTTCCAAAATATAGAAAATAAGGTTTGGATCTACTCAAACTTGGGTCCCATTCTCCTAGAAAAACATGAAAACCCACATCATGCACAGTAAAATAGACATGTAAAAGATGATAGCTAATATGATACTATGAGAAATCAACCAATCCATACTGAGATTAATGTTTTTCCAGTTTCATGTGGAGAACAAAAAAATTAAAAGGGATTTCAACTACTGATATAAAGAAAATGCATGAGAGACATCAAAGACATTGGTCTCTCTTTATTTCTCAGAGAATAGTTATACCAATAATTTAAAACATAATATTCATTGAATATTCAAACAAATTTAAATCATGAGTAAATATGCACAAATGTAATACACCAATAGAACATAATGTGGTCACTAAGGATGGGGATATTATGATGGTACCACTCACTATCATAGGACTCCAATTAGCTTTCCTAAGAGACTTCCACAATGTGAGGATGTTTAATTCCAGATTATTATAGACATAACCCATTACATCATGAATAAAATGATTACAACATAGTACATTTAGGATATGATGACCATATGTTGCAATGTGTGGAGGAAAATATATGGAATAACTTCTTTAAGTATCCATACAGACCTCACAAACTAACAAAATTTGGTTCCTCATTACAAAATCCTTTCAAATTCCCAACATTAGCACACTATAAGCATGTCGTAGGGTCTCTTACAAACACTTGAGAAGTTTTGGATAGAGTTCTCTATCAAAAACCTCGATGAGGCTCATGATACATCCTATTTGATTTAAAGGAACCAATTGAACTTCTATTGGGAGTAAGAGGTACTCCCAATATCCAAAACATTCCATCCAAGTCAAGAATAGACATCAATACTCTATCTAACACATCTACATAAGTAGTGAGCATTATCATGAAAACCTAATATTTAATATCAAATAGAATACACATATCAAATTGCTAAGACTTCAAATTTACATTCATTAATATCTTATAAAAAAACTAACGAAATTCCACAAAAAAATTTTGTATACAGAGTCATGGTCTTATCGCATTACAGGAGACTGAGAAGCTCAATGGACTTTTCCAACAACATGTAATACAGATAAACATTATCTATGAAAATAACACTAATGTTCTTCCCCACAATGAACTCATGTTTTTTAACCATCATCATTGAATAAAAACATTTCTTAATGGTCCCTTCTAGGATGAAGGTAGAATACATCACATTTAGCAGATTATGGGTTTCTAATAACTCAAAAATAAACTCAACATTCTTCATCCAATCCTATTCCTCTTGAAAATCATTTAATGCTTCTATAGATGGTGGTTTCTATCAAATAAATTCAAAATGATATTCTCTAATTTCATCCCTTAAAAGTTCCACTATGGGAGCATGAACGAGAAAATGTACCTATTCTAAATCTTGGATAGCAGACACTGATATCTCAAGTAGACTCATATAAAGTGCAGTATTCACCTATTTTGTTCCACAAAGATATTTATCCCATGGACTATTGCAATGTATTATATGATCTATTATATTATATAACATAAATTGGAAAAATGAAAATATCCACCGAAAATATTAGATCATCAACTCAATCAGGAGATTCAGAAATATAAATCCCATCAATTAGATTCAATAATTAGGATTTCAATGAAATCATATCAGGATTAGGTAAAGGACTATAATTAGATCATTTATTCATCATGTCAATCTTTACTAGAAACCCATGGTATCTTTTGGAGAACTACAATGATGGATGCCTCTGAACTCAATCCCAACTACCTCTTAAGTCCTGAAAAATTCTCCATCCTGAGTATTAGGACATCCCATATTGCATACAAATAACAAAGAAAGATACTCATATTGTTCCTATGATACCAATTTTTTAAGAAATTTCATGAATACCCTAGTACACTAATACCCAATATGTCCCTGACATATCCTAAAAGGTGTTCTCAGTTCCCACTGGTTGGTGACCACTACCTAGAATCATGTAATAAATCAAAGGGAATGGTTTTTCAAAAAAGTTATAATAAAATATTTGATGATAAACATTAAATAGTTGGAATTCCAAACACTACCAAAGGATAAATTTACCAATATAATATAAGTAACCATTAATATATAAATCATAAACCAAATTTTATAAAAAATCAACATTACACGTTCTCACAATCCTAGTTTAATATGTGGACCATAGCTACATCATCACCATCATCACTCCAATGTCCTTTGAATCTAGAACTCCCACCATAACCAAGTGGTTCTTTACCATTACCTAGATGTGGAATAAATAACATTAAGAATTATTTAATTTAAATGTACATTGTGATCTTTTCATTACAGTAGGATCTCACTAATTGTTTCGTAATAAATTCCATAAAAGTAAACCACTTATAAAGAAAATTTGAATAAGGAAACACTTGGTAATTCAATGGAATATTTTAAACTAAAAATATCATTAAAATAAATATATTTCAGTTTTATGAAAACAAACTTAAATGAATATTTTTATATAGACAAAATTATATAAAACAACTCACATTAATAAAATATTTATATAAAAATGGCTTGTATAATCAAGTAAAAAAACAAAAAAAAAAGTTCATATACCATAAGTTACATTAATTCCTATATATAATATCCTCTCACTAATCAATCATCAGGAATTTTTTAATTTTATCAACACATCTCCCTAGGTTTAGGCTAACTATTATAATCAATCAACTTCCCATTAGGGACAATATTTCTAAACTATGTTTAGTTAGAGTTTTAATTATCAATCCTTTATTGTAGAATCATAGTCCATGTGTTTATATCCAAATAATCAACTAATTACATATTATCACTTGTTATTCAATAAATCAATAAATAAATCATGCAAAAATTATTCATTTAAAATAAATTCAACAATCTCATTTGAATTGTAAAACTTCCAGATCATCGGACATTTTCAATTTCAAAAAAAATGGGTTTTTATCAAATCCATGCCCCCCAAATAAAAAAACATTTTAATCCAATTTCCATAATAATAAACATATAAACATCGCATTAAATAATCTCTCATTTAGAAATATATTTTTTTCAAAATCTCAAAAATAATGTCAATTCCATTGAAATTGGTTGTTTCAATAAATTCCATGATCTTTTTAAAATTAAACTTCAAATCATTTAAATTCATGGTAGTAGTAACCAATTTAAAACACAATTCAACATAATAAATAAAATTAGGATTTCAAATGTATGTTAAATCATTATCAAACCACCTACCTTTAATCATAATATCAATTGAATAGACACATGAAATGAGAATACCAATTGAGAATCGAAGGTGTAGAAGTTCAATAAGGCGTGCTAGTAATAATAACCCCACAAATCAAGATCCAATCCATTAAAATCGTGAGGATTCAGAACTCTTAATAAGGATATAAGAGGTTATAGTTGAATTTTTGAATGATATAAGCTTCACATACTAGGATGAAATAAAAAACATACACTAGTTCTTTGATATGAGGAGAATGGTGGTTGGAGGAGATAAACCACCTATTGAGTGCCTCCAGAAAATATAATGGTTCTGGTTTAATTAAAGTATGTGGGAAAGATGAATTTAAAATAGGTAACATGTTTTAAAAATAAAAGAACATAACCCATAGTGAAGCCTTCTATACCATGGTGCATAATGGGGCGAAAAAGAGTTGATCGCAATGCGGCACAAGAGACCACAACACAGTCACCCACATCCAACTTACCTCTAGAATCCACAACATAGTTTGTTCAAAATACTATTTTATGATGGAAAATTCCATAGTCAATCACTCTCACAACATCGCAGATCCCATTTATTTTGAAAAATCACCATGAACCACCTCCACTCCATATCTCTTTTCCATTCCATAACAATCTCTCAAATAAAGTGGCACAAAAAATGGGAACATAGTAGCTACACACTCCAAACTACATACATCCTATACTCAATCCAACTGCACCTTATATTCTCAATCTATAGTGAAACACCCTAAGAAGAAGTTCCAAAAAATACTGAATTGGATAATATTAACACCCATCCTAAAATGGATCAAATGGATGGACTGAATGGATTTGAATAAAGGCAATGGGATGTTATATAAATACTATAAAAATATCATTAATGCATTCTTGAGGATAATAACCTTTACATTTTGAAAGAAATTATTTAATGTATAAAAATTCCCAAAATATTAGGGAATTTTGTTTAAGTTAGCATGAAAATATGTAATGAGATTATCAAAAAATTGGGCTATCAGGACATAAAAAAATCATGTTCGTGTCGTGTATGTTAAAACAAAGATTTCTTTTAAATTTTTGGTAAAAAGTCAAAATTACCACAAATAAAAAACGACCAGAATATTACTTGAAAACAAATTTCAGAAAATATAAACATGGACAAATCAAATTTAAAAAATAATATAGGTACTTTAATAACATTCATCAAAACATTTTTATAAAACATGGATATTTAAGAGAAAATATTTTTTTCTTGAAGAGAGAAATAAAGTCAATTTTCCTTAAAAAAATTCTTTCATAACATTAATGGAATACTTTTAATTTTAAGAAATAAATGAGGAGAGAAAATTCCAAATATTATTTAGAGATAGATCACATGATTTTACCATCAGAATCTTAGTCATAAAAAATTTGAATAAATTATGTGTTTTTACCACAAAACCTATTCCATTGTGGTAATTTCTTTAACATTATCTACATGAATGAGATAACCTCAGATGGATATATAAATAATGATAAACATAATATAAATCTCATAAATGAAAATCATGGGTAGTGTACATACCACATAAATGAAATAATTGGTGAATATTTCATCGATATCATTGAAATAAAACGGATTAGAAAATCTATTTTTTAGAGTTTTATTTTCTTCAAAAGTGCTCAGGATTCCTATTCATTGAAAGGATTCATTCAGATATCCTTTTATGGATCTTAGGGGATGGTCTTTTGAGAATACCAGAACCTATAAATTTGGATATGGATTTTTTGAAGATATTTCTCTAGTAGATAGTCAATCTATAAATCTCAATATGGTGTTAATATGATAAATGAGGGGTTCCCTTTTATAATTGATGGGAGGGGTGGTCATGTGATTTAATAATAGATTAAAATATAATAAATTCATTTTATATAAAAATAATCTAAACATGTCATGTGTTATAATATAAGGTAGGATGGTGTGAAAATTACAATAAAATGATATTTTTACAGGTTTTAGTGTCATTTTAAATATTTTCTTTCAGATTAATTACATAGTTAACCAATTTTAATCATCAAAATTATAAAATATTTTTTACTCTTAAAGGGTTTTAATTTTTCATCTAAGTTATAAATTAGTTCATAAATGGACAAGGGATAACATTATTTACCATATATTATCTATATCATCTTCATTCAATATTTTTATTATTTTTAAATAATTTTTAAAAAAATTATTTTTATAAAATATCATTAATTTCAATTTTGGCATTATTCATATAATTTGACTTAAAAATACAAATATAAATTTTAATTTCTAATATAATACTTTTAAAAATAACTAATATGTTATATTTATCTATAAAATTCTTCGAACAGTATGACTCATAAAAATTATAAAAATTTTAATACTTTTAAATCATTTCATTTATTTTTCGTTTAATTGATTGAATCTTGTATTATAATTGAACAATAATTTTAGGTAAATATTTAATCACTAAAAATTAAAAATAAATCACCTTAATGAATATATTTTTATTATGAAAAAAATAAAAATTTTATATTTGTTGAAAACATGATTTTTTTTTCTAATGCTGACAGATAATATATATTTAAATGTAAGAGAGTTACACAATGTGACTTTCTTTACTTTAGTCATTTTATAGGAAATTTTAAAGGAAATATGTCTCTTAAATAAGTAAATTTAAATACAAATCTGAAAATGGATGAATTAAATTCATTGAATAGAAACATATATGAACAATAGTGACCATGACACCTAGTTTTAATCTAGATTAAACCGACTAACCCTTTACCAAGGTGATATATTTTACCGTGTTTAAAATTTATTATAATTAAAAATAAAAAAAAACATATTCATGAAATTTGGACCTTCAATATTCCAATATATAATCCATTTTCAGGATTCAATTTATATAAGTTGAAAATTTTAATTTTAAAAATAATCATCAAAAACACAAAAAAAAACCCCATCTTGTTAGATTAAAGAATTTTTAATCATGAAACATGATTTATACATATATCATGAATATAAAAATATAAAATATTTTTAACAAATTTGGTTGATTATATAATATATTAACATTATTATAATCATTCACCAATAATGATAATTTTATTCATTATGATACAAACATGTTGCATGCATAAAAATAGATTTTTAGAAAAAAAAATATTTATTGTTAAATTATTCTTTAATTTATTTATAATTACTTGATAGAAAATGGCATAATTATATAAATATTTAACCATAAATATTTTATAATTCAATTATTCTTGGAAATAACAATTAATCTAGTGGAATGGTGATAAATATCACATATTAATATTTTAATAGTATATCGTAGTACATTTCAACATGGTGTTTGGTGGAATGCAAGTTATCGAAGAAATAAAATTATTTTTAGAGAAATATATTCTAAAATATCCAGGTTATATAGTGTGTGTGTGTGTGTCTATGTTTTTGTTTTTGCGTGTCTTTGTTTTTGTGTTTCTTCCTACTGCTTACTTTGGTTAAATCATCCTGTGATTTTTAGTAATTTCTGATATTATTATTGTATCAGATTACTAAAAATTTAAATTTATTTTGTTATTCTATTATTTTATTAATTTTAAATGACATATTTTTTTATCCATCGTTTGTTTTATTTTAAATTATTATTTTTCTATTTATATTATTATAGTTTTATTTTCCACATATAGGAATTTTATATCACACTAATAATTGTGAGTTTTTATAAAAATGTTCAAAATAAGTGGATAAATTATAAGATCATCTTAAAAAAATATCCATAACAAATCATCTTATTTAATTAAAAATAACACATTGATTTATTATTATTTCTCTTATATTTAATTGAATTAATATCTGTTATATATATAATAACAAAAACAATTATTCATCAAAATCTACCACAATTGTAAAATAGATAACATAGGTCAGAGGTATATATTTTCATGTATAACTTGTTGATAAGAGAGATCCTAAGGAGTGGATCATTTTTTAAAAAAATATTAACTCAGAATATGAATGATACAACGATATTATCAGTAACATTTATTATGAATTAATGACCAAAAATTTTAACACACTGAGATTTTAAAATAACTCTATGTTCAATAGTGTATATGATACACAACACTGATTCTAAACGAACCATGTAATATTAATATTTAAACATGACTATTATTAAATAAGTAGGAATTTATCAGATTAAATACTTTATAAAAGATATAAAAATATTATAATCAATATAAATTTACTAATTAATTCTAAGAAAATAATCATTTAATTTTTATTAAACATATATTATTCTAAAAAACTAGATTTCCGTGAAAATATATTTTTTCTAAAAAATTATTAATTTTAATTTTAAATAATTTCAAAATTTATATTACATAAAATTTAATACATTTTTGAAATCATCATATCAATATTATCTTTGGGTGAATTCTTGGGATTTTACTTAAATGATTGATTTTCCGAAAATGAATAATGAAAAGTATTGATTTTTATTGAAAACAATATTTTGTTTCATGAAAGATAAAAGTCCCATTTTATATTAATATTTTTTCAGAGATAAATTATTTATAATATATTTTAAATAATCCAAATATGTTCATAGGAATCAATTTTATCTTTAAATTTCGTATGAAGAAATTTTTATATGTTTAAAAGATATTTTTCAGGAAAATTGTTTCTATACGCTTGATATATTTTTATATTAATATATTAACTATTAAAATTTGGGGGATTTATTTAATGTAATTACTATATTATATAGTCAACATTGGGTTTTAATACTTATTTAACAGTTTTCTATATATGGGATAAGAATAAACCATGTTTTATCTTTAAAATTTCACTTTTCTAAAAAGTTTTTTTATGTATTGCATGCTTACTCATAAAATAATATTTTTCACATTTAGAAATTGAATTTGATAGAATATATTATATATTTTAAATTATAATTTTTCATTTTAGTAAATTGGCCCTATTTTATTTCTTATCACTAGGTATAGTAACCGTCATAAAATTTATCACATCAATATATGGTAAATTGTGATAATCTAGGTTAAACTTAAGTGATAAGGACATAATTTTTCATTATAATAGTTATTTTATAAATTTAATTTTCAAATTATTAAATTTTTAGCGAAATTGAGTTTAAAATATAAAAATTCCCATGAAAATAACTAATATAATATTTATTTCAATGAAAGTTACAAAATGTCACTCTCTTGGTTTTAAATATATCTTATGTGTATACATATGGAAAAAATTAATTTTCTAATTAATCCTAGTTTATATGTTTATATTAAGGAAATTATTTACATTATATAAATATATTTATAATTTTTATAAATTATAAATTTTCTTTATATTTGTATGCAACCCTGATTTTGTATTTCTCAAATTAAAAAAAATCTAATAAATGATTTTAAAAATATTAAAAATTATATAACTGAAGTGATATAATGTGTGACAATAAATTATGAGATTAATATTACATATTATTAGTATTTAAATAAATTATATTCCAACTAAACCTTTTATTTATATCTTTTAATTCAAATAAAATAGAGAGTGTCTAAATTCAAAATAATTATATTATATTATATATAATATTTACTAATATACATATAAATCATTGAAATGATATAATTAGAAAATGGGGATAATATATGGTTTAAAATGTATCCCTTTATATATTTATATGCAATTTGGAACCTTTTTTTTTCTTTCAGAATGACTATAATATATTTTAATCTTTTATGAAATTCCAATAGTGCTCATCCCAAAAATTATAAAATGGAATCCCACATTTATCTTCTTCCCTCTACATTGATCCATATATACTAACCCAAAACTGAAATATTATCTTCTAAAATACCATATAACCATTTTTGGGGTTCTTTTCATCTCAGAATACCAATAGTAAAGCTATTAATTGGAAATCTAAAGGAGTTATTTAAAAGAAGAGGTTTCACTTTAAACAATTTATGCCTTTTTTATTATTTTTTCCTCATATAAATATATTATTATATTCATGAGAGAGTATATTCATTATAAACAAAATTATTATATTTTATTTATAATTTTAATCCACTTTTATTAACCCTTTAACTTCAAATAGAATGTGAATGTATCCCTTGTTTGTATGTACAACTTATCCTATCTACCTTGCAATACAATTCTTTTTTTAATATAGTATTTTATGGATGTTTATTTTTGAATTGTTTAATATTTATATATGATAAATATTAAATATTTATACTTATTTAATGATAATATTATATTCACCCTCTTCCCTTCCAAAGCATTGGAAAAATGATAACGTTGCACATGTGTAAATGTGAACTACCACCTCCAAAAAGAAATAAGATCCATTTTTTTTGTTTTAATTTTATGTCTACAAGTATGTATCTATTGAAAATTTATGAACAAAATTAAAAATAATGTTTCTTTTATGTTTTTGTGGTATTTACAATTATCTCATTCCATTTGTAAAAAAATGAAAACAACGTTCATGCGTACGTACGACCTATCGTCTCTATTAATGATGTTATTAAATTTTTATATATACTATTATAAATAAATCTAAACATTTATACAATATATATATGATATTTATATAATTATTTAAATTCTATAGATTATTTAACCATGAACACAGTTCAAGGAATAAAACTATTGAACCAACCCGTACATAAAAAATGAAAAAGATATCAACCAGAATAGTTATTTAAAAAAGAAGTGTTACCAAAGGGGTTATAAAAAGTTATAAGTAAATAATATATGATATGATATATATGGTTATAATTCCTTAATAACTTTATTATACATGATGTTCCAATTCATACGAAGGAAGTTGGACCTAAGGTAAGGGATTTTCGTCTCACTTATCTTTTTGTGGGAAATGTGCCTTATACACAATATATTTCTTTTATGTGGTTAAGGTACTAACCATGAATTTAATTTTAGAATATTCAAACTACAATTATTTCATATACATATACATATATGGTTATTTATTTCATGAGTATTATGATTCAAAATTTTCCACTGTAGTAAGGGTTTTATGTTAAAATCTCATTATTTACCCGGATTAATTATAATTTTTAATTTGATGATGTAATATATTAATATACCTCTCATGAAAATCATAAATTTTATTATCCTTTAGTTATTTTCTGAAAATACATGTTTTAAATAAATTTTTCTCCCCTTAAATACTTAGGATACTGAAAGAATTTTTCAATAAAAAATCACTTCATTTCTCTCATCAGTAAAAAAACTATTTTCCACCATATCTATGTTTTCTAAAATGGTTCTGAAGAATTTTTTGAATATTATAATATGGATTTTTAAATAAATGTTTTCTCCTTTTTTGAATTTCAAATAAATGGTTTAAAATGAATCTTCATATCATTTCTGTAACAAGGTACATTTTGAATTTTGACCAAAAATTATCGAAGGATTGTTTTTTTCTAACATCAGCATGATCCAAATTTTTGACCTTCATGACTAGTATATGTTTTTATGATTCCATAATAATTCTAAAATATTCAATTTAAATGAAAAAACCATATTATATTCTAGAAATATTTTTTATTTTGAAAGTGATTTTCAATATGGAAGGCTTATTTTTTCAAAATAAATTATTTAGTGATCCATAACGAAATCTTCATATATGATAACATTAATTGACACTCATTGTGATTTAATAGGGGATGATACATTGATTCAATTCATACTCATTATTAGTATGGTTAGTTTTTATAATGTTATGATTTTTATGGAAGCAATATATATTCCCTATATTAGGATTTAATGAATTGATGAAATGTTTACGAACCCCATTTTTTAATCACATGTTATAATGTAATGATATGATGAATTTTTTAGGATCATATGAAATAGATAAGAATGGTTTTCAATATGTGATGGTTGTCACATTATAACTAAATAAGGTGGTTATTTTATGAGCAAAAAATACTTTTACATTATGTCCAAGTAAAATGGTTTTTTAACCCCCGACGGTGGTTATGTTATAAGAATAGATGGGTGAAACCTATATCTAACACCAATTATTTGGGTAAAGATTGATATATCATGATATAAAGAAGACTATAATTGGTAGTGAACTTAGTTGCTTAAGGGACTTTTTCACTATGATAGTATTTGGAGAGAACCTCGACTACTTCAATAGTTTTGGGAGTGAATCCATTCTGATGTGATAGTCATATTAATGATACATGACTACTGAAGGAATTATTTTTTTTATTTAGATATGTGATGAAAACAAATTTTTATGGTAATTATGTGCTCTCATGGCATAGGTTTTTTCATTTCATTATGATTCCTGTGTAAGGAACTAGTAATATTTATTAAATGATTTAATATTATTATTTATGATATGTAGGTTATGATTTATAAATGATATGATCATTTTCTCATATTGTTATATTCTTTTTATAGTCAAGTGATCATTAATATCGCCCTTATTTTTCCTTACTAAACATATTATCTCACCCTTTATTATGTTTCCATTCCATGAGTTTTGAAGAAAGATACTAGTTATGATATATATAATATGGGTGATAGATAAGAAGAAATTAATGGGGGTTCATGTAGGTCTTTTATGAACTATAATTTTATATTTCATTTCCAAAGGCCCCAGACCTAGATGATTCTGGAATGGATCATTATGTTATGTAATTAATATTCATCTACTACGATGTGATATGAATGTATGAAATTTCATGGTCATTATAGTTATTATAGGGAATGGTGTAGTTAACCATTGCAATCGTGGATAATAAAACATTAATGATAACCCTAGTGATATGATTTTCATAGAATCCTAATTTTTTGTAATTATCGTGAATGTCCTAAATTAAAAATAAATGTTTTATCAAATATTTTTCACAATTTCTACATAAATTAAATGTTCATTCATGATTATGTTATTTCAAACGATGATTATTGTCGCTCAAACAATGGTTTTTGGTTTTATTCAATCGTTGGAACTAGAAGGAATCATGTTAATGTTGAATGGGATAGCCAATTGAATATTTATCCTTATGAGAATCCATGGGTTGGTAAATATAACCTAGCATCATAAAAGGATAAATATGGATATATGTAACCATAAACAATGGAATATAATAAGACACAACTTGGTACATCAACACTCCTTGATTAGAAAGTTCCATAATTAAAATAAGTAAAATAGCACCCAAGAAGAATGATAATAAAATCAATGAAAATCACCCTAAAATGCCACAATAAAACTTCAAAAAGTCTCAAAACCATATGTAACACGTGGATCTCAGATCCATCACTCACTATCAGAACTCTAAATTCCCTAGGATCAAGAACATACAGCACATCCATGTGGTTCTTTTACTTTTCCCATATCATGCATTAGAAAGTGTGCAAATACCCAAAGGAAATAGTAGGGTGTTTGTTAAAAATCCCACGAGGGTCTCACCAAGTGTTCAAAAATATATTCCACAATAATAAACAAATAATTATTTAAATTTAAATAAAATATATCATTTAATAAAATATAATTTTCAAATTTAATAAAAATTATTTATTTTTAATAGAGTGAAACATTTCAAACATTGCTTAAATAATCATTTTATGTAAAATAATTAATAAAAATCATTTAGTATGAGTAAATTAGTTCTATAATCAATGTAATGTATTATAAAATCATACATAATAAAAATCATGGAATATTATCTAAATTTCCTTAGTTTCTAGATATAAGATATTCATACTTATCAAATCAGTTACCACTGTTAAACATGTATGCATGCGTCCCTTAGGTTATGGCCGAATAGAACTCATCAACATCCCAATAGGGGTAATCATTCATAAATAGGATTTTTTTAGTTTTAATCATAAATATATTTATAGGGGATTGAACTCCCACATGCATCATTTAATTTGTTTGGGTGGTGATCATATTAAAAATTTATATTCCCAAACTACACTTACTACAAGAGCCTAGTAAAGTGAAAGTGCATGTTTGAACCCATGAGGATCACTGGAAGGTCCGCAACAAATCAAACAAAACCCCTAGAAATTACTCCCCATATTCACGCTTTAGGTTTGTTTTTTTACAAATGATATGCAGTTCATCTTTAATTTAGAGAAAAATGAATGGATCGATGTCAATTTCATTTGATAGAAAAAAGGTAATCCTAAATATAACTTTGGATAGACCAATACTGTAGGATGTTAAGTGTCCCAAAGAACACCAATTGATCTTGGTATGACCAATTAGATCGAACTAAACTTAAAAAGGCTCATTGGAATATATTAATTGAAAATATAAGCATAAAGAGTGTGGATTCTATGAAGAATGAATCACAATATATTGGACTTACCCTAAAATTCTATAACTAGGTCATAGTCATTCAATTTTTACCTCCAATTGTTAGGTACAATGAAAAATAATGATTTTTAAATTGTTTTAAACATGGTTATTGGATATAGGGTTACCGAGTCTTGTTATTTATATATTTATTAGGATCAAACCAATTATACCCTCAACCCCTAACCCTAAATAGATTACTCGTACATGGCGGTGATTATCAAAAGTAAGGATATACTAAATATTATATTCATAATCATGAAATAGTTGATAAATATACCATTAACGATTAATAATCAATATTAAAAAAATTAGTAAGTATAAATCCAATAAAAGACATACTACTCATGAATAAATAATTAAGAAAATTAAAAGCATTAATAAATAATGGCAAACAGTGATAAAAGATATGTCGAAAAAAAGTGGAATTTCAATGGGCATAAAGAAAGCATATAATGATTTAGAACTGAAACATATTTACTGAAAATTTAAATTAATTAGATAAAATAGGTTTGGAATAAAAAAATGCAAATTTGGGAAAATTGAAGAATAAAATGAGAGAAAAAGAATGTGTATTGGATGTTTTTTACATGAAGGGTGCAAAAAATATTAATAGGCCCATTAAGTACATGACGTTTATATCATGCTCATTATGTAATGACATCTACACATCATTTAATTCGGAAGAAATCTTTTATGTAGAAATACAAATTTCCTACTAAAGTATCAAATCCTATCTTTGATGGGGTGAGCCTTTAAGATTTTATCATGATATCCTTGCACAACATTTATGAAATTTACTTTTGGTGGGACTCTGATCTTTGACATATCTATGCCACGTAATGAATATATATTTCATATATTGTATTCAGGTCATGTAAAATCTTTACAAGTGCTTTGTGGCATTCCATGTGTGTTGTGAATGATCACTACACATCATATATGTTGTACAGGACATGTAAATTCTAATTTTGGAATGCTTTCATCATTTATTCTATTGAATTAAAAATTCTTCATTCTTTTGAAAACAAACTAGAATGAAATGAGTTATCAAATAAATCAGGAATAAGCATAAAAATGTATCAAATACCTATATATATTTTCATCTTAAGAAATTCATCCTCTCTTTAATAATTTATTATCCTCAAGAGAAAATATTCTCTATAAGGATACCAAAAGAAAAAAAAATTAAATAGGAAATAATCATTATGAAAAGAAAAATAGTTCTAAGTGTAAGTCAAAAAATTCAGTCCTCTATAATAAATCATGCAGAGAGATCAATCTTTACTCGTAGATTATTTCTTTAACCAGATTCTTTATTCATTAAATTAAAATTTCATTACTCAATTTAAAATGTTATTAATGTTAATCTCATACTCTAAATACATGTTCCTAAACATATGCTTGATTTGGTTCTATAATATCCACTTCATAAAAGAAAATAAAAAATTACTCATGAGAGATTTTTAGAATAGTTCTCAAATGACTCTAAGGCTGAGGGGTGGTGGGTGGAAATTAGAATTCAAGAATAAAATAAGGGTAATCTCAAAAATATAATGCATGATTAACATAGAGAGTGAAATAAAGTGACTCCTCCAAAACCAAATAGTGTTCATGCTCCAACAACTCAATTTGTATCCTTTCAAATATCATGTAAGTATAAAAAATTTACCTTGTTCCTTTATTTTTATTTTTATTTATCTTTCAAAAATCATGTTCATGATATATCTCAAATATCTTCCCTCGCCACATATGATCAATCGTAGGATTAATTGGTCTGGAAATGGTGATTCGGAACTTCCAAATATAGAAACCAAAATATATTTTGTTTTATTTATTATGTATTGTATAATTGAATATAGTAGAAATGTAAAATAAAAATGTTAATCATGGAACTCATTATATCAGTTTATTGAGGGTTCCATAATCTATCACCTCAATAACGACATCATGTGTCAATCATCAGTGTAAATTATCCCACACTTGTTCAAAGGATAATCATGCTTAATACCATGTGCTTCGTAGGAATGGATAATCATGTTGATACGACTCTACTTCAATAAGGTTATTCATGGGTACAATGGGATAGAGAGGGAAAAATTTGTTTGGATGTCAGAAAAAACTGACTCAACAATTATTTCCTCACTCATACTAAAAATGAAATTTTTCGATCAAAGACACAATAAAATCTCATTACATGTTCTGATAGGTTTACCTTCCACACCTATCTCTTAATAAATATTCATAAGAATGAATAAAAAATCATGGGTCCATAATTTTCCTAGGAATTGGATTATATAAAAATAATATGAAATCCCTTTGTGTATAAAATACAGTAATGATTTAATAAATATCAATTTCAAAAACTTTGAAATTGAATTAAATTTTGAAACATAAAAATATTGCAAAAAATATAAAAAGGAGTAAAATATGGATTGAAAAATTATCCAAAAAAAATTTCTTTTAATTAAATGAGTGTAAATGGTTTTCATCTTTAAATCATGATTTTAGTGAAAATGTATCCTAGAAAAGTAAATATATAAATAATCCAAGTGAATCAATAATATAACTCAAGAAAGACTCCCCCACACTTAAAATGAAATAGTTTCTGAAGTGTTCTTAAAATAATCATCTCATATATAAAAATAATAGAATAGAAAATAATGATATGTAAATTTAAATAGAGATTAGGGAATCAAGAGCTAACTGTTGTGAGAGTCTTTTCGTGGTGAAACTTGTTGGCTGATGATTTCAAATTGGGATAACTATAAAAAATCTTATAATTAAAAATCCTGAACTAGATAAATATAAGGACCCATCCTTAAACCTTACTTAATATTGATTTATTTCAAGAATACACATTGGGGATCTTTTCAGGTCTAGAGTTTTAGAGAATTAGATCATAAATCATGCATTACATTCCACATTTAAACAAATTGGTTACATAAAATATAGTATTGATTTTTTCCCATCCACGGAAACGTATTTAAAATAAAACATGGATTCTTTCTTGACACTTCCATGACACTATCATCATATAATGTACCTTTCCATTGACCTATGTAAAACATTTCAAAAACATGGAATGAACATAAAAATCTCATTAAGGGATATAGAAATAAGGAAATGAAACATTAGTACATTTATACATAAGGATCAATGAAATCATACATTACTCATAAAATATAAGAACGGTAACATACCTCATGAAATCATAATATTTATGAATAAATCATTTATATAATAATACATAAAGGTAAATTAAATCATTCATAACATTCTTACGTAGGGAGTAACCCTCATGGTTATGTTTGGAATACCAATCAAAATATATTCCCTAAATCTTTTCGGAATATCCTTAACGTTTAACCCCTTCGCGTTACCCAATGCATTGGAGAGCTATATCAGGCTCACTCGCCCTTAGGTTATCACGAAACCACATGTCTTCATAAAAAATTCCCAACAACCACAACATTATCAAAGCACATAACTTAAGCATAAATGAAATATAACATTCCCACATTGCAATAATAATATAACATTTTAAGATATTGAAATAATGAATCCATTCTAAAAACCATTTTCAAAACCATTTAAAACATTTAATAATGTTATTTTTGAATCAAAGTGTCCCATACCACATTGAAGATTTTAACATTTTAAAAAATTAATACCCATATAAATAAATCCTTAAAACCATTTTGAAAACATGGATATTAATGAGAAATATTTATAAGAATAAATCATTAAAACATTTAAAACGATATTTTAGTTAAGGGAATATTATCAAAATGAGAGACATTTGAATATAATAATTGAGGAATAACATTTAATAAGAACTTTATAATAACATTAGAATAATGGTATTCATGATATAATATTCCAAAGGACAGTATATACACCATATAAAATTGAAATGGTACATAACAACAATTAAGTCTCAATATAAATGTAAAATGAGATGAAATCCCTTTTAAAGAAGGTATCCGTAAATTAAGGATAAATCAATCTCATAATTATGTGTGACAAATATAAATTCACCCAATATAAGTGGGTATTATGTGTAAAATAACCAGAGGTCATTCACAAATATTCATAGGATGACATATTCAATAACTACAAGTTGAACCCAAAGAAATTGAAATTGGGTTAAGAAGTTCCTTTGTAAAATTCGACACCCTAACGACATCACCATAAAATTCATAAAATTAGTTTATGAGAGATAAAATGGTATCTCATCACTTGGAAATACAATTTACATCAATAGGGATATATAAGAACATATCCCAACATAAAAATATATAAATTAAAAGACATAACAAAATAAGTCTTTTAAAAAGAGGTGTGTGAAAGGTTCCCTTACCATTTTGGGCAACATTCGACACGTACACCCCAGGAAAGAAGGGTGATACAATGAAGATTTAAATAGCCATAAATGAGAGTATATTATAAGAATAGTAAAATAATTGTCAGTACATACACCAAACAAAAGTAAATAGTGGCCAATGTAGCATGAATCTCACGGGAATAAAAAGTGAGATGAAAATCCCATTATGAAAATTCGACAGCCTAACGGCGCCATATAAAACTTCCAAAAACAGATTGATGAGATCAAAAAGGGTCTATAATCATATTAAAATAAAATTTACAGCAAGAGGAATATATAAGAACATCCCCCAACATAAGAAATAGGAGCTTAAAATAAGTGACATAAAAGAGATTACTTTAAAAGAAAGAGAGAGGTTGGATCCCTTACCTCAAGTCCTACTTGTCTTGTTCGTTTCTTTATATTCCTGAATAATAAACTTTGGTCAATTTATAATTTCTTAAGGACCTCCTTTAAAGATTATTATTCAGTTCATATCACATATTATTATGTTATAATAATTGGTTAATAATGTGAGTTCATATCAGACATTTTTGTCGATGTTTGGTACATGAGAAAAAAATAACCTTGTTTGAAAATGATTGTCCATGTAGTTATAAGTAAATCATCTCCAGAATATTATTAATGATTTAATATCATATATATCTAGTACATATTCATTTTATACTATTCCATAACATTTTGAGATAAAAATAAATGAAATTCACCGTTCATGGAGACGGTAGGTCGTACGTACGCATGAACGCTACATTAATTTCATTGTCATATTAATGGAATTAAAAATAAACTAGGGATATATATATTATAATTATATTATAATATATATGTTATATAGGTCACAAATTTTCATTAATATCATTCTTTATACATTCCAAGTATTGCATGAACGAGTCACATCACTTGAGGGGGTTGTAGTCCACACTTCATCGTATGAAATTATCGCATTTTCAAAACATACAAAGCATAAAGATATGTTTTAAATATAAAATACATAATCATAGAGAGAAAATAAATATAATATATATTATATATAAATAGTTTCATCATAATGGCCACCATGAGAGGTGGTAGGAGAAGATAGAATAGTCATCATTTTGTGAGACAGTAATTCGACATCCATAGAAACAGTATGTTATTTAACCATTAGACGGAGGTTTGTGTAAGTGTATCTAGATTAATTCTCATGAAAACATCCTAGTATATTGAATATACTACTGTTGTTACAAAATAAGGGAATAAAAATATTTTAGGGTGTTGGAGAAGAAAAATAAAACAAAAGAACATTAGGGAAGACTTTACCATTAAATCGGGTAACTCCCCTTGGTATGAACCAAAAGGGTTTCTTGAAGAGCTTTATGCCTAAGGGAAGGTTTCTAGGATTATAAGAGAGATGTGGAGAGAAACAATGGGCAGATATTGGCCAAGACAATTGCTTGAGAGGTGTGGGTATGGTGGTAGAGGTGGGGGCATTTTATAAGAGAAGACGAGGGGCACTCTTGGAAGTTTATAAAATATTACATTATTATAAAATAATTTTCGGATTTTTAAAGGTCCCACAAGGATATTTTTTGAGGATAAGGTCATAAGGTTTATAAATCCATCCATCCAATAGGTTTGGGACAAGTTTAAGACTTAGATTTTACCATGTCTTCTCATTTTATTTAAATCATTCATTTAGGAGATAATCACTGCATCATCACGGTGTCATAAATATATTAATTTATTTAATGTCAAAAAATTTAAAAAAAACTATCATGATGTAGGAAATCGTTTTATATTTCTAATGAATATTTATATTCATAAATATGACTTGTATAACCACATGCAAAAATTGTTTTAGTAAAACAATACATGTTTGTGACATTTTAATTTTAACTTTAAACAAAAAGTTATTAATGTCATTTTCCTACCAATGTGGCTCCATGGGGTCCCCAAGATGACCCATGGATTTTCTTGGTCGGCCATGACTCATCCAATAAGGTTAGTACATGTGTCAATGTCATTTAATATTATTATAACATTTTCATTACCATAAATTACACTAATTACCTTTAATCGTGATTAATAAAACTTAAAAGTTACTATTCATAAAAAAACTATTTTAATCCAATTAAACCACATTTTAAA
Source organism: Viscum album (assembly GCA_963277665.1). Taxonomy (NCBI): domain Eukaryota; kingdom Viridiplantae; phylum Streptophyta; class Magnoliopsida; order Santalales; family Viscaceae; genus Viscum; species Viscum album. Next base: position 150,176,222 of record OY728148.1, read on the forward strand.
TCCTACTGAAAACCATGTATGTGAGATTTGTGAAATTCAAATCAGAGAAGTGGTAAAGTTTCATTTAAACAAAAAATCAGTTTTTTAACTACAACTCAGTGGTTTAACTATTCATAAAAAATTGGAGTTTGTCAGAAAAATACTAACAATTCACCCTGATATATATTTGATATTATGAATTCAAAAATGATGTCTATTTTAAAAAATTAAAAACATATAGGTTTCATTAATTAATTTAACAATTAATTCGCGCTGTCAAAACAAATAGTGTGTTTTTAAGAAACAATATCTATTAAAAGATTGTAACTAGTTAAGTCCAATTTCAAAGTTAAATTAATTCCAATGACCACCATTGGATTAAATGGTAAAAATATATTCAAAATATAATTTAATCACAATTAAAAAGCTAATCTATCCATATAAATAAATTAGATTAAAAAGAGGTTTTGAATTAAAATACAACATTTTCACTAAAAATGATCTTTATCGGAAAAATAACAAAAATTTACACAAAGTAAATTATAATGTCCCTATTATAAAGAAGGATTGTATTTGGTCCAATATAACATATAAAATTGTCACAAAGTGGATTTAAAAAGGGTTTTCCATGAAAAGGCGGTTAATCACCATTTTAAAGAATATTAGAATATTTACGCTTAAATTGGTTTCATTCGCATTTTACGCCTCTAAATTTTATTGGATAAAAGTAAAAATATTTTACAAACATATATAATCATTTTGTATTTAGTTCTGTTCATTCCCGCTATTTCTATGGCTAGGAATTAGCTACCATTTAAAATAATATTATTTTATTATTAGAGCGCAACGTAAGATTTCAAAGAAACTCGTTGCTACGTATTGGGTACTCCATCGAGCATAGTGTTCCCTTTAAAGTAATATTAAAATTTTATTCAAAAATATTAATAAATATGAAAAAGTAATATTCTTTATTTACCTGGGATGTTACATCCTTCCCCCCTTTTGGGAATTGCGTCCTCGCAATTTTTAAAATTGGGCTTAGAAAATTCATTGAAAGCCCCACATCGGAAAAGGAGTAAATTAAACTGTCACTTTAAAAAAAGAAAGGGAAGTACAAATGTCACCCGAGTTAACCCATACTAGGATTCCATGTAGGAAAACATGGATATGGAAGAAAAGACAAAGGGTAATGTTCTGAGGAAGAGTGATAGAAAACATTTTTAGGAGAAAGTCATCCACCAAAAACTCACAAAATGGTGATGGGTTAAATGGTATTTGATTCCCCAGTAGAAAAAGTTAACAGACAACATTTTTGTTTTTAAGTTACTTTTCCTTGAGTGATTTACTTATGATCCTAACTAAATCATAAGGAAAAATACTTACTTTTTGTGTTGACTTTCAACTTTAACTATATTTCTTATGCAAACTCATATTTTCTCCAAAAGACGAGTATTTAGGAAGACTTGTTCATTTTAAAAGTGTTATAATAAACTTCTAGAGAATCACCTAATCCATAAAAGAGAACTATATATTTCCCATGTCTTTATACCTTAACCAAAACCAAAATTGTTTGAACAAGATCAGATAATCCACAAAAGGATAATCCTTTATGAAAAGAAAATCTATTATTAATCTCAAAATTTTGTCCAAGAAAAACCAATGTTCAACGAAGACCATTCGATAAAATATTTTTCCATAAAATTCTTCAAAGTAATCAAAACTAATATTGAAACCCAAATCTATGAAGGATTTAATCACAAATTCTTCCAACATAAACCATAACATTTATCTCCAATCATCAGTTACTCTTATAGTATCATACTGAAAAGTAATTAACCTAATCACATATCATGCATGATCGGTTAATAATTTCCATAGATAACCCACAATAAACTTATTCTTGATTCATTAGATCATCTAACTAAAAAAAATTAGTCAAAGTAACCAGGGACTTCACGTAGTCCAGTGGTAGGAGATAAATACCAGTCGCACTTTGGTTGTGGGTTCGATTCCTGCAGCTTCGTCTAACGCGACAGGTTGTCACACGGTCTACGTGTTGTCCTATTTCCAAAACTAAATAATTCTTATATCATTCCCCAAAAAGTGATAAAATCTTCAAAAATAACCATTACATAATTCACCCTCAAGTTTATCTCATGTCGTTCATATTCCATCATAACATATAGTAACCCATAATTAATTAAAAAGTGAGGATCATATAAACCATAATGGTTAATTTTATAATTATCACCTGAACTTCCACATCGAGTTGGTTCCCTCATACAAGATGCATTGGATAACTCACCAAGGTTAAAGTGGTTGATCATGACTCCTGATATTTGGTTTAGAATAACCACGAGATTTCTCATTAAATCCCCCATTTCATCCAGTCTCTTAATCAGAGAACCACCACAGTTTCCTTCAAACCCATTGTAACATTGGTGCCTGCTAGATCCATCCATTTACTAAAACCAAAAAGGTCAGTGTGAGTATTTCAACAAAATCATCATGTACTAAAGAGGAAGATAAACACTACGATATACTTATCCAAGTTTTCTAAAACTCATTCCAACATTCAAAAATAACAATGACTCAGTCTAATATAATAACCATTATTGTTACACACAACTTTTCACTTATACTTAAACAACACTCTAACCTCTAAAGTTATCTAAACCTTTGTCTGATGCCAACTATAAGGACCTGGCCTTAAACCTTATTTAATCTTGATTTATTTCAAGAATACACATTGAGGATCTTTACACGTATAGTGTTTTAGAGAATTAGATCATAAATAATGCATTACATTCTACATTTAAACAAAGTGGTTACATAAAAGATAGTATCCATTTCTTCCCATCAATGGAAACATATTTAAAATAAAACATGGATTATTTCTTGACACTTCCTTGATACTATCATTATATCATGTACCTTTACCTTGACCTGTGAAAAACATTTCAAAAACTTGGGATGAGCATAAAAAACTCGGTAACGGATATAGAAATACGGAAAGGAAACATTAGTAAATGTGTACATAAGAATCAATGAAATGATACATTACTCATAAAACATATGCACGTTAACATACCTCATGAAATCATAAGATTTATGAATAACTCATAGAAATTATAAGACATAAAGTTAACTTGATTCACTCATAACATTCTTACATAGGGAGTAACCCTCATGGTTACGTTTGGAATACCCATCATAGTATATTCCCTAAATCTCTTCAGAGAAACCTTAACTTTTAACCCCTTCATGTTACCCAATTCATTTGAGAGCTGTATCGGGCACACCTGCCCTTTGTTTATCACGGAACCACTTGTCTTCACAAACAATTACCAAGAACCATAACCTTATCATAGCACATAACTTAAGCATAATGTAAAGATAACATTCCCACATTGCAAAAACAATATAACATTTTAAGATATTTAAATAATTCATCCATTCTAAAAACCATTTTCAAAACAATTTAAAACATTTAATAATAAGATTTCTGAATCAAAGTGTCCCATACCACTTTGATGATTTTAAAATTTTAAACCATTAATATCCATGAAAATAAATCCTTAAACCCATTTTGAAAATATGGATATTAATGAGAATTATTTATAATAATAAATCATTAAAACATTTAAAATGATATTTTACTTAAAGGGTTTTTAACAAAATGAGAGACACTTGAATACAATAATTGAGGAAAAACATTTAATTATAACGTTATAATATCATGAGAATAAAGGTATTCATGATATAATACTCCAATGGATAGTATATACACCATATAAGAGTGAATTGGTTCATAACAACAATGAAGTCTCTATAGAAATGTAAAATGTGATGAAATCCCTTATAAAGAAGGTATACATGAATTATGGATAAATAAAACTCATAATTATGTGTGAAAAATATATATATACCCAATATAAGTGGATATTAAGTGTAAAACAACCAGAGGTAATTCACACATATTCAATAACTACAAGTTGAACCCAAAGAAATCGAAATTGGGATAAGAATTTCCTTTGGTAAAATTCGACACCCTAATGGTGTCACCTTAAAATTCATAAAATTATTTGATGAGAGAGAAAATGGTATCTCAGAACTTGGAAATAAAATTTATATCAATAAGGATATATAATAACATATCATAACATAAAAATATGTATATTAAAAGACATAACAAAATAAGTCTTTTAAAAAGTGGAGTGTGAAAGGTTCCCTTTCCGATTTGGGAAACTTTCAAAACGTAAGCCCAATGAAAGAAGGGTCATACAATGAAGATGTAAATACCCATAAATTAGATTATATTATACAAATAGTAAAATAATGGGCAGTAAATACACCAAAAAAAAGGAAATAGTGGCCAATGTAGCATGAATCTCAGGGGAATAAAAAGTGAGATGAAAATCCCCTTATGAAAATTCGGTAGCCTAACGGCGCTACATAAAACATCCAAAAACGGATTGATGAAATAAAATATGGTCTCTAATAATATTAACATAAAATTTAAATAAATAGGAATATATAACAACATCCCCAAACATAAGAAATATTAGATTAAAATAAGTGACATAAAAGATATTATTTTAAAAGAAAGAGAGAGGTTGGATCCCTTACCTCAAGTCTGACTTGTCTTGTTCGTTACATTATATTCCTGAATAATAATATTTGGTCAATTTATAGTTGCTTAAGTAAATCCTCTAAATATTATTATTAAGTTCATATCGCATATTATAATTTTATAATAATTGGTTAATAATGTGAGTTCATATCAGACGTTTTTGTCGATGTTTGGTATATGAGTAAAAAATGAACTTGTTTGAAAATGATTGTCCATGTAGTTATAAGTAAATCATCTAAAAAATATTATTAATGATTTAAATATCATATATATCCAGTACATATTCATTTTATACTCTTCCATAACATTTATATATTAAAATAAATGAAATGCACCTTTCATGGAGACGGTAGGTTGTACTTACGCATGAACGCTACTTTCATTTCTTTGTCATATTAATGGAATTAAAAATAAATGATATATATATATATATCATAATTACAGTATAATAATTAGGTTATATAGATAACATATGTTTATTAATATCATTCATTATACATTCCATGTATTGCATGAACGAGTCACATCACTTGAGGGGGCGGTAGTCCACACTTCCTCTTGTGAAATTATCACATTTGCACAACATGAAAAGCATAAAGGTATGTTTTAAATATAAAATACAGAAGAATGTAGAGGACAAAAATATAATATATATCATATAAAAATAGTGCCATCATAATGGCCACCATGAGAGGTGGTAGGAGAAGATAGAACCATCATCGTTTCGTGAGGCAGTAATTCGCCATCCACAGAAACAGTATGTTCATTAACGATTAGACGGAGATGTATGTAAGTGTAGATCGATTATTTATCATAAAAACATCCAATTATATTTAAGATACTGGTGTTTTCAAAAATAAAGTAATAAAAATAGTTTAGGGGTTTGGAGAAGTAAAATAAAACAAAAGAACATTAGGGAAGACTTGACCTTTAAATCGGGTAACTCCCCTTGGTTTGAACCAAAAGGGTTTCGTGAAGAGATCTCTGCCTAAGGGAAGGATTCTAGGATGAGGAGAGAGATGTGAATAGAAAAAATGGGCAGATATTGGCCGAGCCAATGTCTTGAGAGGTGTGGGTAAGGTGGTAGAGGTGGGGGCCTTTTATAATAGAAGAGGAGGGGCACTCTTGGAATGTTATAAAATATTACTTTATTATAAAATGCTTTTCGGATTTTTGAAGGTCCCAAAAAGATATATTTCAAGGATATGGTGATAAAGTTTCGAAATCCTCCCATCCAATAGGTTTCTGAGAAGTTTAACACTTATATTTTACCATATCTTCTCATTTTATTTAAATCATTCATTTATGAGGTAATCACTACATCATCATGGTGTCATAACTAAATTAATTTATTTAATGTCTAAAAATTATTGGAAAAAATATCTTGATGTAGGAAATCGTTTTAGATTTCTAATTAATATTTTTAGTAAAAAATATGACTTTTATAACCCCATGTAAAAATTGGTTTAGTAAAAAAATACATGTTTGTGACATTTTAATTTTAACTTTAAATAAAAAGTAATTAATGTCATTTTCCTACCAAAGTGTCTCCATGGGGTGACCAAGTTGACCCATGGATTTTCCTGGTCATCCGTGACTCATCCAATAAGGTTAGGACATGTTTCAATGTCATTTCATATTATTATAACATTATCTTTACCTTAAATTACACTAATTATCTTTAGTCGCGATTAATAAAACATAAAAGTTACTATTCACCAAAAAATTATTTTAATCGCATTGAACCACATTTTACATCCTAATGACAACCATGTATGTCGGATTTTTGAAATTCAAATCACATAAGTGGTAAAGTTTCATTTAAATGAAAAATCAGTTTTTTAACTACCACTCAGTGGTTTCACTATTCATCAAAAATTGAAGTTTTTCAGAAAAATACAAAAAATTCACCCTAAGATATATTTGATATTCCGAATTCATAAATGATGCCTATTTTAAAAAATTGAAAACATATAATTTGGATTAATTAATTTATTAATTAATTCACGTTGTCAAAACAAATAGCGTGTTTTTAAGAAATAATATCTATTAAAAGATTGACACTAGTTTAAGACCAATTATTATGTGAAATTAATTCCAATGACCAACATTGGATTAATTGGTAAAAATATATTCTAAATATACTTTAATAAATATTAAAAAAATAATATATCCATATAAATAAATTGGATTAAAAGGAGGTTTTGAATTAAAATACAACATTTTCACTAAAAAATGATCTTTATCGGAAAAATAAAAAAAAATTACACATAGTAAATTTTGTTGTCATGATTATAATGAAGGATTTTATTTGGTCCAATATAACATATAAAATTGTCAAAAAGTGGATTTAAAAAGGGTTCACCATCAAAAGGTGGTTAATCGAGCTTTTAAATAATATTTCGAATATTTACGCTTAAATTGGATTCATTCACATTTTAAGCCTCTAACATTTATTGAATAAAAGTAAAAATATTTGACAAACATATATAATCATGTTGTGGTTAGTTATGTTCATTCCCGCTATTTCAATGGCTAGGCGTTAACTACCATTTAAAATAATATTATTTTATTATTAGAGTGCAACGTAAGATTTCAAAGAAACTCGTTGTTGTGTATTGGGTACGCCATCGAGCATAGAATTACCTTTAAAGTAATATTAATATTTTATTCACAAATATTAATAAGTATGAAAATGTAATATTCTTTATTTACCTGGGATGTTACAATAAAACTATACTCCATAGGGATTAAATAGGATGAAATCTATGAAATGGGAAGGTAAACCAATTGCATAGTTAAAAAGTAAATTATATAAATGAATATAAGTGTGTATAGTGGTGTTCAAGGGCCAACGAACCCGTACTTGAGTGGTAAGGGCTCCTACATGGCATCCAAGGGACCCGCGTTCGAAACCATGTGGAGGCGAATTTTTGGTATTGTAGCAGTACTGTAGCAGTACTGTAGCAATCAATGTAGTAGTCTCAATAGCAGTCACTGTAGCTGTGATTGTTCGGAACTATAGCAGCCAGAACTATTCACCCGATTTGGGCCTTCGGGCTACTAATTTGGGCCTATGGGTCTCCAGGGTCTTCGGGTCATCAAATACCTTCGGTCCATAGAGACTTGGGTCACATAGACCATGGAGTAGCCTAGTTCACACAGAACATGCCCTAAAAGAGGATCAGGGAAACACGAGTAGCAGCCAACAAATGCGAAACTAACCAGATTGAAAGAATGAGAGGGTATGGCAGCTGCCATCGATACTAGGCACCGTGCAGATTTGTATGGGGCAATTCTATCTGATCAGCAATGTAGGGTGGGGAGCTAGGTGATCAATGACATAGAAAGCTGGGGAGGGGCAGTTCAAGTGGTCTGGGCCTATGAGTCAGGTATTGGGCATGGTATGCCTCTGGGCCTTCGGGTCATTTATTACGGGTTTGTCAGGCCTTGTGCCTTGGGCCTACAGGTCATGTATGGGTTCCCCTTAAACCCTTAAAGGGGGATTATCCATAATAAATATAAAAAATAAGGCCTTCGGGCCATTCCGGGGGTGGTGTTTAAGGAGACCCTATGAACAAGAATGCCAGTAATAATAAGTCAATGATCTTAGAATTCAAATAAAACTAAACAAAAATTTATTTTTTCTCCAATAAATTTATAAAAATGATTTATTAATCTAAATGGATGGGAGAAAGGATCAGGTAGTGTCTTCTATATTATCATAAGTATGTTTCATTCTATAAGAACTGGTCTTCCTCTCAATGAGCTCATGGGGACTCTTGTGGGGGTTTTCTACCTCAAAAGAATTTTGAGGAAGAATCATGTGAGGTATGAATATCATATGTTGTCATCAATATGGGGATATTATTTATCATGTAGCTCTAGTGGGATCACCTTAAGATGGCACTTGACATCTGCAAGATGTTGAGTCATCCAGTGTCTGAGGGAATATGTTTGTGAGGTGAGTATGTTAGTGATCTAAGATGAGGTGGAAGATCTAGAAAATGATAATGTAATATAATAATGAAATTAAAATCATCCAACCAATAGTGAAGGAGAAATTTTTTCCCATGTATATATAGAGAAAAGATACCTTGTTGAGAAATGTAATATAAGGAGTAAAAAAGGTCACCCAAAAAAATATAAACATATGGGAGGGGTTGAGGACAACATTTGGCAGTAAACTCAAAGTTTATAAGTTCCACATTAAATTCCCCCTCATAATCAGTGGGTTCCTATAGCTATCTTTCCCTATTGATATAAATGATGGAGGAAGGGGATGGAGGATCAATTGTTTTTTTTGGTGTCGAGGTGCTGGAAGCTATATCTTTTCATGGAGGAGGTTAGGCGATGATTCTAATGTTGGTTGTGTGTAAGAAATAAGGGACTATGAATGTAACCTTAGTATATTTTAGGATATCTAGGACCTTTATCCATGGATAACAGTTCATAAGAAAAACATAGTAGTCTGTATTGTCATTGAACACTGAGGGTAGGTCAGCTGGGGAGGTAGGTGTTGTTGAGATTGAGGTGGATGAAGCGATGGTAGAGGCCAATTGGTGGGAGGTGGTAGTATTTGGTGGTGGTGGTGGAGGGTAGTGAAAATATAATGATCATAAAATAGATTTTGTTGGTGGAGGCAGACCCATCATAGGCTCCTCAACATACACTCGGTAGTTAGCCCTAAGTCGGATAGAATAGATCAGGTTGGTGGAGGTATGGCGGGTCCAGTGGTGGTGGTTGTGGTAGTGGTGAAAACATAATTATGGGAATGGTGTCTAGTTTTATTGAAGACGTGTGAGTGGTGGAGGGTTTTGTTGAGGCAATGGAGGTGTTTGATGAAGGTGTATGAGCAAGGGAGGTCGGTGCAGCTGGGTCAGTTGCATGCTGAGCATGGGACTCATCGGTATCCCCGATATATACATTCACCAATTGGTAGATTCTACCATCCCAGGTTCTAATCCACATATAATGGATAATTAACATGGTTTTTCCCTCAATAAGGACATAAGAGGTGTGGGTTAGGGTTTTCTTGAAGTCCCTGAGATGCCAATCCAAATGTGTGATGAAAGAACCTCTCATCAACGTACATAAATTCCTCTTCACCATGATCCCATAAAATAAGGAAAACTTCTTATCCATGTTGATGACTATGTTTTCAATGTACGATTAAATAATTATGACCTTGATCTAACTGACCCCACCATGAGCATCACCATGATCCATCTATGAAAGAGCAACGGACCTATAAAGGATACATAGTGTATCACCTCAAAGATACATGATTTTTTATGGTCTAATGATCATAGGTTCTATGAAGGTATCTAGTTATCCAAGAATGAATCTATGAAACCTCATCTATGTTAATCCTGATCTATGTTTAAGATAAGATAGGGAATCACATGAGCTATGTTGAGTAGATGTCGAGGCCAATTGAAAAAAATAAATAACTAAGCTCCCAATTCCTACTTCCGAGACAAAAGTGGAAGAAATCAAATTCAAATCCCAATACTAGATCAGAACTGTGTGGAATATCACCCTAAATGTATACTTCTGAACCTGGGTAATCATGTTTAGGTGTAGATGATAGATTTGGTCAAGTAAATCCTGATGTATGTGGATGTTCTTGAGAACTATTGGGGCCTACTTTTTATGGGTCTACATCATCTTGGAATGCAAGTGGATAATTCGAATCTGACGTTGAGGGTATATTAATTAAAGTAATGGATAAATGTTAGGATGGGAAATTCCTGGTGACCCACTATAAGCTATTCATGAGTTAGAATAGATGTTTGTGGTTGTAGAGGTAGAACCATAGGTGGATCTGGAGGGATAAGTTGGTGTTGGAGGAGGTACGACCTTCTTCTGCTTCAGTGGAGTAGGAGATTTATCATGCTCGGGTGTCCGGTCAGTTGAATGGGTAATGATGGTTTGGTTTATATCCATTTTGGAGAGAATGTAATGGGGATGAGCGATGATAGGATGGAAAATATCTTTGAGGAGGAGGGGTGGATGAATAAATTGATAAGGAGGTGTGGCATTAGGGGAGCACATTCAAGGAAGAGGGGCATCCGGGGGAGGGGGAGGCGTGAACCCTAACATCATGGTATTTTAAAGCCAACTCTAATATGTATACATCATTTATTACATAAATAGCATGAAAATTATAAATTGTTTTATTTTTTTATTCTCTAAACTTTTACATGTTGTGTATTACTTAAACAGTGTATAGTTTTCATTTCATACCCTTTTTTTAATAAGTCTTCTTCACCTACATTTTTTGAACCAGATTATTTTTAAATAATAAAATAAAATATCCTAGACTATCCATCCTACCATGGGTTTCACCATAGTTATCACTTTATATATTTCCACAAACTAGACAGTTTTCAAAGTAGGAGACTTCAAATTTTATTTGATACCCTCTATAGAATGATTCTTGAAAATGAGGGGGAAAAAGGTAGCATGGCCTCCCTTGTCATAGGTTTGGTGAAAATTTCATTCATTTGAGGACATGATACCTTTTTTAATGACAAGGTTTCATAATTTCATTTTCACTGGTCATGTGATCATCATTCTTAATATCTTGTGTTGTGTTTTGAAAATTCCATGACACAATGATTTTATTAGCAACCTTTTCAGGATCGAAAAAAAAACTATTTTTAACCAATAAAAAAATGGTGTCTCATACTTAGCATAAATCAACAACATTACAGTGGAGAAGAATCATATTCCAAGAATTATGGGAATATGACCTTCCTCTTCGATATCTGTAATAACAAAACCATCCTAGAAAATTAATTATCCAACTTTCACTAAGATTCCCTCAAGAAATCCTTAAGGGTTCTTTATTGATCAGTCAAAATGTTGAAGTGCCGCCCCAGTTGGATTCAATTTTCCATGTCTAATATTCATGTAAAAAATCTTATGAATGAGATTGATCATTTTTCCTAGTATACATATAGCCTTTTCAAATTTGTGTCTCCCCATAGTGTGTGAAATCGAGAATCTTCCAGTGTCTCTTCTTTTAGAAGGAAGCCTATACTAAATGAAAATGGAATAATCTTCATTTAACATAATGAAACCAATGTATCCCATATTTATTTTTTATGGAATAAATTATTTCTTGAATAAGGTATAGAAAAAAATATAACTGATGGCCTTAGTAAAGGTAAAGTTAATTTTAAATTGTTTGATCATTAAAAGAAACATATTATTTTATTCTTTATAATTAACCTTCCACATTATTTCTGTAATTGGAAGAGGGGGTTTTAGGATGGTTTTCCAATATAATTTTTTTTTATTTTTAAATATTCCCTATTGTTGGAGATTTTGTAGTGGGATGTGATTCTAAAAATTTTCATTTTCAGCTTCATTTATTCTATCATTTTTATCCTCACTAATGCATGTCGCTTGTGTATCAAGTTCTCAAGGAAATGTTTCCCCCCATTGCAAGGTTATGAAAAATAAAACATTTTTCCACTCCTATGAACCACTACCTTATCCTCATCTATTGGGTGTGTATCAATGTTACTAGTAAATTTACTTGGTAGTTTATAAGAAAATAATTTTTGAAATTTAACCCTTTTGGAACATGATATTTCTCATTGATTCACTTATGTTTTTCATTTTATTTTATTGGGTTTTCATCTAATGATATTATTTCTTTATAAATGTGTTGAGAAACTTTTTATGATTTTTTTGGAGTGGTTGGGTTTGTTGTAGTTGTATTTTTGAAACTTATTGGAATGTATACTACTAAGTATCTAGAAACTGTTGAGTTCTAGGAAGATGTGTTTGGATTTATTGTTGTGGTCGAGGATTAAGACATTGTGTTGGGAACCTAGGTGGTCCATAATTACTTGGTGGTATTTATCCACTCCACCATTAGAAATAACCTTGGTTATACTATTGCGGCCACTAAGCTTGTCTTTTTTCATAGTCTTTCTATTCATACTGTTGCGGATGCTGAAATTGTTGGATATTTTGATTGTAATTGACATAAGTATAGTCTTGATCTTTGGGTTCTTCAATACCTTCCCTACAGTCTTGGTAAGATTAAGGACCCCCAAAAATCATGAAGGATTAATCCTCTATTACAGGAGAGGGAGAAGGTTGTGTATTAGCTTGTAATTGAAATTAATCTTTCTTCATTTATAAGTATTCTACTTAGGCGGTCAGGTGGGTAGTCTCTTCCACCTATTGGATTCTATGTTTAGGTGGTACTCTATGATATTTACAGATAATATCATTGTTGGACACATCATCTAGAATTTCTTGTCTAACATCCTATGTCTTTAGAATGATTCTTTAATTAACAGAAGCATCTTTCAAAATATGGGATGATAGTTGGAGTCCTTGGTAAAAATTTTGAAATTGTAGACACAGATCAAGTCCTTGATATAGTAATTTTCATGTTAACTTTATGAATTTGACTTATTCTTCCCATGAAGATTCTTCGTCCACCTGGGAGACGTTTGGAATGTCATTATAGAGCATCCATATCCAGATTTGTGGGATGATTTTTTCAGTAACATTATGGCTATTTCTTCTCAAGTTCTTATTTACTAGGGAGCTTTATTTTTAGAAAATCCTTGGCTATATTATGCAAGTATAATGTGAAAACTCTTCATCGAATAGTGACTGATTATACTCTTTGGGTGTGAGAGATATAACAAACCTACTAGAAATTGGAGATATGTTCTTGGAGTTTTTCATGTCATAGTCCACTATACTTCTTCATGTTATCGATCATTTGAATTAGTACAGGCCTAATAACAAAACTTTTCAAAACATTTAATGGGAACACAGTGATAGGCGCAACACCATTAATGGATAGAATGTTATAGTTCAACATTGCATGCTCATTCAGTGCAAGTCACCCACCTTTATTATTAGCTGTGGCATATTTAATATTTTATAGGTTTGATAGTGTAATATAATTGTTCCCATCCATTAAAAAGTTGAATTATGCAATGAACATTCTATCAATCTCGGTATTGAAAATAATTTGTTCTTGCACATCTTAGATTATTGATCAAGTTAAGGGTATTTGGATTATACACATTCAGAGAAGAAAATAATGAAATAAAGAATGAGAAAGGGAACATAGGTGTGACCAATTGAGGAAAATGTAAAAATGAAAATGGGGACAAAAAGAAGAAAGGGGAGGTTGATGCAATTTGGGGTTTGATCTGAAGGTCATTCTGGTTGGCCAATAGTAATCCCCACAATGATTCCCAAATTTACTTCACCCACACACATATTTGAACTTTCAGGGGTGGAAATCAAAGTATAAATTTTTATTCCCAAACTATACATACTACTGTGGCATAGTAACTCGTCAATGCAAGGTAAAACCCATAAGGATTACTGAGAGGTTAGAAACCAGTTGATTAAAACCCATGGAAATAATTCCAAATGTTAACTATTCAGGTTTTCTTTTTTAAATAATGATAATTAGTTGGTATTTAATATTGATAAAAAGGAAGAAAACAACATTAATTTCAGGTATAGAAAAATTTGTAATATTAATTTTATCCTGAGATAGATCTATGGAATAGAATATGGAGCAGGGTAATAAACAACAATTGACCACGGTTCTTCCAATTGGATCAACCTAAGATGAAAAAGACACATTGGTCTTCAGTAATTGTCAACCTATGTGTGGAAAAATTCTATTCTATGTAGAAATAATTTTAGTCAATTGGTCCTTCTCTGATCTTCTCTTACTAGGTCATGGTCATTCAATTTTCACCTCTAATGGTCAAGGATAATAAAAAAATTAAATTGACAATTATTCTAAACGTGTTTACAAGACATATGGTTTCCATTATTAGATCTTCAGTTATTCATTAGGTTCAAACCACCCCTACTCTTGACCCATAACCTTATGATTATTATCCACGCACGGTGTTGATGATCAAAATTAAAGAAATATTAATCATTTTATGCATAATCATAAAAATGATGTGAAATAAATAATATAGGGTTACGAATTGAGATTAAAAAATTAAAACAGATATAAATCAAATCAAAATCATAGTACATATGAAGTAACAATGAATAACATTATAGGAATTGAAAAATAAAGGTGACTGGTGATGAAACTAATGAAAAAATTAATGTCAAATTATAATTGGTGAAAAACAAGAATAGAATGATTAAAAATTAAAAATTATTTTCTAAAACAATTAAATGAAAGATTTTAAATGGGTTTGGAATGAAAATAAATAAAAATGGGGGGAAAGTGGGAATAAAATGAGAGAAAAGAAAATTTTCATAGTGTTTTTGTATTAGGTAGTTGCTGAAAATATTAATAGTATCATGAAGTACATAAAATGTATGTTTTTCATGTCATGTACTATATAAAGTATCCCACATCCCAAAATATTCACATAATGTATTTTAGATTCACTTATTGTAAGTTGAGATCCACATTTCCTACTAAATAATTTATTTTTATCATTGAAAGGGTTATCCTTTGAAAATTTCATAGCATGAAATACATTAACATCATATATATAATTCATGTTTGGTTGGATTCCAATTTTTCAAATATGCACACCATTTAATGAATTTACACATCTTGTGTATTCTGCACATTATTTAAAGTCTTGAGAGGATGGTTGGTGGAATTTCAAGCATACTATGTATGTGGTCTTAAAATTTTGTATGTGGTACATGGTGTAAAAAATGTTTTTTCCTTTTTTCTTCATTTCTTCCATTGAATCCTATGTTTCTAGTTCCTATGGAAAAAACTCACAACCGATATATTTATAAAATAAATCAAGAATAAACCGTAAATAAATGTATCCAATATGTATATATAATTTCATCTAATTAGGGATCATGACCAAAAAATGTGTGTCCCAAATACCCCCACTAACTACCCAGGATCAATGCGCTAAATAAAAAAATAAATAATTATAAAATCATCTCATTTCAAATCAATCATCATTTATAATCCAATTTCTAAATTTTCAGTTTCAATATTACAATTCGATTTTAAACCCAAAACATAGGTTTTATAGCATTTTATTTCATTTTAATACCAAAAAAATCTTGGGATTTAATCTTTTTTAATTTTTTTAATTTTTTCAAAAAAAATATATAATCATTCCAACAATTCCAGCATCCAATAATTTTATCAAATATCAATCAATATTTTTCAAGATATATTAAAAAACTCCAATTCCATTGGAGTTTGAGGTATCTTCTCAATACCATGCCATTACTAGTTTCATAAAAAAATATTTCGAGATTAATGTTTAATAAATAAATTGAAATATATTTCAAAAAATTAATAAAATTAGGGTTTTCTAATCATAGAAAATCTAAAATCAAACCACCTAATTTTAATCGCAAAATCAAATGATCAACACTTAAAATAGGAATCCAATTAATGATCGAAGGAGAATATGATATATGAATCTGAACAAAAATAACTATCTAACGAGATAAGGATTACACCCATCAAAATAGAGCATATATCCATCAAGAACATGGTGATATTACACTCTCCAAGGAGGAAAGGATGATCAAGAGAGAACATGCAATAGGATATCCACTTAGTGAAGATGGATTAAAGATTCCATCAGCACATTGTTTCACTAAAGGAGGAGGTTGGAGGATCCAAAATAGAATCTTTATAGCCTCCAAGGATGAAAAAATCATATGATTGGATTTCGTAATTAGGTATATATAGTGGGGGGTTGAAAATTTAAAAATAACTTTTCAAACGTTAAAATATCACAAGTATAGTTTGATGGAGGGGGTACACAGTTAAGAGAAACCATGCAATAGTAGTGCAACCCAACTATTTGGGGTGAATTATTTCCCCTTTGTGGGAACACATTTCTAGGAGACATTTTGAAACCATGAATTCTCCAATGTCTAAGGGGTTCATGGTTTTCATTGGGGTTCACTGCTTGATCAAATCGTGTTCCAACCATGAACAACACAAAAATCCCCAAAATTTCCCAAAATATCTAGGAATGACCCCAAAACAAGACTTAACTTAATGTATGTCCAAAACGATCACAGAATACCCAAAATAAGTAATATACTGTTATAACCTCTATACTATAAATACATTATTTTGTCAAAAAATTTATCAAGAAACCTTCATGTCAAATAGATAAGACCCCTGATCTCTCAAAAGTACCTTACACTCCCATATCTCATGATAATTAGAACCATGATGCCATAGAACGCATATAAAAGGTATCATCCTCTAGTTAAGTACCTTTTTCATAGTGAAAACATTCATGACTGAATTCTCATTCATGAATAAATCACACTCAACATCATGATATTCTCATCTCAAGACATGATATGGGTTATAGATATTTTTATAAAGCTACGATACATGGAACACATTATGTTTTCACATCAACAATGTTCGAAGTGATAAATTATAATCCATATTCCCCAATGACCCAACAACCTCAAAATTTCCCACAAATAATGGTGAAATATTTCCCTATTTCCCAAGACACCGGAGACCCAACCGTGGTGATAAATTCATGAACCCTCAACAACAAACCAAAAACATTAATGATCATTGGGAATGATTAAAATAAGATTTATATCAGATTTGACCCATCACCATTCTCAAAAAAAATCAATTGAATCTTAGTCATTATCTCTTGGAGAAAACATGGTGCAACCTATTAAGATTCCCCAATAAATGACCAACCCAATGAAGATTTACATGGTTGTCTATACATATCCTCAAAGGGGGTAAAATAGGAATTGTATGTATTATTCTATAGAATTTCAAATATCCCAAGGTGGTTATTCTATGCTCTTCTAAAATAAAATATTCAATCAAAATTTGTGTCTTCTAAAATCTGTACAGCCCATTTTATCTAGTCATCTATCTACATATGATTTGTTATGATAAAGATCACCAGAGAACCCATTTCCACTTTGATAAATAACATGAAGTGAAATGTGAGCTGAGGATCTCTATTAAATAATATCACATACGGAACAACATGCAACTTGATGACCCCCTACATGTACATTATTCCCACGTCCGTAGCATTGGTTGTATCATGAATCTGTGTAAAGTCAACCAATTTTGTTATCTGATCAATCAAAACCCATATCACATTATTATACCTATGGATATGAGAAAACCCCACCATAACATCCATAGAAATCTTAGACCACTACCAATTCATGACTAGAAGGGGCTGTAGAAAACCCGATAGTCTCTGTTGGTTGTCCTTGATCAGTTGACAAGTGTAACAATATGAAATAAATTCAACAATTTCTCTTCTCATACCTTCCCACCAAAATCATCAGTGCACATCGTAGAACATATTTATGGTATATCAGTGGAATACCCAATCATAAATAATACTCTCACATTATATCCTTCCTATCAATGAAAGACACCATGTAATTTTTTCAAAATCATAAAATACCTTGTGTGGAGAAAAACAATTCAGTAATAGTCTTATTGCCATCAATAGAGTCTTTAACACCATAGAAATAATTATCACCCTACTAATCCAAAAAAAAGTTCTCCAAAAGAGAGGATGAGAACTATAAACAGGTCAAAATATCCTTAGTTTGATTCTCCTAAACTCCTAAATGAAATTGTACAAAAAGATCTATCTGGTTCCATTCTTCAAATGATTCTTTCATGGCTTGGATTAGATATTTTCTAGTTAGAGCATCAATAATGAGACTCTGATTTCCATAGCAATACAAAATACAAAATGATATAGACATAGGTACTCCACCCATTTCCATTGATATAGATGCAAATTTTTTTGATGTAATATCTTACTCCGGATTTTCTAACGATAATGGATGGTAAACCCTTCATCAAAAAGGTAATGTCATAATCCATTAATATCATGCATCAAAGATGTGAGATTGAGATCACGGGATAGATAATTATTGTCATGTTTCCTATGATATATATATCCAAAGGCGATTATGTGATCATCGTACATAATAACACAACAAAAATCTGAACCAGATGCATCACAAAAGATAACAAATCCATTCATGTTCTCTAGAAGAGTCAACACTAGTATAAAATCCAAAATAAATTTCATCTCATTGAAATAAATTTGAATGTTATCATCCCAATTGAACTTCACTCCTTTTTAGGTTATTGTGGTCATTAGGGAACCAAACATTGAGAAATCATTGACAAACTGGTGGTAATATCCCATTAAACCCTAGAAGATATGAATCTCAAAAACATTTCACGGTTATTCCCATGTCATATAATAGTTCACCTTCTCACGATAAATGAATATAACATTTTATAAGACTAGTTGTCCCAATAATTTCACTTACGAACTCTATAAATAACATTTTAAAATATTTAAATAAGGATAGTGATCTCTCCCAACTTGAAACACCATCCATATATGATATAGAAGATCCCCCTTGATTTTTGAGTAAATCAGGAGGTCATCTATAAGGACTACAATGAACGTGCTAAGGTACTCATGGTAAAATCTATTCCTGAGAGCAATGAAAACTACAATAGAATTGGATAGAAAAAATAATAATTACAAGATACCCATAGTGTACAAACCAACTCAAAAAGGTAATCATTTGACTGTAAAATTCCTTAATTTGAAAATTATGGAAGCTATATCTAATATTAATCATCGAGAACCAATTCTCCCCATATAAAGGTTTATATAGATCATCTATCAGTGGAAATTGGAACTTTTGCTTTACTATAACTCAATTGAGCATCCAATAATATTCTGATCAAAATATTTCAACATCATCTTTCATAACTGGGAGAATAGATTTTTCCCAAGGTGATGCACTTAAGCATATAAAACCTTTCTTTAGAAAATCATTGAACAAAGTATTTAACTATTCCAATTCATCCAGTTTCATATGTTAAAAGTAATACATAATGGTTGAGTACCATGAAATAAATAAATATAAATATTAACCTCTCATACCAGAGGTAAACTAGGGAAATCAAAAGGAAAAACATTTGGAAAATCGATGAAAATTAGAGGCATATCATCCTTGAAGATTATTCCTCCTTGTAAAAAATAAAAAAATAATATTATAGTTCCCATATTAGGAATATAAGGTCATTTGATAGTATATCTCAGGTCCCATTCTCCCAAAAAGAGATGGCCCACCCCAATGAGGGTGGTAAAGGAGACCCACTAAAGGTAACAGTGAATAAGGGCCTGGTGAGTGATCATTCAATCTATCTATAGATTGATGTTAGGTGAGTTCATATCAAGGACCGGAAAATTCCAGGTTACCTCAATCTCTGATAAAGATAAAACACCAATTAGACACCAAATACCATTCCCTCTATTCATTTTGAGGGGTTTAGTAATATTCATCACTTAAGATAAAACATCAATAATAATAGTAAGAAAATAAACAAAATCTGTCGATATGAATACATGAGTTACACCAATATTAATTAAAGATATAAATTATGATGAATCTATAGTGATGTTACCACTCACATTCAACAGACTCATATCAATTTTCTCTAGAGACTCTTCTAAAACATGAAGAATCTATGTTCCATATTCCATTGGATAACACCCTTGTTTATGAAGAATCTAATATTACTGTAGTACTTATTTCTATTGATGATCATGTGTCACTACATGGAGTATAAAAGATATAAAATACTTTTTCTTAGTTACTTGACCATTCATAGGAACTATAGATCATGGGTTCATTAGTAAAAATATGTTTAGAATTTATATCCTTTCACACCACATGCATGTCGAAGGAACACTAAAATGAACTATAATGGATATGGAAAACCCCTCATTTCGAGATCCACCATGAGATTAATCATGCTACCATTTTCATTTTAATGAACTCACAAAACAGACATTAGGAGAGAAATGAAGAGCCATTAACCTTGAATTAATATCCAGTTCAAGCTCATTCCTCAACGCACCTTCTAGTACATCAGTATAAGAATAGATCATTAGCATGAAATACTAGGCTCAAATGTCAGTTCGAACTCCTAGGTGATTTCTTCATGTCTTTATACTCTCATTAGACATAATATCTTATCAAAACTATAAAACCTCAATAATACAGTTTTTATATTGATTCATGACCTTTTCGCATTTCTAGAGAATAATAAACTCCAAAAAAATTTCTAAAAACATGGACTCTATATAGAAATTATCGTTTAAGGGAAATTAAATTCTTTCCACTCCAAGACATAATACTTCTTCGTTGTCACTTTTTAATCACACCTACTTTGGATAGGACCCACGTGCATGAAAGTAGTACGTTAAGTCAATAAATATTTCTTATGACTTTTCTATTCCTTTATATTTTAAAATCACAAACACTTTATCCTAAATCAAATTTTATTTTCCCTAAAACTATTCTTAATATAGAAAATTTTCCTTTCCCACGGAAATTTTATCCTTACCTTTAATTTCATTGTTCATTCTATAGATTCTCTATTTCAACCTCATTTTTCTTCTAATGTCTAAATATTTTTCTCACAAATAAAACCTTGGAATCTTATAAAAACTAGGATTTAGACTATTCTATTTTCAGGTTCTGAAATTCAGATTCCGAATTCTTCGAAATTTCGAATCCAAATTCTCTAAAATTTTGACTCTGAATTCTTTGAAATTCAGATTCTGAATTCTCTGAAATTCAGACTCTGAATTCTCTGATATTCATACTCTAAATTCATTGAAATTTAGACTATGAATTCTCTAAAATTGTGACTCTAAATTCTCTGAAATTAAGAATCTGATTTCTAAAATATTCAGACTCTGAATTCCATAAAATTCAGTATTCGAATTCAATGAAATTCAGATTCTGAAATCTCTGAAATTCATATTCTAAATTCTATGAAATTCATACTATTAATTCCTCAGAATTAAGACTCAGAATTCATCATAATTCAGACTATGAATTCCTCAGAATTCTGACTCTAAGTTACTCATAATTCAGACTCCAAATTCCTTAGAATTCAGACTCCGAATTCCTAATAAATTAGATTCTGAATTCTAATGAATTCAGATTCCGAAGACTATAGAATTCAGGTTCTGAATCCTTTGTAAAATAGAATCTGAACATCTATGATTTATTGTCCAAAACTATTTATTTTCTTAGACTCCTTACATTATTTTTCCCTTGTCTCTAAAAAATTGGATTTGGTTATGAAATCATATTTTTCTTACCCCTGTTATAGTAATGAAACAATGTCATGCAATCTATTTCTAACTAACCATTATTTGAGTGACATGAGTATAGGTCCCTCTATGATTAAAGAAAAAATATGACTATTGGAGGAGGGAGCTGACCATTGGAAAAGTTCATATAAATAATACCTCATTTGAACGAGCTCAAGAACCGATCCATCACTCTAGAGATTGCATGTTGTTGAAGTTATTTCTAGAGAGAGAGACTATCATGTCTTGTGCGTACTGAAGATCTTATTCATATTTCTTCGAGCAACTCCAATTGTTGCTATGTACAATCAAGGACTTCCATAGATAGGTAGAAAGAGGCGTTGGCTACATTAATGATCGAGGACTTCTGTAGATAGGAAGACAAAGGTTCCAACTACCTTAATGTTCGAGGGCTTGCGGGGATAGCAAGACAGATTCCAATATTCAAATCGAGGGCTTACCCTGGTGTGGGAAAGACGGATTTTCGTGAATGTATAAATCTAGATACATTTATCCTAGGTTGTTGGATATCCTTCACTTTGGGTTAAAATACATCATACATGTTACTTGTTTTGTTTCATGTTTATTTCCATTGTATTTTCATAAAGGAAGAATGTATCCCATCTTATACATTCTTAGTCTTATGTACTCTAATTAGTAAGATTCTATATGCTTTAAAGTAAAATCTTTTCCATGTACACTATTCTTATGTTTCATTTCCAAAACCATATTTTTGTAACCTATCATGTTTGTAGTACTAAAAAGGTATTTTGAATTTACCTTTTTTAACATTTTTTAGCATTGTTTTGCTTAAGGATAAAAACTAATGTTTTTTAAACAAACAATTCACCCACAGTCTTGTAATTGAGCATCTACATTCATATTTCGATCCATCAATTTGTATCATAGGAGGAATCCAAAATAATTAAATTCACATATAAGTTTTCGAGCTCTTGTTTTCATTGTTCTGAATATTTTCCTTGCTTATGATTTTTATCGTTTTTTATAAACGTTTATTATCAACATGTTTTTGTGGAAATATTTTTTATTTTAGATGTAAAGAATGAATGTTGGTTAGGTAGATATTCTAAATCCTACTATACCGACTATATATGATGGTAATGATTCTGAATATTGGAGAGACCTTATGAAGGCTTTTTTTTATACTGGAGTGGAAATCATTGTTATTCTTATTGAATATTACAAGATTCTTGATAGGGTTGTCAGAACTTTTACTAATCATGAAAAGTCAAAATATCAACTAAACTACAAGGTACACAATAATTTTTTGTGTTCCATGACCTAGAATATATATTGTCAGATTTCTTCTTATGAAGCTACAAATTGTATTTGGATGAACATGGAGGTTACTTATTTTGGTACACAGAAGTTTATAGAAACTTGAAGAGATATGCTTAGAGCATAATGTCATGGATTTCTATATCCTTATGGAGAACCATTATGTAAAGTGAAACAAAGGTTTATGACTATTGTTAATATCTTACAATCCATGGGTGAGCAAGGTTTAAATGATGAGGAACTTTTGTACAAGATTATAGATATCATTTCTAATGAGTTGTAATCTAATACAATAGTTATTGATGAGAATAATAATTTATCTCAAATTACTCTTGATGAGATTTTTGGAACAATTCATCAAAATGGGACAAGAATGAAAAGAGATGTTGATTTGAATAAGATGAATAATGGAAAATGAAGTGTATCCTTTACAACTAAATTCAATACTACGGAAATGGTTGCAAGATCGAGGTCAAAGAACGTCAGTGTTTTATCTGAATCTAGAGAAAGTGAACATTCTGAGAGTGAGCTACCAAATCTTTCTCGATTGATGAAAAAGATAGTTGGAAATAAAGACTTTAAATATAGATTTATGAAGAGAAAAAAAACAAGAAAAACTATGATGTCACATGTTATGAATGCAATAGAACATAGCATATAAGGCCAGATTGTCGTATGTTTAAGAAAAAGGATAGAATGGAATATAATTCTGAGAAGAATATAAATAATTACTATAATTTTAAAGCTAGTAATGTTTTGAAATCTAATGACATCTGGAGTGCTAGTAGTGGAGACTCTTCAAATTAATCCTTATAGTATGAATCTTCTGTTCAAGAGAATCTTGGTTTACTAGACATATAGACCATATAAAATCATGGTCTAATGGTCAAGGTACACAATGGTGAATCAATAAATAATGTTTCCTTAAACTATTATTATAGTGATAATAAATATTATGAATCTTCAAGTAAAGAATCTTTTGTTGATGAAGATAATACATTACCTACTTATGAATAAGTTTTTAGGATTGCTAAGCTTCTTGAGAATGAAAATTATAAAGTCTAGAAAAAGATTGATAAAGAAAATTGTATAATTTTTATTCTTATTGAAGAAGTATCATATATTTCTAAAGATCTTGATAAGAAAATTTATAATTTTGGCAGTATATAAAAAACTATGAGGAAATTAATTTTGATAAGGATAAACTTTAAAGGATCTTGAAAATGTAATTTCATAGAAAAATATTTTAGAGACTAGATCTAGTGCTAAAACTAATGTTTTTTAGGATAAAAATTTTTTTATTAGACTAATGTCAGAAATTTTTTCCTTGAAGAGACGTTTATTAAACATTACCTTAGGTAAGGAAAACAATGATAAGATGTATTCCGAAATTCTTTCTCTAAGGAATAATTCTAGATTTGGTTATACTCATTCTAAACATTTGTTCATTAATAACTATTTTGTTCCTCAAAGAGCTCCATTCTTCACTAAATGTTAGTATTGTGGACATTGGGCAAAAAATTGTTCTTTAAACAAAAATCAATCTTTAGGTTTTCATAAAGACTATTTTTATAAGTAGATGTGGATACCAAAAAAAAAAAATTTCTGATGTTTCCAGATCCAGGAGAGTATGGGTTCTGAATGTCTAACACACTTATTTTTAGAAAAATAATGAAATTACCAATAGCAATACATGGTACATGGATAGTGGATATTCCCGGTATATGATTGGTAACAAAACATTCATTGAAAATATTATCAAGATGAAAGGAGGAAAAGTAACATTCGAATATAATGGTAATGGAGAAATTATAGGTATAGGTTACATTGTTCTTCCTAGAAAACCATTGATTTGAAATGTATTATTTGTTAAAGGTCTTAAGACCTACCTCATTAGCATAAGTCAATTATTTGATGGAGTTTAACTTGTAAATTTTAGGAATGACAAGTGCCTAGTACACAATTCCAAGGAAGATTGTATTCTTTCTTCCCATAGGCATGAGAATGTATACACACTAAACATATAACACCTTCAGAGCGAAGACCTACCTAGTCTTAGTGCAATCGAAGATCAAACCTGGTTATGGAATAGAAGGATATGACATTGTAACCTTAGAAACCTATGTAAACTCTCTAAGAAAATACATTTTAAGAATCTACTAGAGCATAGATTTGATTATTCAAAATCTTATGATCCTTGTCAATATAGAAAAAAACACATATCATGTTTTAAATCAATCGGTGATGTCTCAATAACTAATGCATTGCTATTGATGTATATGGATCTTTTTGGTCCAATAGAAACTGGAAGCATTGAAGGAAAATTTTATGTATTTTTCGTAGTTTATGATTACACTAGATTTACGAGGGTCTATTTTATAGAAAAAAAATATGATTAATTTTCTTATTTCAAAATCTTTACATCCCAAGATTAAATGAGAAAAACCTTCTATTGATAACTATTCATAGTGATCATGGAGGAGAATTTCAAAATTGTGATTTTGAAACTTTTTGTAGTAAAAAAGGCATTAATAATAACTTTTCATCACCAAGAACCCCTCAACAAAATAGTTTTGTTGAAAGAGGAAACCAAATTATTTAAGAGATAGCAAGAACCATGTTAAGTGAATATTCTGTAGCCAAACATTTTTGGGTTAAAGCTATAAGTACTTCTTGTTATACTACAAATTGATTTTAAATAAGACCTTTTCTTAATAAACCCCCTTATGAGTTATGGAATGGTAGAAAACCTAGACTTTCCTAATTAAAGGAATTTGGGTGCAAAGTATTTATTCTGAATACTAAAGATAATTTACATAAATTCTCACCCAAATTTGATGAAGGAATTTTAATGGGCTATTGCAAAACTTATAATTCTTAAATAGATTTCATTAAAAACACTTCTACTATTGATGAAACGGTACATGTTAAATTCAATGAAACCAGTCCCTTTGTTATTAAACAACCTCAACCAACATCATCCAACGTGTTTTCAAAAACTGGTTATCAACCATTGATATATGATCATTCCGATAAGGAAAATGGTCAAGAAAATATTTCTGAAGCATTTACCCCAGAAGATTTCCTACCATATATTGATAAAATATTATTACAAAACCCAAATTAGTTGTTTCGTAAGAATCATCATAGTGATGGTATCAGTGGTGATTTATATCAACCAGTAAGGATTAGAAGATCTTTAAGAAATGAATTAGAACATCTAGCATTTGTTTCTTAATTAGAACCAAAAATCACTGATGATTCTTTAGCTGATAATGATTGGATAAAATCTATGCAAGATGAGATAAATTAATTCGAAAGGAATAAAGTTAAGACCTTGTAAGAATGACATAAGGAAACAACTATTATTGGAGTAAAATGGGTCTTCAAAAATAAGTGTGATGAAAAGGGAATCATAGTAAGAAATAAAGAAATATTAGTTACTAAAGGTTGTAATCAACACAAAGGAATAGACTATGAAGAAACATATGATCTAGTAGCTAAACTTGAATCTATCTATATTCTACTTGCCATTCTAGCATTGTTGAATTTCAAAAAATTTCAAATAGATGTTAAATGTTCTTTCCTTAATGGTTATGTTCATGTGGAAGTTTTTATTGAAATCCCTCCTATTTTTAAGATAAAAAACATCCTGAACATGTTTTGAAACTTACCAAAGCTTTATATAGACTTAAACAAGCCCCTAGAGCTTGGTATGATAGACTTACAGGTTTTTTGTTACAAAATAATTACATTAAGGTAAATGCAGATCCAAATCTCATTAAATAGAAAGATAAGAAGAAAGTTTTGATTGATCACATTTATATTGAGAACATTATATTTGGTTTAACTCAGAAATCATTAACTAATTCATTTGAAAATCTAATTAAATATGAGTTTGAAATGAGTGTGATGGGTGAGTTAACATTTTTCCTTTGTTTTTAAATTTCTCAAAAACCAAAAGGAATTTATATATATCAACATATGTATATTGAATATATTTTTAAAAATAATGGATATGACAATACTTATAGTTTTTGTACTCCCATTGGTACCTAAAATACACTTTATTTTGATGATGCTGGGAAACCGGTAGATAAAACATCATTTAGAGGTATGATAGGAGGTCTACTATACATGACAGCTAGTCTTCCAGAAATAATGTTTTTAGTATGCTTATATGTAAGATATCAATCCAATACTAAGGAAAATTATTTAAAGGAAATGAAAATAATTTTCCACTATTTAAAAGTAACCATGGATTTAGGAAACTCTTATACTTATGGAAATGATTTGGTTTTAAAATGTTTTTCGGATGCTGACATTAGAGGATGTACTATGGATAGGTAATGTAAATTTGGAACCTTTAGTTTCATAGAAGATTCTTTATATTCTTATTCATGAAAAAAGAGACACTCAGTAGCACTTTACACTCCTGAAGCTTAATATATAGCTGCTGGAAGTTGGTGCGCTCAAGTGTTGTGGATGCAACACACACTCACAAACAATGGTATGAGTTTTACCAAAACACTAATAATTTGTGATAATACTAGCTCCATTTCCATAAGTAAAAACCGAACACATCACTCTCATGATAAACACATATATATAAGGCATTACATTCTTAGGGATCACAGAAAAAAATGAGATATCATTCATCAATTTATCGAAACACAAGATCAACTTGCTGATATTTTCATAAAATATTTACCCTTAGATAGATTTGAATATACTAAAAAGAAGTTAGGAATGATAACAATAAGTTAATCTTCTATATTAAATTATTGTTGAAACCAATCCCTTTATAGTAAGAAACTTCTTTTCATAGAGGGATTACATTTTCTTATTAGTAAATTTTTCATTGTCAAAATTTTTCATAGTCAAAAATTTTCAAAGTCAATATTTTTCATTGTCAAAATTTTCATAATCAAATTTTTCGTAATCAATTTTTTCATTAAAATTTT
Source organism: Viscum album (assembly GCA_963277665.1). Classification (NCBI taxonomy): domain Eukaryota; kingdom Viridiplantae; phylum Streptophyta; class Magnoliopsida; order Santalales; family Viscaceae; genus Viscum; species Viscum album. Next base: position 150,204,280 of record OY728148.1, read on the forward strand.
GTTGAATTTAATGTTCTTCAACAATTATCTTCCTCATTATGAATAATATTCCTAGAAATCAAGAAGGTATGTTCTCTTACATAAATTTTTGTAATAATATTTTTACATGTTGTTGTTTTTATCTTGTTTAATAATATTTTTTGGGTTCAATTTTTCTTAAATAAAAACGTAAATATTAAAAACATCAAAAGATTAGAACCTATCAAAATCCTTCTTCAGTTATTATCTCAACCATCAGATCTGATCTGAAGTATTTCAACTATTGGATCAATCAAAAAGGTTTAATCATCACCTAAATTGTCTATATAAGGATCCATCTATGTTTGTCCCACATTGATCTTCAAGATCTAGCAAGCTAAATCCCTTCTTCTCTACTTAAGGTTGTTCCAAAACTTCAATGTTTCCCCAATTCTGATTGTCTTTGCAAGCCTCTCCTCAAAAAATGACTTCAGTAAAATAAATCTCTGAGTGGCAGATATACTGAGAAACGTTGGTTGATCCAAAATTTTATGACAGGTAAGACTCTATCATTTCAAATAATATTAAGCCCAATTGATGGGAGAGCCTATTTATATTGAAACCAAGAAAATAGGATCCATTCTATCAAGACATGTTGATTGAATTTTATGTGTTAGTATGTTTTTTCAAAAAATTAGGGAGAGATAGGGTTTCTTTCAAGAGCTATGGGAAGACTTATTCACTTTCCAAAATTAAGGCAACATGTTTGATTGAAATTACTTAAGAAGGAGAAGTATATTTATGTACGCACAAGTTATTGGATGTAGGAGGATATTTTAATAAAGTTAAAGCTCTAGCATGTCTTTGTATTTCATAGGTAAAGACTCCGAAGATTCTTCATCTATCTACGAATCTCTGGATTCTTGAATTGTGGGTTCATGGTTTTGTTATTCCAAGGAAAGGAGATAAGGATACACTAAAAAAAGTGATATCTACATTTTGGATTTTATGGTGAACCTCAGGAAGATAATCTTGGTTAACTATATCATGGTTACGATTTAGAATATCAAGATTGGAAATCCGAAATCTACAATCATCATTTATTTGGCTATTTTATCCAAGATCAATGTCGTTTTTCTGTAGTATTTCAAAATTCATTGCAGTTCTAAGCCGAGAAATTGCAAGGTGATGTTTTTGAGTGACGAAACTCTAAGAAAAATAAAAATTGGTTTCTATAGTGAGTCAAGATAATTCTATGATTATCCTGAAGAAGAAGTATAGGCTTTGTCAAAGAAACTAGGAATGAATGAAACCTCTTAGAAGGGTGGAAGGAAGAGGAAGTCCAAGGAACTGGAAGAAAACGGAAAAATCCATGTGGCTAAGGAAACTCAGTTAGCCCCACCGAAGCCAAAGAAGTAATATTATTAACCAAATGAAGTGGTTACCATGTGGATGGAAGATAGGAAAAATAATAAGGAAGGGGAGCCTACTTTTGTCTTGGATCCTACTGATGAAAAATTTCTAAATATAACGGCTGTTGAGAATCATGAGAAGCAAGAAAAATAAAAGAAGCAAAGGAAGAAGATGTATGAGTCTGTGATAGTACAATATCTTCTCATGTCTGCTGAGAAATCCTCTGAACAACATTAAGTACCAAAATCATTTTTAAAATAATCACTCTCAGTGACTTCGGGAAAGAGGATGGTGATTCTGAAACCAATTCAAGATGAAGAAATAGTTGAAGTCGAAGATGTGGAAGAAGGATAAGACAAAGGAAGTGGTAATACAGAATACATGATAAAGAAAGTGGAGGATTATCATGAGAAGGATAGTCCTTCTATGAAACATTCAGTTCGAACTTTTGTAGTAGAGTATTCAAAAATTGATACCCCAGGAAAAAATATAATGGTAAGGAATAAGTAAACAAATCATCTAAAGAAGAAATAAGAAATCATGATTTAATTCATCCAAAAGATCAAGTGGTTTATGATAAGAAAGATGATTTTGGTGAAGATAAGATTGTTCAGTTATCCGATAGCTGGCACGAATAACCCCAAATAAAAGACATTATTCCGAGAGTTGGTAAGAGAAAACAGGTGGAAGTAAATACACCTAGTAAATCTATGGTGAAGAAGAAACATGTAGGTGCTCCATCTAAGGGGAAAGCTGATGAGATAGAAAAATATTCCTCACAAAACAAACACTAAGACTCAAGATCATCCTCTCTTGGATATGATTTTGTTTTTTAGTCTTTGAAAAATCTCGTTGGAAATATTAATTTATTTCCAAAAAAGATTCAAGATGCTAGATGCATTAAAATTCGATCAATCGTAAATCAGATTCAGTTTCCATGGTTTTGGATAAATGTGTCAGTCTAGAGGCATATTTAAAATATTTTCTCATGGGTTATGAGGCTCATAAAAGATCTTACAAAAATATTATAAACATGTCAAGGAAGACAGTATAAGAGCTTAGATTCTTTGATGAAATTCATGACAATGTCATGGATGATTTTGACAACGAATATGGGAAGATCAAGGACCTTACTAATAGTTTTGAGAAAAAGCTAAGTCTCAAACTAACTACAGAGAAGTAGAAATTTAAGGATCTGAATGGGAAGCTTAATTTTGTAGCCAAGAATTGGAAAAGGGAAAGGGATCTCAGAATCAAATTTGAAGAGAATATTGTTAAGCTAGAAGAGGTATTGAAAGATCAAGATAAATGTATTAAGGCTTAGGATGAAAAAATTAGAGCTTTAGAGAAGAAAATTGAAGATCAGGATCAGTTGCTCAAGCTTGTGGAAGAAGATCACAAGGAGATAAAGAAGCTAAAAACCATTTTCAAGAAGATTATTCCAAAGGAGAAAGAAGGATAATTTTTCCAATTCTGATATTTTGTTGAATTTCATCCTTGTACAAATTATTTCAATCTTAATTAAATTTGTGTTGTTATCTATATATTTTCTTGTTTAGTACAGATTTTTTAGGTATAATTTTTTCATTCCCTCTATTTCTTTTTGAAAATAACAAAGGGGGGGAAAGGAATAATTAAAAATAAATCTAAAAAATAATAGATTACCCTATGTAAGGGGGATTATCTAAGGGGAAGTTCTTATCAATGAAGACTTTCATATGTAATGAAAATGTAAAATATCATTGTGGAAATCAATAATATGACCCTTAGGGATTTCAAAACATAAGGGGGAGTTAGTCGTATTCACTTTGATCTATAAGTAATGAGATATATGATTTTATTTTCATGTCCATAAAAATATTATGACCCTATATTATTTTTCATAAGGTTGTTTGTGCTTTCCAAAAAGTGGGATATTGTTGAGTTAATAAGGTTTCCTTTTTACTTTTCTATTACTTCAACTTTTGAAAATCACAAACACCTTATCTTAAGAAAAATTTGACTTTCCATAAAACTTAACTTAATGAAGAAAATTTTTCTTTCCCATGAAAACTTTATCCATACCTATGTTTTCCTTTTTCATTCTATAGTTTATCTATTTGAAACTCATTTTTATTCTAATGTCTAAAAATAAGATTCACTTCTATATCCTCAAGATCCTATAAATCCTTCATTATAGAGTATTCAGTTTTTAGGTTCTGAAATTTAGATTTCGAATTATCTGAAATTCAGATTCTGAATTCTCTGAAACTTAGAGTCCAAATTCTATTAATTTTAGACTCTGAATTCTCTGAAATGCAGACTTCGAATTCTCTAAAATTCATACTCTGAATTCACTGAAATTAAGACTATGAATTCTCTGAAATTTGGACTCTTAATTCTCTAAATTATAGTCTCTGAATTCATAAACATTCAAACTTCTAATTCACTAAAATGTAGACTTTGGATTATTTGAAATTCATACTCTGAATTATCTGAAATTGAGACTCGGAATTCCCTAAAATTCAGAGTCTAAATTCTCTAAAATTCAAATTCCAAATTCTATGAAATTCATATTACAAATTCTATGAAGATCAGACTTTAAATTCCACAGAATTTGGACTCTGAGTTTCTCATTATTTAGACTCTGAATTACTCAGAATTTAGACTTTGAATTCCTCCGAATTCAGACTCCAAATTCCTTAGATTTCAGATTCCTATGTCTATAGAATTTAAGATCCGACTCCTTTAGAAAACAGAATCTGAACATCCATTATTTATAGTCTCTATGTGTTTATTTTCATAGACATGGAACATTATTTTTTCCTTAGACCCCAAAAAAATTGATTTGGTTGAGCAACCATATTTGGCTTACCCATGTTATAGTTATGAATCAATGTTGTAAAATCTATTTCTAATTAACTATTGTTTGAGTGATATGTGTAAAAGTCCCACTGAGATTCAAGGAAAAATATGATCGTTGGATAAGGGATCCAACTATTGGAAAAGTTCCTTTAAATAAGTTCTCATTCTAACGAGATCAAGAATCCATCCATCACTCTAGATATTGCATGTTGTTGAAGGGAATTATATAGTGAGAGGTTGTCATGCCTTGTGCGTAATAAACATCTTGTTCAGCATGCTTCATGCGACGTCGATTGTGGCTGTGTACAATCAAGGACTTCTGTGGACAGGAAGATAGAGTTGTTGACAACCTTAATGTTTTAGGACTTCCATGGAATGTGAGATAGATGTTCTGACTACCTTAATGTTCGAGTGCTTGTGGGGATAGAAAGACATATTTTGATATTCCTATCGAGGTTATACCCAGGTGTGGGTAAGACAGTCATTCATGAATGTATATATCAAGATTTCTTATCCGAGGTTGTTTGATACCCTTCAATTTAGGCTAAAAGATTTCATTCTTGTTACTTGTTTTGATTCATGTTTATTTCCCCTATATTTTTATAAATGAAGAAAATATAACCATATTATAATTTCATATTCGTATGTACTTTTATATGTAAGGGTTGATATGATTTAAAGTATAATCTTCTCCTTATAAAATCTTCTTATGTTTTATTTCCACAAACATAATTCTGTAACCTAGCATGTTTGTATAACTAAAATTCGTCTTGTGAATTTAACTTGTTTAAGATTGTTAAACATAGTTTTGTTTAATTTTAAAATTAAATATTATATAAACTTACAATTCACCCATCCCCCCTCTTGTAATTGAGCATCTACATTCATGTTTAGATCCTATATAGTACACTTAAATTTTATTAAATCATCCATTTATAAGAACTAAAAAAGACACACAATTTAATTCATCCAATCTTAATTCTCTTGAGTATCATTATATCCTTAGAATGATAGTGGTTTTTTTGATGAAACGATTCCACAAGATCTTTAGAGTCACCCCTTCAAGATTTCATGACTAGAGCATGAAAAAGATCATGTGTAGATTCCATTCCAATAACACGGAATGCAAGCACCATTTTCTCAATGAGATTCGGGTTTAATAAAGGATTCTCTTTATATGGTTCATCTATAGATCTCTCTTTATTTTTTTTCAAATAACTTCTCGAATTCATGATTCTAGAATCTATCAAAAAATCCAGTAAAACATTAACAAACACACCGACATCAATAACACAAATAGTAGTGATGGTGTTTAAATTCCACCAAATTTAATTTATAATTACTAGATTTTCCAAACAATAAAATCAAAAAAAGAGAATTGTGGAATCATATTAAAATTCTAATCATAGATAAGGATCCATTCGCATATATAGTGACTTAAGTCTCATTATAAATATATCTATCTATAAACTCATTCATAACTACTTCCCCTGACTCATCAAATATAATTATTATATAACTGGACAACCCATAACACATATCAACTTCAAGGAACAATTCTTAACCCACTATGATACCACATTTTCACTAACTATCTAAGGCACCCAGAAACCTTGATACCTTATTTTTCTCTAACATAGAATGAAGGGCATTCATGTTCCTTGAATTTTGGAAACAGGCACCTATTATCATATAAAAATATAAAGGGAATAAAGTTCTCAAAAATAATGTGGAAGATAACAAGGTAAAAGTATGCATATCCACCCTTCTCGTGGAGGAATTACCACAAGTGAAACTAGTAAGAGTATACTATAACAATTAGATAAACAACCCAATGAAACAGAGACACTAAATACCACCATGAGTTTTTTCAAAGTCAAAAAATATATATCTAACAATTATACCTCAGCTCCACCAGTCACCATCATCACTTTGTGGTCCCAAGAATGAAGAACACCCCCCACATTTTATGTGTTGATTTTTCTTTTCTTGGACCTAGAATAAAAAAGTATAAAATCACATTAAGGAGAAGGAACGTTGTGATCTAAAAAACTTATTTGTGTCTCGCCAAGGGTTACATAATAAATTCCATAATATTAAACCAATATTTATTTAAATATATATTCACTAAGGATTGACATAACATATCATTTTCATATTTAATACAAAATACTTTCTTTTTAATCAATGGAAAAAATTTCAAACATCTCCTAAATAAAAATTTTATATAAATTCATTTATTTAAATAATTTCGTATGATTTAAATATTTATACATTCAAGGGAATATATAATCAACCCGTACATAACAAGAACCATGCTCATATTCCATAATGTACATTAGTTTCTAGATATAGGATCCCCATAATTTTTATATTGGTGTTCACGGGTGATCATTTTTGCACACAGCCCTTAGGCTAAGGATGAATATGACACAACATCTTTCCATCGGGGATATTCAAGATGACAGAGGTTTTTCGAGTTCTCATCTTCAATCCATTGTTATTATATCAGTATCCTAGCATGCATGTCCCAAATAACCCACTAAATACCTAGGATCTCATCTGATCAATAAATCATCTAAAATGGACAAATTATCTCATTTCAAATCAATAATCATTTACAATTCAAATTACTAATTCTCAATATCAATATTCCAATTAAATTTACAAACTAAAATATTGAGTATTCTTCGTTTTATTTCATATCATCCCAAGCACAATCATGGGTTTTGATCCTTTGAATTTAATAAATTTCTTAAAAAACTCAAATCATTCCATAAATTATCTCATCAAATAATTTTCTTATAGTTCAGTGCATAATTATAACAATTCATCCCAAAATTTCAATTCCATTGGAATTCTAGGTTTTTCCAATTAATCCATTCCATTTCACCTTTCGTAATAAATTCATTCCAAATAAATTTTTTACAAATTAATTGAAAAATATTTTCAAAAATTATGAAAATAAATGTTTGAAATTAAAAAATATATTACCACATACCTTTAATAATGGAAACAAATGATTGATACCCATAATGGGTACGCCAATGATAATTGAGGGAAAATTAGATCTATAATTAAAACCAAAATTCTAGATCTGACAAGAATGGGATTAAATTAATCAAAACATAGTTTTGATCCATCATAAACATGATGTTCTAACACTTTATAAGGAGGATAGGTAGGAATATCGGAAGATAACACCCAATAAGAGATCCACAAGCTGGAGAGGGGTCAAATCTTCCATCAGAAATTTTATTATAATAATGATGAGGTTAGAGGAGCCAAAAAAAATTCCGGATTGCCTCTAAGGAAGGGAAAATAATGTTAGTTCTAAAATGGGTTATTAGGAAAATAAATGGTGGGTCCGGAATTTTAATGTAATTTTTGAAACTTTAACATCATGTACACCTATTTAACTATAGGTTAAAATTTTTAGGAGAAACCATAGGCCAAATGTGGACCCCTACTTTTTGGGGTTCATGGTTTTCCCTAGTTGGGAACACAGTTTAGGAAAACCTATTCCAACTATAAAATTCCCAGCATTTCTGGGTTCATCAGTTTTACTAGGGGCGCATGATCTGGTCAAACCATTCTACAACCATGTAAAAAGAAAAAATCCTCCAAAAATTCCCAAAAAATCTCCTTGAAGGACCCCAAAACTACATCCAAATTAATGGATGTACAAATAAGGGTCAGGGAGTACCTAAGAACAATTAACAGGATTGAACATATATATTTTTTATTATATTTGAACTTCAAAATAATTGATTCCATGATCGGTTAATAATTTTAAAATTTATCATAAGTTTTAACGCATCAAAAAAAATATCTAATGTATTGTGTGATTAGATTTTAATGTGATTTGACCTTTTATTAGGTATTTGAAACAATACTCTCTTGGCTTTTTAATAACATGTTATGGTGTGTTTATGATTTGATTCATGGTTAATTATGGACTACAGGATAGTGGGATATAGATAATCTTCAGGGTTGAATAGTTATTCTTTGGCAAGGAGATATTAGAAGATAAATGTATGATCATTTTAATGATTTACATTTATGTTAGTATTTATTTTTGATTCATGATATTTGGGTGATTTATAATTAATTTAAATATCACATAATTACTTTTCATGGTGATTAATGATATTTGGGAGGTTTTTCATTGGGTTTATATATATAAATCCTGTAGGTTTAACATATGATTTAACATGAAATTTTAATTTGAAGAATGAAATTAAAATTTTGGAGATATAAGATAAAATTTATTAGATCATTATTGGGGTAAAATATTATTAATTTCGAGAATATTTAGGTTATTTGGGATGTAGGGTTTTTTATGAAATGTTCTAAGGGGAAACCATGTGGTTATTTTTGAATGTTTAGGAGTAAAATATAATATTTCTGGTTTTATTCATTTTGGGAATTATCATTCATTGTGCTGACAATTTTTGGTTTGGTTAAATGCCAAAAGATAGGTTGATGACTTCATATATTATTTTTATAAATTAGATGTTTATTTTAGGGATTCATTCAGAAAAACATTCATCTCGAATACTCATTGTTTGGAGCTATAGATTACATTGTGGATACAATTGAATAAAGGATTAAATTATACTTTCTAAGAGATAATATTTCTTTTTAATTAAGGTGTAAATGGTAAATGTATGCCAATAATATATGAAATGGATCTTAAGATAAAAATGAGGTTATATAACCTTCAATTCTGGTGATTTCATGGTCTTTTTATCCCCCTCATTGATTCATTTTTTTGTGGTCCTTAACTTTCTCCTCAATATGTCCTCGATCACTCTCTATTAGTAATTATGAATCATTTCTCTCTTTCATTTCCATGATTTCACTTCCCAGTGATGTTTTACTACTATGAAACATAATTTTGTATTGACATTTTTACTTCCATTTCCTTATTTTTAAGATAATGTTTTATTAAACCTTTTTGTGAAATAGGTTTTCAAAAAAGGAACATCTAAAATATCAACCCATTCATTACTGATCATGTGTTAAAATTTAAATAATGAAATATATTAAATTTATTACAATGTATTATCCTTTTATTTTAAAATAACGCAACATTAAATAGAATACAAGATACACAACACCGAGCCAAAACAAAACATGATATATAATTATTTAAAGATGATCGTTATAACCAAGATTACAAATTTTTGGGTATGAATATGATTAAATTATTTATGAAATATAAATAAATATATCTCTCAAAAAATATTATTGATTATATATTAAGAAATAAAAACTCAATTATTAGTAATGTGATATTATATATAAGAAATTTACTTCAAAAAATGATTTTAATTATTTTTTGTCAGAAAATATTATATTTAATTGCTGAAACATTAAAAATATTATTTAATAAAATTTACTATTTTTTTTAAATAAACTTATAAAATTATCATATAGTGAATTTTTGGGATATTTTTTAAATTTAATTTTATAGTTTATAGTTAAAATACTGATTTTTATTAAAAACTGTATTTTGTTTCAAGCATGTCCAGAGTTCAATTATCATTTTAAATGGATTACAAGGAAAATTATTTATATTATATTTTAAATGACTCAATTAAGTTCATTTTTATAAATTTAATATTTTAATTTGGTATAAAATCATATTTATATCTAAAAATGCATTTTTTATAAAACAGGGTTTTATGCACACAATGTTGTTTTCTTTTAATAAATTAAATTAACAAATATTATTTAATTATTTAAATTTAAATTATATATTATATATCTATTCATCTTTTTTAATATTTATTTTAAATTTTTATAGTGTAGGGATGATAATTAATAATGTTTTATTTTTAAAATGTATTTTTCTAAAAATATGTATTGGTCACTTCTTTAGCAGTTATTTTAAAATTAATTTCAACCAATTTTACAAATTAAATATTATAAAACATATTTCATAATTTTAATTACGTTTTTCAAATTTTGTAAATATGACAATTTTATTTTTGTTTAATATGACTAGTAACCATTGGAAACTTTACCACCTCGATAAAGGGTAAATCAGGTTAAACTATTATTAAACAAAGTGATAGCGACATAAGTTTTCAATTATAATTATTATTGGATATAGGTAACTTGACCCTTATAATGTTTCAGATGAAATTGGGTTCTTTAAAAGACTCTTTTCCATGAAAATTTCCTATATAATATTTAAAAATGAATGATATAAAATTTCACATTCTTAGTTTAAAATATATTGCATGTGTCCGCATAAGGAAAAAGAATGTTATTAGTGAATATAAGTTTTTGTTTTGATATTAATTAAATTATTTTAATTAAATAAACTTATTTTATTATAAATTATCTAATGTCCTTAAATTCCTATAAAACATCAAATTAGTATTTCTCCAATTAATAAAAAATATAATAAATTATATGAGAAGTACTAAAAGTAAAATTATTTGAGTTAGTAAATGTGTTCCACGAATTTTATAGATTAATATTTTGTATTTTAATGATTTTAAATAATTATATTATAATTCTACAATTTTATTTATCTATTTTATTTAAAATTAAATGAATAATATCACAATTGAAAATAATTATATTTGATGAAAATAATAATTTATTATAATAAATATAAATCAAAAAAAAATTAAAAGGGGGCCATGCGGATAATATGTTGTCTAATAGTTCATCCCCTATCTTTTTAATGGACATTTGGAACCATTTTTATGAATAATGAATTTAATATATATTAATTGTTTATAAATTCCAATAGTGTACATTCCCTCAATGATAAAATGAAACCCCTCCCCCCTTCTCTTCTTCACGCCACAATGATCCCAATATATTGTCCAAACTCTTCTATGTTATTTTCAAAAAACCTCCAGAACATTGTAATTATTTTGGTATTCCAAAAAATACCAACTATATAGCCCTTAAGAGGAGATCTATAGTAGTTATTTCAAATAATAGGGTATCACCTTAACCGATCACTTTATTTCTAATTATTATTTTACATTTACTAAATCTATTATAATCTTGATAAAATAAGAAATTATGTATTTGAAATATAATTAAATTTTATTATTTTTATTAAACCACCGTTATTCACCATATTTTCATCAAATAAGAAGTGAATGTTTGGCTTGTGCGTACATATAGCATGTCGTCTCCAAATAGTTACATAATTAATTTTTCGTAACCATATTTAATGTATGGTCAATATTTTAGCAGTAATTTTTATATATTATAATTATGAAAAATAATTATAAATCTATAACGCTATATTTCTTTATGCCTTTTTACATTCACTACCATTGGAAAAAACGAAAACGCCGCTCAAGCGTACTAGTGGAAAACTACCACCAAGAGGTGATATAATCCATTTTTCATTTTAAATTTACATAGATTCAAATAAGAAATTATTTAATGGATATTTATGATATATATTAAATTATAATTATTCCTTAAGTTTTATTTAATATTTACCTTTATTTTTTTCCACCTAATGAAAATTGAAAATATTATTCATGCATACGTATGGATTACCGTCTCCAAAATGGTGTAATTCATTTTTCTAAATATAAATTTATGAATGACTATAGAAATGTATGTAATTAATATATGTTATTTTTATATAATTATTACAGTTTTATATATATATTTATTAAGATCAAAATACGATGACAAAAAATACAAAACCCTATGATAAATGAAACAATGAAGCAGATATCACTCAAAACATTAAATTTAATAAAGTGATAAAAAACTAATGATTAAATTGTATAATTAAATAATATATGTTATAAAATATATGAATATTATCATATAAAATATTTATAATAAATATAAATTTATTTTATTTGATACTCAAATCCATTCGAATGTAGTCGTACTAATTGTAATAGATTTTCATCTCACTTTTATTTTTTTGGGACACATTCCTTGTGCACTACTTTATTATTTTTTATTGTGTATTTACTTCCCATGGAAGTATTTTATGATTATTATAATAAATTTAATGGTTTATAAATATCAATATATGTTAATTTATTTCATGGTGCTTTGGATTCAAAAGTTACCAACATGGTAATGGTTTAATGTTACAATCTTATTGATTATCAGGACTAGTTATAATTATGCTTTCAGTGAGAAATCATATGATATAGCTCTCAAGAAACTCATGAATTTTCTTCTAATATAGTAATTTATTAAAAATTATTGTTTTCCATTTCCTTTCCTCACCCTATGTTATCAAGAGACTATAAATATGTTCTTAATAAAAATCAACTTCTTTTCTCTATTTAGTCAAAAAAACCCATTTTAATCTATATCAATGTTTTCTACAAATGGTTAAAAAAATTTATTTACTATTATCATATTATTTTTTTATTTAATTATTATAAATTATTTAAATTTTATAAAATGGTTTAAAAGGAATCTTCATTTAGTTTTCTATACAATGTACCTTTTTAAATTTTTACCCAAAATGTGAAGTAAATGTTTTCTTTTAAATTAAATGGTGTGAATGTAATTTCCTACCATCATGACCACTTAATATTTTCAATAATACATTATAATATTAAAAGGTCACATTAAAAAATCATAATATTTTGGAATAATTTTTTTCTATGTTATTTTTAATATGGAATGTTAAATTTCTTCAAGAAATGTTTCAGCGATATTTTAAAATAATTTTAAATTATAATAAAATTACATGATTTTAATTATTATTCAAGGAGGATATAATCCATTTATAACATTATTAATATTTCCTAAGATAATAAATGATTATTCTGATGATATTTTTATGAAACCCTTTTATTTTTAATGGGTTATGCTATAGAAAATTGATGAAATGTTTATGAAACTTGTTTTCATTGCGCATGTTATGATGTGAGGATATGATTAATTTTTATGATCTCATGGAAAACATATGTGTTGTTTTAATTATGTTATTATGGTTAAATTATAACCAATTATAGTGGTTACATTATATCCAATTTTGGGTATTTTGTTATAACCAGGGTTGGAGGTAGTGTTATAACTAAGAACTGTGGTTTGGTTATATCCAAAGACTGGTGGGACCAATATCTCACAAAAATGAATTTGGTAAAGATTGAAACATCATCAGATAAAAAATTCTATAATGGAGAGTGAAGCCAATTAAATAAGGTACTTTTTTACATTATGATAGTCTTGGGAGTGAACTGTAACTACTATGATGTTTTCGGTTGTAAAACCATTCCACTTTGGTAGTCCTATAAATGAGTCTTAACTATAAAAAAATGATTTTATATTTTTATGTGTATTCCAAAAACTAATGTATCATGAAAATTTTATGCAATCATAAATCATCATATTTTATTCCATTATGATTATTATCTTATGAACTTACAATATTTATTTTATGACTAAATATTATGATTTATAACATGTAGGTTCTGATTTTCAAATGTTATCTTCATATTATCATGCCCTTATGTTAATGTTATTCTCAAGTGATCATTAATATCTATATTTTTAACCTTACTAGGAATATAATCTCAACTTTTATTTTGTTCTCTTTACTTATTTAATAAATAAATGTACTCAGTATTCTATGTCTGAGAAGGGTTCTAGTTATGAAGAACATAGTGGGAGATGATGTAGATAATTTATGAACTAAATCTTCATGTTTCAATGTTCCCAATGAAACTATTCATATATAATTATGTAATTGAACTTTATGTTATGTAATGAATATTTATCTACTAATATGTGATATATATGTACTAAAACTATAAGTCATTATAGAAATTCAATGTCAAGTTTTTATCCACTCTAGCTATCAAGGGCTAAAAACATCATGGTCAAGCTAAATTCATATTTTCCAAGAATTAATTTATTTCTTAAATTCATTATATTTTATTTTTTTATTACTTTTGACTATATATTTATAATATTAAATAGATATAAAAATATATATATTAGAAATTAATAATTTCACCATCGTTCTTATTTATAGATATCCTAACTTGGTATACGATTAATTCTAAGAACAGTAAAATCAGTGGGGATAAATACTAGGTTGACCTCGGTGATTCAATTTGAAACAAAAATAATGTAATAATGTTATTATATGAACTCTTACTAATGGTATAGATGGATATATAATATTATATAATTTGATAGATTTGGATCTTGTTGTATCAATGAATTTTAGGGAGGATCTCAAATCACTGATCCCATAATTTAGTAAAATTTATTAGAATTAGTGACTATTATAATGTAATAAAAAAATTAATATGTGGAATGATAAATATAAACATTTGTATTATAAAATCTAAAAATGAATAAAAAATAAATAAGTGTTGAAAATTGGAGTTAAAATTGTAAGAGTGTCTCCTTGAAATTATCTAAATATGAATATCACAGAAAAAAGAATAAATTGAATTACTTTTATATAATTTTTTAAGGAATGATAAATTATATAAATAAAGGAAATGAGAAAAAATTATAGTTTCATATGTATGGTATAAGATAAAATAAAAGGGTGTGAAAAAATATAAATATTTTTTATATAGAAGAGAATGTGAAATTTGAATTATTGAATAATATTAAAGGATATTTATCATTCATGGATAAATAATTTTTTATTATCAATGTACAAAATAAAAAAGGTAGAAAAATAGAATAATTATATATTCTTAAAAAATACAATATGTTGAAGAATTAAGGGTATTTTAGGGTATAAATTTTTTTTTGAATATAATATTTGAAAAGGGTTGTTTATGTGCACTTAGTGGGGAGTAAAATGTGTTTATCCATGATCATTAATTTTGTAATTCCACTTTATTTACATGAAAACATTTATATAGTCATTACATGAACAATGAATGATACCTATGTGGTAATTTATATAATTATTTATATCATAGGAATTGTTATGATGTGGAACTCGGGTTTTTTCTATTCTTATTATGATTTAAAATATTTCTTTTTCTCCGAATAAATAAGTACGAACATAACAACATTTAAAATGAAATTATTTATACCATGAATCCAAATTCAAACTCATTATGGTTGATCAAAATTTTCTACCAATATTTTTTCAATCCAGCCTTATATATTATGGTATTTTCATACACCGCCAACTATATATATTATAATAAATATTTAATGAAAAATTCCATTCATGTTGATTATTTTAAATTTAAATATAATTTATTCAATATATAATATGGTTTTTCTATATATATACATCTATTTGACATCACTTCCTATATATTGGGATAAATAATAAAATACAAAATGTCAAACCATACAAACAAAATTGGATCATTTTAAGTGATATTTTATTCATTATAGAAGTTCGCATTTAAACACTATTTAATCAAATGTGTATATTAATTTACCAAAAAATATAAACTTTTTTATTGTATCGTTTTGGAAGGAAATAAACCTACCTTACTGAATTATAATATTCACATCATATGTGTCTCTAAGTGTATAACAAATGATTATTAGAATATTTTCATCACATTTTAAATTTAGGGCACTAAAATCAATAACAGTTATGTTTTTACAATTTCATACAAATTATTCATTAATACTCTAATAATGTAAGTAATTTATGGTTTTAAAAAATATTGTTGTGGTGGGTTTAATTGATTTATTTTTCAAATCATTAAATTTTTATAATGTAGTTTTGATGAAATTTATACGATTATGATCAATCCCAATACCTAGCTTCCACTAACCATGATATTGTTCCATATAATATCAATGAATAGTGACTAAATCCAACGGTTTAGACACCATTTTAGATCTTATTTTTCTCTAATGATATAAATTACCTAAATGATAAATACTAATTAAAAAATTTCTATGTCATCTATATATAAAATAATTAATAAAAGACACTAATAATTATGAAAATCAAAACACTAGGGACCCCATAAGTCAATCACCACAACAATTCCATTCAGGAAACATATAAATTATCCAATTCCTATGAAAAATACCAATATTAGTATCATATGGAATTTACTAAGTCTTTAGACATATAAGGTTTACTGCAAAAACCAACTAGTAAATTTCAATAATATCTATCTATAATGAATACATTCAAACCACATTATGTATTTGTTAAATAGTTTCAAAAATATTTTAACAAATATACATTATAACATATTTGAAATTAACTAATTAATTAATACTATAGAGTATGAAAATAAAATTTACTAAAAATGAAAAACTAATAACAAAAAACATATTGATTTACATTTTATTAGGGTTATTTATATCATTTATTTTTAAACATTTTTTTATTCGTTAGTTTTATTTAATGAGAAAATACCTATACTATTAAGTAATTTTATAAATTATTTATTTATTTTTTATTTATAGACATATAAATGGTTTTTTAACTTATGAGTTTTAGATGGAGTTACTATATTTTTTTGAGTTTTTATTAAAAAATTATTTAGGAGGAGGGTTGATTTGATTAGCATGTTTTGATTTTTTTGGAAGATTGTGGTCAAATAAGGATGAAGATAGTTACCATATTACTAAAAATAGATTCCAAAAAATATCATTTGTGGCATCGCAATGGAGAAAAATATCAAGTGGATAATGAAATTGATGTTTCTGAAAGGATTACTTTGAAAAAAGATATTTTTGATCGGTTTCCATTTCGTTCACAAGACAACACTTCATGTAAACCAGTGTAACAGGAAATGAGTTTTGGAATATGATGTTCTTCTATTGATTATAATGATGACGATGAGAAAGAAAAAAATATGTTGCAATATACCAATAACCTAGTTTATTGGGCATGTGGAAAATGAGAAAACATGAACTTTTAATGTGATTGTATCATGAAAAAATAATTTATTAATTTATTATTATTTTTTATGACTAAATACATATATTTATTAAATATTTATTTTTTTGAGATTCATTTTTTCTATAAAATTATTACATGTCATAAATGTTGGTTGAAAAATAAAGATTTTCATCACTAATATCTAGGATTTCCCCAAATATTATTGATTTAAATTGAAGAAAAATTTAAAGCCACGTTAATGAATATAATGTTTTATATGATGTTTTAGGACTAATAATTATAGATCTCAATGTCACACAATAGAGAAAATGTTGTGGGATGCTCCTTTATTCCATAGGTAGAAAAAAAATATCTTATATCAGAATAAATTATAGGAAATATGAGAAGGCATGAAGTTGAATGAAATAAGGATAATAATTACATAGTTCAACCTATATATGAGTTAAATTTAATGAAATTTGATAGTTTATAACTAGATTTTTTACCTTCTCCTTGAAATTTTATATTGGTATTATCATGTGATGGTTTCAACCCATTTTCCTATGTGCATACTACACACTATACATTTCTACTATTAATTCACATTTATAACTTTTCTTCATGGATTTTTATAAATAAGAAATTTTTTGTTATAAATATATTCGTGTGTGGACCTATTGTTCATGAAAATGACATACCATATAATTGAAAACACTAACATATGAGTTAAATGATTTTTGGATCATAGTTCTACAAAAATATTACGCATTTACCAAAGAATATATTCAATTTCATGCAATATTATTGTAGATGATTAATGATTTCCCAACATATGAAATGATATATGTTTGGGTGTAAAATGGTAAATTATCTTTCCCTAATTGTTTTAAAAAATATTTATTCTCATAGATTAATTTTCTAGAGAACATTCAACTTCATAAAACCATGCTGATTTCTATAGATGGATCATCCATATAGAATAACTCTCTTATAGTTTGATAATATCATAGAGATATATGAAAAAACTCAATAAATCTTGGGTAAATATATTATTATATAGATTTATGGTTTGAATTATGTTCTTGTAAATAATATATAAAATTCCCTAAATTGGAATATTATTAATTAATATTCTAATAATAATTTTCGAATGAAAATTATATTCATTGAGTTAACTTATTGGTCACCAAATTTTTTGTTTTATTGAATGGATGTAATTCATACCAATAGAAAGGTTTTATACATATAGCTTTCTAATTGTTTAAAATTATTTATAAAAAATATGATATATGGTCACATCATCATTTGATGGATTGGGGTGTGAGGCTAATAATTCATCATAAGTTGATATGAATAAATAACTAGAATGTCACTTTTTGTTGATTTTTGGTGACAAGTATGAAGAATAATAATTCATTCATGTCATGGAGTGTTTGAAGGTTCTATATGTTTGTACAAGTTATATTTCAAAAAGGATAAATATAAAATATTTAGAAATGAACTCTATTAAAACCTATAACTACCTTGTCTACTTCAATTAGATTATTTTCATTTCTATTCAACATTTAACTTCACTTAATTTTAGAGTTTTTTTACTAGGTAATTTCATTTTTATCTAGGCCTTTATGCTAAAAGGTTGGGTAGAAGTGTTGTTCAAAAATTGTATAAAGATACTTTGATTATTCATTGTGACTTAGAGAAAATTTTATATCTACCATTTTTCACATGTATGTTAAATCTAACTCTGAATCATCCAAAAATGTTTTTTTCATGGTCCTGTATTTATCTATTGGATATATATGATATAAATAATGACATCTACAATGAAATATTATATGAGAAATAAATATTATACCTAAGGCTCTATTATGAATGTCTATTAAACACAATAATGCCTTAATATTAATCATCAAACTTGTAAACCATCACTAATAAGTATAATCAATTAAAGATAACTATATATGATATATTTGATCTCCCTCATCCTTTATTTACTTCACTTCCCCAAACAGATGGAATATTTGGATCAGATTCATTGAATTTTTTATGTAAGAAAAAGTTATAAATGGATCATCACATAGTATTATTATATAGTTTTGGGCATCATGATTACATCAAGTAAGTAAATTAATATTTAATATTTTTTCATTTTGTAATTATTTCATCATTTCAACAATTTTAAGTATTTTTTATTTGTAATGAACATTTGGAAAATATAAAGAGGTGATGTTGTTCTATGTGAATTAATAGGAAGGAATAATTGTATAGTACAGAACTTACAACCTGATTAATTTAAAAGGAAATATATTTATTTCCCTATATAACATACTCATATAGATCTATTTAATATTCGATGTTAGTATCTTTCAGGATCTATGTTTACCAATGAATAATGTATCATATGAAATAAGGTAATTTTCATTTATTCTGAACAATGTCACATCTAATTATAGGTTAATGGTTTTCAATGGACATAAATAAATTATGAACAATTGTGAAACAAAAATAGAAATTCTAACTAAAAATTCCATCTTAATTTCCACAATATATCATTTTGTGAGTGCATCAAATATGAAACCTTGATTATAAAATATATCTTTTATGGATTTTTTCAAAGAATAATTTTATTATATTAGAATTCACATGTTCATGTCATAATGATGAAATAAAGGTTTTTTTAATATATTATATAAATATGAATACATACAGTTAACAATGGATTTATATTGATTGATATGAAATTTATACTTCAAATCTATGAACAATATATTATTACATCACAAAATATACCAATGCATTATGTAACTGGCTAATTAAAATAACAATTTGGTGTTATTTTTTATATCATTTTAGAAAATATTACTTAAAATGCCATAGATGATAGTTTTTTTTAGATAAACCTTATGGTACATATTAGAATGTTTAATTTTATGGAATAAGAAGATTCAATAATTATAATATATTCTTAACCAAAAATTGTAACAGAGCACACATATAATTGATTAATTTATAAATATTTATGGAATAATATTTTAATTTTATAAAATTATGTTGTCAATTATTTATATTATTTAACATATTCACTATTTAAATTTATCTTGGGATATTATTTTCAATCATTAGGTAATTATTTCTAGTTATAAAGTGCTATAGATGGAACAATATTGTAAAATGAATATAGAATTAGATATTTAAGCATATATCAGGTGGTCACCAATGTAATTACATTTTAATCTTGAATATTATATTCCATAAAATTATTTATCTTTATATCATTCAAATTATTTTACTACCCATGTAATTTTAATCTACTTCAACAGGAATATTAATTGATTATACTTTAGATGATGAAAGTGTGGAAAGGGGTACTTGTACTGCTGATTTTATAGTTCTTCCTAGAACCCTTCTATTTCATTCACCTGGAGGTCTTATAATATAGCCTCCTTCCATTTGTATTTTTTCACCAAGAGTTTATCCATAGATTATATTGTATTCTCATTTTCCCTACCCACCATTTATATATCACTTTCTACCTTTACTCGCATAGGTTGGTAGTGGTCATACCATCATCCCTCTTTGTCACCCTTTCCAACTATCTAATTGATAATAAATTTGTCTTCTATATATACCAAAACCATATTCATATCAACCTTCATCTGTATATAGATATCCATAAAAATGTTTCCTACATAACTACATTTTTCTTCATTGAATTTATAAATTAATCATGATTTCTATACCCCACCTCCCACAGAGGACACTCTCTATACTCCTAGAGAAATTTCACTCACATGGCCAATAGATCCATCACCCACTAGTATATATTTAAAAATTACTAATAATAATTAATTATGAATTTATATATATTTTTTCCCTTAATACATTTTTTATTTTCCTAATTAGTTTCATCCTTTCGTAGAAAATAAATTTTCAATAAGATATGAGAGGTATGGAATCGATACATAAAGATTATTGTTCAATACAACATGGACAGTGCTATCATTGGGAAATATTTCAAGGAATGTGAATGTTTTATATGTACACATTTTAAACACACCAATATTGTACAAGTTCAAGACATAAGTAAGAGGTTTGTTACTAAACTAATAAAGGATAATGATTGGGTACATATTTTGGTTTGTAATATTATTCAACATTAATATATAATAATTTATATTATTCTATTACAAATAATTTTTCAAATGAAGATTCCATATAATTGTTTTGATGGAAAAAATTTGAGACCCTAATGTTTAATGGAGTTGGGTGAAATGTGGTGAGTATAAAATAATTACTTGTAAATTGGTATGGATGATTTAGATCATACAAATCATTGAATAGATACTAAAACATTATTAATATCCAAATATCACAGTACAGAGATATTATCTTGTATTGGAAGAGTTAATAGTTTAAGATAATAGTGAAATTTATATATATAATCATTTA
Source organism: Viscum album (assembly GCA_963277665.1). NCBI lineage: Eukaryota > Viridiplantae > Streptophyta > Magnoliopsida > Santalales > Viscaceae > Viscum > Viscum album. Next base: position 150,225,749 of record OY728148.1, read on the forward strand.
TAAATTTTAAATTAATTTTTAAAGAATAGATAAAATATATTAATAATATTAATGAAATTATATAATTTTTTTATTAGAGGAATATGACTTAAATAAATTAAAAAAAAAATTCAATGAAATGCATTTATCTTTGGGACACACTTCACTCCCAAATAGATTGAAAGGAAAGGTAATTTCAAATTTAAAATATTTAACTTTATTTTCTGGAAATATTGATTTATTACCTTTAATGCTTTTTGCTTTTTTTCAAATTGGTTTTTTATAGATTTTTTACACAAACATTATTTTTTTTACATTATTTAATTAACTTGTTTATTTCCACAACATTAATTGTTATTTCTCCAAATAAATTAATAATATGTCCTTCTTAATTTTACCCACAAATGTAATGGGAAATAATTAAATAGAATTTATATGTTTTATCATAACATAACAAAAATATTTAAGACAAATATAGTATGTGTTCTTGAGTTGAAGTAGTATTTGAGAATGTAATTAAATAAATAAAGACTATATAAAGAAAATATTAATTAGTATTCTATCATAAAACCATTAAAACTAGGATTTATTATCACATCATAGGGGTGCAATAATGTTCTAGAAAAACTAATAAAATTTCTTGTATTTAGTAATTGGATATTGAGATATTATTAATCATAATCCTCCTCCACTATTTTTAATTCTGGTATAACAATTTTGGAACCATTGAAGTTGAATTTAGTACCATCATGAAGAGAAAATTAAGAACATTTCCTACATAGACAAAAAATATGACCTTTAGGAAAAAAAATTATTCTAACAAGAACCTCTTATATTGATCTATGAATACTTTATCACTCGAGAACAAATACTCAATTTGATGTTTTCATTTTCCATCAAACATAAAAGAAGAAAAACACTATAGAGTGTGTCTATGATACAAAACCCCATTAGATTTCCTCTGCTAGGTCTTGATTGGGATTCATGGTGAAATTAAAAACCACACTAATGATTCTATAGAAGAAGGTAAAACAAGAAATATAAGTCCAAAAATGATAAAATAAACCATAATAATATTGTAATGAAAATTAACATTTCATAATTTTATTCACATCTTGATATGGAGTTCCTACAGATTCTAAATAGCTATCTTAGAACTAGAAATAGTTTCTTCAATGGCCCAATGAACAGTGGGAAAAATGGTTAGAATAGTAGTTGGTCGATGAGACATTATGAAACCTCTAGGATTATATACGAGGTATTATAGGCCTTTGTTTATATTTTAAATTCTTTACAATGGATGGGAATTTCATTTGAACAATATATAGATATAATGAAACATGAATCATCATTATTATTAATAGACAATATTCAGTAGGAGTAATGCGATCTGGAGGGTATAAATGATTTTTATAAAAAATAATGAACAAAATTAGTTGTGTGTTGAGAATAATTGTAGAATGAAATAATACTATCAATGATGCTTGAAGCATAAATAAATAATATTTTATTCCAAAAATCTGTAAATTATGGGCTTATGGGAGACCGATGATGAAACTAATATGCTAATAGGCCTATAAGAACATTAAAAATGGGAGTACCAATGAATGTTATTTGAATGGTGTACTAGAATGGAAGGGTTAATCACAAATGGTAAATAAATATTTAAAAATACAATAGTTAGAAGACACTGACTATAATAAAATTATAAAAAAAATAATGATGGAATCATTTTATGTGAAAAATAGTATGAAGTCGTGGAATTGAGAAAGATGAAAAATGTATGACCCTGAGTTTCAAGTAAGTTTCCCTTTATTTATGAATTTTAAGTGTGGAATGAGTTTCGGTGATGTTTGGGAGGGGTAATAGAAAGTTTTTAGTGATTTTTATAATTTTCTAATGGTTCACGATTTGATCAAGGTTAGTAGAAGCTACCAAACTCATACAAGAAACCAAAAAAGTGAAATAGGGGATTCTATGAAGGCTTATGGTTAGGCACTCAGTTATTCCAAACATTATGTCCACTAAGGGTTAAAAGTGGAAAGTGGAATATATAGAAGAACATGATTTCCACATTTTTTGTCTCGCCTTGTTAGAGAACCATGTGGGGGAGTTTGTATGTAGAGGTTGGTGCGTCGTTGGTGCATAATATAACTAACCATGCCACCCAACTTTGCATGGTTAATTATTACATCCTATAAAAATAGATGAAACATATTTTTGACTCTAAACCTCTAATTTATTAATAATTTTACCCTAACCCCGTTTGTCATTCTCCCAAAATATGTGAAGACCTTTACCTTTGATCCAGGATAGATCTGTTGGAAAACATTAGTGAGTTGAAGGCTGTATTTCTTGGTTAGGCATTGTTCATGTTTTTTTTCTTTGAAATAACTCTCTTCCCTATCATGGATTTATGTATCTAGTCTTATAGGGATATATCTATTATATATGTTTCCAAAACTAATTATATATATCTATTATGAAGTTAAATAATGGGTTTTAAGGTAGGTTTTTGGAGATTCAACATTGATATATTGAAAATTAGTTTTTTTTCATTTTCAACATTACTTTTGAGGTAGGTCGATTTAATCTTGACTCAACTTATTATAACTAGATATCCTGATTTAAAATTGAATTTCTTTAATCATCGTGAAATGTTTATGCAATGCATTATGGAAACCCTCTTTAGGGATGGTCTATGGAATTGTGGAAATTGTGTGTTTTTATGAAATGTGAAATTGTTAAAATGAATACAAAAAGATGAATTTTAAATAGTTGATTAGTTTTGTCTTATAAAAATGTGTTTTTAATAAAATTATTGTTTTATTGAAATGGTTTGAAAAATATTTTTTTGGCATTGTTATTGTCTTAAATAGTTAATCATGAACATAATGGGATGGATAATGGTCGTGTTGTGTCACAATCAAAGGGGTGGTTTATAGTCGTGAAGATCCACCATCAATGGAAACTCTAAGCTTGGGTGGTTGAGTGTGTGTGTGTGGATATGTGAAATGTAAAGGGTTATGCTAACAAGGAAATCAAAATAAATTTAAAAAACATGTCTAGTTTCATTCCTTTTAAATGGATTTGGTTTTGAAAAATTGTTTTGGTCTGAAAACAACTTTACAATGAAATGACATGGCTCTATATAAACTATTATAAATTGATTATATAAATTGTATTATATAAATTTTCTAAAATTAACTATCCTATTTTCATGAGTATAGATTTAATTTGGGGAAAATTTCTATATTTCGTTACTCACCCATTATTTGGCACATTGGTGTTTTTATAGATATTTTTTCCCGGATGAGGTTAAGGGAAATGTATCACATTAATCTAGTGTATCTCATCAATACTTGGGAATGGATAGTATATTTTGGTTTTTGAAGTCAGTGGATTATATTGATTTCGTGTCTTTGGAGTCATTTGAGTTTTTTTTGTCTTGTATTCTTTTTTATAGTTGATGTTAATCATGGTTTCCCCTCAGTATTTTGATATAGTTGGTGATATTTTTTTACATTTAGTATCCCTATATGATATTTATGAATCATTTATTTGTGGTTTAGTCGAGTTATTCTTGGTTTGGTTGTATTATTTTCATAGGGAAAATTATCCCAGAATTGTATTGAAGCCCTTCGAATTAATTTCTAGCCATTACAATCATGGGGATGTCACCTAAGGACAAATAGCAATTTATCCTCCACTCAATACAGTGAAGATAGGTAGGATGTTATAAGTTGTATCATTTATAGTCCTTCTAAATATCTATTTGGGAAGAGAGTAATTATATTTTTTGTTCCTTTAATAGAAAATGATATCAGTCTCATTCATTCTAAATATTTTTGGAAAATGGTATTTAGTTCTCAGCCTTCAAGTTGAAATTCATTCTAGTTTATTCCTTGAGTGGGATGGTATAATGTTGTACGATTTTTGGTAATTTATATGTAGAGAAAAAAGGGACGTAGCTAGAATTTTTTTTGTTGAACATCAATTTGTCAGGTATTTGGGTACACAAGTGTTTTTGGAGACACCTATATAAGTGTAATCAAATTTTCATGGGTTTATCCAATGAGATGAGAAGTACTTTTATTGATAGAAATTACCTCCCAATAGATGTGAATATTTTATTCTTAGTAATGTTTTATGATTTGATACAACTATGTTGATTTTTGAAAAAAATTTGACAAATATTTTCAAATTTGAGATTTTGAAAATAAAATGATATAGTGATTTTGAAAATGGATTGATTTTCAAAAGTATGGTGAAATTTTGAAAATTGGTTTGAAAGATTAAAAATTGTTGAATTTTGGAAATGAATATAGTGATAGTTATTATGTCATGTAATTGGAGGTTATTAAAACATCAGTTCCTAGAGAATGTGACATATAGAATTTTGTTTTCAATAAATAATGGAACTTTTTAGGCATCATAGAAACCAACTAAAAAAACTACTGAGAATTTTGTTACACCTAAGACACAGGTGAACCAAAATCCAGTTCAGGTTATAGTCAATGAATTTTAAGCTATGGATAGAGGGTACAAGAGGTATTAACCAAGGAAAGTTAATCATTTTTTTAGTTTTGGAAGAATAATCCACCCATCCATTGGTGAATTGAAACAAAATAATGAAATGTTGTAGATGAATAGGAAGAATAAATTCTTTCATTTTCTTTTTCACACCAACATTGTTGAATGTCAATATGGTGACTTATATGCTGAAGGGTATTTCATTTCAAGGGTGGGATTTAGCGGTTTAGATTAAATTAAACTAAGGCTTTCATGGGTGGAATTGGAATAATTATTTAACAAAAAAATTTATCCTCATACATTCATGATTGTAAGAATGAAAAAAATGAGATTAAAGTTTGATCACTACTCAGTGATAGAGTATGTGGAAGAATTTATGAAATTATTCCACTTTTCACCTGAAGTTACTAAAATTATATCCTTGAAGGCACTAATTTTAGATTTTGGGATGAGGATGGATGTTCACTCAAATATTTATATGATCCTTATAAATAAGTTTACATAGATGGTCTAGAGAGAGATGGTTGAAGAAAAGGACATATCAATAGTGTTGTAGGAGGGAGCATGTTGATAACTATAGGAAATAGTGGTAAGTCGAATGACGGGAACAACTATAATAGGGACACCTATATCCAAGGTATAGGAATGGATATTAATCCAATAGATGGATATGTGAATATTCCTCTAAAGATTAAGACATATTCGGTGTCTTTACAAGGTGGGTATTTGGACCAAAGAAAGAGAGATTTTACTACACTGCTAAAATCCTATCGTATTTTTAACCAAATGGAGAATATTCAACACTATTTTTGTGGTTCTCTGAGGTCGGTTATTTGGGATGCTTATCATGTGTCATAGATGTCATATGCTTCAAGAAGATGAGGGTGGTAGAATTCCTCTCATCAGTAGAGTCGAGCTATCCATGTTAATTTTAGAAATACCATTACTACCCAACAAGGGAAATATCAACATGGAAATAAAGAATAGAGTTCAATGAGTAAGAATTTATATGGAACTATGCATGTTATTATGGATTATCAATATAGAACTTCAACGGCATGAGGTAATATTATTCTTAATTCTAACCATTATAAAATAGTTTTTTATATAGATGCATACCATTCCTTTTCTTCTTACTGTGTTATTTATTTTATTAGGTTAAATGATTAGATGATCCCTTATATTTTGAAACATCAAACTCTTCTAGTCTAATAGAATGTTAAGCCTTTATTTGTAGAGCATGTTTTATAACTATTTATGGAGTTGAGATGATATGGTATTTTTCTATAATTGAGATGTAAATCTATGAAATAATCATGTGTATGGATGGGTAGCAAATTTTAAAGGCTCGCACTAATTATTATACCCCATTGGATAGTTTTATGATAGAGGATGGTGTCGGTAATCTATTTTAAGGAGACTTAAATGTAAAGGCATGTCTAACAGGCTTGTTAGAATCAGAAATTTAAATGTTCTTATACCATTTTCCAGTGTTGAATTTTTTATTGGTAGAAGAGATTAAGACTATTTGTTTTTCCATTTTTTATATCTATTTATCAGTATTTCCACCCACAAGAGAAGTGGAGTTTACAATTGATCTCATTCTAAAGACTATTACTATTTCCATTTCATCTTATTAGATGAAACAAAAAAACATTAAGGTAATTTAAAGTGTAGTAGGAAGTGATTGAATTAAAATGGTCTCTTTGGCTGAGTACATCTCTTTAGGCAGCACTGGTCATTTTTTTCAAAATGGAGGATGGAACTCTTTGATTTTTTGTGGATTATTGTAAGGCTAACAAAGAAAATATAATGAACAAGTATCCACATCCATGCATTTATGATATTTTTGATCAATTTTGAGGATCATGATGGTTCCCAATTATTTAAATGCAATCAATATATCAAGAATTGTGGGTTTTGAAAGAGGATATTCAAATGACAACTTTCATAAGTAGATATGAACAATATGAGTACTCGGTTATGCATTTATATCATACAAATCCACAATAAGTATTTATGAAATTGATGAATCTGATATTTAAAAGGTATATGGATTATTATTTTAGTGTTGTTTGTGGATAACATATTGGTGTATTCAAGTACAATGGTTGAGTATGAGAAATACTTGGGAACAATGTTGGGAATTTTGCAGGATCATCATCTATATGAAAAATTATCAATGTGTGATTTTTTGATACAGGAGGTATGTTTCCTTTTCCATTTAATATCTTGAAAATGTGTTTCTATGGATCTTGAAATGATTGAGTTTGTTAACTCTTGGAATCCATTAGAGAATGTCTTTGTGATATTCATTCTCCTTGTTCAAGATAGTTATAACTGACATTTTTTTGTGATTTATCACAACTAGATTACCTATGATAGATTTTACAAGGAAAACATTATCATTCCAATGGAATAAGGAATTTATGAAGAAATTTCAATAGCATAAGGTTTACCTTACAACTCCGTTGGTCTTTATTTTGATAGAATCTGGAAAATGGTACGTGGTGTACTCTGATACTTTGGGATATGGGTTGGGATGTGTTATTATGCTAGAAGATCATGTGGGTTTTTATTTCTCATGGAAGCTATGGATTAATTAGAAGAACTACCCAGAATATGGTTTGGAGTTATCTTTCATATTACATTCTTTATGAGTTGTTGTGATTAACTATATGGTGTGAAATTTACTCTATGTATCTTTCATAATATCATGAAACTTATTTTCCCACAATAATATTTGAACCTAATATAATGAATATGGATAGAGTACCTCTAAATGTTTAACATGGATTTGATGTATACAATGGGTGAAGTAAAGTCAGCGGCAGTTTCCTTAAGCAGAAACGTCTATGCTCAGATGAAAAAAGATGCTTCATAGTATTGTAAGTTGATGTCGGTGATAGCTGATATAAAATTGATTAAAAATATTGAGATAGTGTTGTGGTTTTCTTCCATGTTTCATTTGTTCCTAATTTGGTTATCATAGTTAAAGAGGAACAGACATCCAATTCAAAATGTATTCCAATATGGTCCAAACTCATTGGTGGGGAGACCATCTAGTGATGAAATTTGTGCGGGTCTTTAGTTTTGTGTTTTTTAGATTGATTGGTTATAACATATTCTTGTTAATAACAACTTATTCATGCCTGCCACAAATTTAGATTTTATGTTCATCCTATGATATTGATTATGTATAAGCTGTTGAAGACATTTTTTTAGTTGTTTGGTATGAAAATGAAGGTTATTGATTTTGTTTTGATGTTCTTAACATGTCGATAGGTTGAGACATAGAAATAGTTCCTAGAAGGTATGTTATATTCTTTAGCTATTCTTATTTGTAAATGGGAGTAGATATCCAGGGATTCTATAATAAGTCACCCATGAATGCTTCAGAAAAACAATTCGCATTGGGGTTAGTGGATCGACTATCAAATTTGTCCCATTTCATCCATATTTTTTAATCTCATATATTGGTGTACTTATAAAAAATAAATATCAAATAATTGATAATGAGGCATGGTGTACCGGTTTCAGTAGTATAAGATATAGATCTATGTTGTATATAAAATTTCATGAAATCCATATAGTAAAACCTTGGGACTCAGTTGGCTATGAGAATGGTGTGTCATCCTCTGATAGATGGGAAATCCAAAATGACGATACAAACATTGGAAGACAATATAATGTCTTGTGTAATAGATTTTGGTGGCTTGTGGGAGGAGCCCAGACCATTAGTGGATTTCTCAAATGACCACAGTTATCTATCCTCAATATATATAGCTCCTTTTGAAGTACTAAATGGGTGGCCTTGTCTTTACCTTCTTTGTCCGGTGGAAACAAGTGAGAATTTGTTGGTTGGGTTGATCCCTATCCAAGAGACAACGGATAAGATTCAGTTGATCGTGAAGAGGATGTAGATGGATAATAGTTATCATAAATTGTACACAGATCATCATTTAAGGTCATTGTCATTCTAGGTGAGTGATCATGTGTTCATCAGAATCTTTCAAAGGCATGGGGATCCTCATTTTGGAAATGGGTAATGTTTTCTCATTGAAATTTAGAGCCTTATGAGATACTTGAATAGGATAGTGATGTTTCATAACAGTTGGAGTTTTCCCAGTGGTTCATTGCAGTGCATAATGTGTTTCATGTATCTCAGTTGAAAAGGTATCATCATGATCATGACCATGTGATTTGATGAGATCATACTTACCAATATCCACATGCTTCGTTTGTTCATATGCTTGTATGGATTGTGGATAGGCAATAGAGTTTGTTTTATAGAAAAATTGTTGGTTTAGTGTTGGTTTGTGGAAACCTGGTTATATTTAAGATGATACATATGAAAAGACAAATAACTGGTCGAGAAAAGGCCCGAGATCTTTTGTGAAGGTAGTGGTTTTATATGTTATTGGGATGAATAAGCTATTGGTGTGGTTAATTTATAACCTTTGGTTTCAAGTAAGTACCCCTTTATTTATTCATTTTAATTATTTAATGTGTTTGGGTGAAGTTTGGGATGGTTTGGAATGCTTTTGGAATGTTTTGGAGATTTTTTAATGGTGAATGGTTTGAACATGGATTGAGGAAAAATTATAAATCTTACAAGAAAACATGAAGTCAAATAGGGGCTTCTGGGAAGGTGTACAGCTTGGTGCATGATTAGTCTAAACTGTATATCCACCTATGGGTAACTATGTAAAGTGGATTAGAGAAAAAAACATGATTGGAACACAAATTTTCTAATCATCTGATCTAATTATGTGGGGGTGTTTAGAAGCATAAGATGTAACACGGTTGGCACATAGTTTTTCAATCAATGAAATCCATCCATATAAAGTAATATATTAGATCCTAAAAATGTGTATCCAAATAATTTTTGACTCTAAACCACCTCTTTTTTGCTATGTTTGACCCTTACTCGGTTTTTATTCAACTCAAAGGCTATAGAGACCTTCCCCTTTGATCCTAAAATGATCCATTGGAAAACCGTGGTATGTTAAATGTTGGATTTCTTGGTAAGTATCTATTATTGATCTTTTTCTGTAAATCCACTAACCCTACCTATCTTGTATTCATATATCTAGTTCACTAGGGATAGATCTATGAGAACTTTTGTCAATATGAATAATTTATGGTCATTTTGATGTTAGGGAATGAGATATAAGAATATTTGTTTTTATTCAACAGAATTGTTTTGAATAATTAGTGTCATTTTATGTTTTCTTAATAATATTAGAGGTAGGTGGATTCACCATCAACTCCTGTTATTATAACTATAAGGACTGATTAAAAATAGACATATTTTCTTGAAATTTATAGTGAAACTATCATGATATTCTTGATTGAAACCATCCTTAGGAGAAGACTATGTAATTGTGGAAATTTGGAGTTTTTATAAAAAGTGAAATTCTTAACATGATTTTAAAATAATGATAATAAAATAGTTGTTTGGTTTTTTTGTATGAAAAAAAAATTCAATAAAAGGATGGTTTTATTAAAATGGTTTGAAAGTGATTTTTTTGTCATGGTTGTTGGATTAAATGGTTAATCATTAATTGAATGGGATGGATAATGGACGTAAAGAACAACCGTCAAGGGGACGTGATATGGATGTAAAGTTCCACAATAAATTGTAAGGCCAAGATTTGGTGGTTGGGTGTGTGTGTGTGTTGTTATGTGAAATGGAATGGGTTATGCCAACATGGAAATCGATATAATGGTTAAACAAATATATTGGTTTCATTCTTTGGTAATGGATCTGGTGTTGAAAAACAATTTTAGTATGAAATTTTTTTAACATAATATGGCTTGATATATACTATTTTAAATTTTTTATATGAATTGATTTTTATAAATTTGAAAACAAGTTCAATCATAGTTCTGTGAGCAAGGAAGACATTTGTGGAAAATATATTGAGTTTTATTACTCACCCATGATATCAAACATTGGTTCTTTTGTAGATATTATTGTTTTGGGACACAGGTAAAAGAAATTCATAACATTTCATTACTTGTTCTCCATTATACTTGTGTGTGGATTTTGGAGTTGGTTCTTAGAGTATGTGGGAGTGGCTGAGTTGTTGTCTACGGAGTCTTCTTAGTTTTCTTGGTTTTCCTTCTTATTTTTATTTGATGTTGATCTTGGTTTTTACTTGGTACTTTGAAATTGTTGGTTTTCTTTGTTATATAATTATTTCCATTAAATTGGGTTCATAAATCATATAGTGGTGGTTTCGGTGAGTTATTCTCAGGTTTATTTTTTTAACATCAAATGAAAAAATTACCCCTAAATTGTATTGAATCCCTTGGAATTTATTTCTAGCCTTTGGTGTCTTAGGGATGCCGCCTAACTCCAAGTAAAAATTCCACCTCGAATCAAGACAATGAGGAGGGGATGTATGTAATAGAGGATCTCCTGAGGAAGAAGTATAAGAATATATCAAGGTTTCTAGTCTCGTAATTTATATGAGTGATATACTTAAACATGTGTAACTACTACTTAAGAATAAATGATATAAATTTGAATACCTTAAATCTACAATACATGATAAGAAATGAATTTATTTTATTTTTTATGATACCAGAATTTTTTCATTTGGATGAAACTATGTGGTGATTGTTTTATGTGTCTTGAGTTGTACATTATATCAAATAAAGGTATCTTCAAGATGGTTACTGAATCAAAGATAACAAATTTACAAAATATTACTACCTTAAATAAATTAATGTTCATATGGACTATTTAAAATCCTATTTTAATTAAATAAAATAATACCAACAAAAAAATAAACAATTTATAAAATATATATGGTGTGAAACAAATAATGACCTAAACTAACTAAAATTGTAGAATAAAAAATAAATTTGAACGTAAAAATTTACATTGAATTTTACTATATAAATAGAAAAATGGAAATAGTCAAAGTAATAAATAAAGCCTTTAAAAATATTGGGTTTCTAAATACAAATATGTATGTCCATTTATGAATTTAACTAAATAAGGATATGTCCATGTTTTTATCGATAACCAATAATTGTACAAATATAACCCATATATATAGAATAATCATTAACATGAATTGAATGTATAAGTTTCAAGATGAATCCACATTGATCTAAAGACATTAAAATAAACAATCCCATATCCAATTAATTATTTGATCATAATATCTTTAAAAAAATAATTTTTCTTTCAAAAATCAATAATCATATGAGATTGAAGAAAAAAATTTGTAATAAATTGTATTCATAATTTTATAAGAGTACTCACTAGATTGGATATATAAACATTTCACTCATGAAATAATAATAACTTGATTGGACATGTATTAAAATAATGGATATGATTTGATTTTTTTCTCATCTCATATTAAATGTGGGATAAAATCTATATAAAATGTGAAATGATTTTATGAAAGACTCCATCAATATACATAAATATTAAATTATTTCTATAAAATAATTATTTAAATAGGAAACCAATTTCAATATATGATATTTCAAGTCTCATGTTATATTAGGTTTTCAAAATTATAGTATCAATGTATAGAAAATATTATCTATGTTATTATTAGGGTAGAATCGAGTAGTAATTTTTGGATTTTTATTAAGAATTTTGTTAATTTGAATGGAATGAGTAGTGAATCGAGAATTGGTCATATAATAAAATATTCTCAACATACCCCTAATAAAATTATTAAAATTAATCAACATATTATATATCTCTACTTAAATTGTTCGAACCAAAGAAAAAATCCTTCAAAACACTATATTTTGAGATATGTTCTTGCACTAATTATATTTTATTTTTTCCTCCATTAAATTTGTTATATTTGATATGAATATTTCAAATTTCTATTGAGTGTGAAATTTCTATATTTTTTTTATTTTCCCATTGAATTTCATTAAATATCATGGGTCGTGTTCCTTTCCCTACCTTGTTTTGTCTAACTAGGTAAAAAAGGATGGAATTATTGTAAATATTGACACTTGTGGAATTAATATAAGAATATTCCAATTTTTTTTATTTTCACTAAATTTAGTTCTATACATTTTTTATCATTTAATGTTTTTTTATATATCACTCGAAATATTTTTTGGAGGATTTGGAAGAAAAAACTAATAATTTGGGTCTGGAATCGTTTTAATCAAATATTTGGAGATGAATGTCATGTCAAGGTGTGTTTGCGACCATGGAATAAGATTGTTCCATCTAGATATAGGTATTATTTTATGTTTCCCTCATGTAACAGTTATTGTAAAGTAATGGATGAATAAAATAATGTCATAGTAAAACAAGAAACTCAAAAAGAAGAAGAAAATTTCTTGTCTCGAAAGATGATAAATGTACAGATGATTAAAGTTATATCTTTTATTTATTCATAAATTCCCCCATAGGGTGATATATTGGTAAATTCATGTCCAATGATGATGCATTATATTTATGAGGATTATTCTTCTCATAGAACATATTTAGGATCCTATGAAACTTTCAATGTTTATGTAGATATTGATGCCCGTGATGGTGGTGGTGGTGGTGGTGTTATAGGAGGTTGTTGTGATTATGGTGTTTTTTTAAGAGATGTTAATAAGGGTTTTATGGTTCTATTGATACTGATATTAAGTCTCATTTATGATGTAAATTCTATTCTTGGTTTATTGGTTGAATTTTATTGTGTATTTTTTTAATGTGGTGATATATATATATATAATTATTCTTTGTATTGTATTAAGTATATTTAGATTTAATTTTGGATTTATTTCAAATTGAATTCTAGTGATATATTGGATTATTTGTAATCTCTCTACAAGATTGGTTGTGAAACTACCATATTTCCACATTGGGATATCATAGTTATGGCCAAAGCCTATTCCCATAAAAATAGCTCTATTTTCATGGTCACAACCCATGGATTTATATATTAAATAAGTAGTAGTGTCTACTGTTTGTATACATGGGTGAGTCTTGTGAAAATAGACTTGTTTTAAATGGTATGATCATTCAAAAATGTCTATTAAAATTGCAAGGACCATAGATATAGTTAAATTTTCATGGGCCTCTCATGTGGTAATAGTTGTGTACCTTTTTTTTAATAGGTTCCATGAACAACATGAAGATGGATATTACTAATAACCATTATTTTTCATCTATAACCATGGCCTTTATCTTTGATATAGGTTTATTTTCAAATAAAATCATAAATATTATTATTTACAGTCCTAATCAACACTATTATAGTGTTCTTTATGGTCTATCCACAAGTATTGATTTAAAAAAATGAGTGGTCAGGAAGATTCACACAAAAAAGCATATAGTATGAGTAATAAAAATATTGTTAAAAAAAAGCAAGAAAAAAATCAGTTAATAATGATGATGTGCACAAAAACATTTAGTTCAATAAGAAATAAGTATTATTGTGTGAGTTGTTATAAAACCTTGGGTAAAGAAGGGGAATTTCAATTTTCCAATAACTCTCAAATATCCTTAGTGGGGTAAAAATTTTATGAACCATAATCTAATTAAAATATTGCATGATAAATTTTTCATCTAGGTAAAGAAGTGAAGGCTAAGACCCATAACCTATCAATAGTGAAATTTAACATTATTACATAATATGATTTTATGAAATATCCTAGAATAAATTATCACATTAACTTGGTGTTCTTATTATATTTTCTTTTCAAATTTTTTTATAATATGTTTCTAAATTATAAATTTTGAGATAAAAATTAAAAATCGTTTCTCATATAAATTTTTATTTATTCTTGGACATTTGAAAATGATATTACTCTAAAAACTATAATAATGAAGGTGATATATCTGGAAATATAAAGGTCATGATTGAAGATAAATAAGAGAAACATATCTATCTAATTCCCCATTTTCAGTTTCACCAAAAACAATTTTGAAGAAAAAAATTATTGACTTTGATTTCATTTATTCATAAGTAGAAGTCGTATAACAATTTAACATAGAATAAGAAGTTCTATTTACTAAGTAAAACCTCCTATATTAGTTATATTATTATCTTCTCCAAGATCTGTCAATATTTCTAAAATTCTTCTTGTTTCCTTGTATCGTGAACCTCAAGTATTAGTGGTATTATGTGATCTGAAGTACGATATGTAATAATTTATTTGAAGATATATCCTAGCCCGTGCACATAGAAGTTCACTTATAGCACAAAAAGTCATGGTCTGACTCAAAGTCTTTGTTTCAACATCATCTGTGTGGAATAGTTCACCATAGACTATCCTCCTCACATGTGACACTATATGATCCCTACAAACTGAATTCCCTCCTCTACATGTGTAACAATTCGTCGAATTCAGAACATTCCATCTTGAATTTCCAATAATCTATAGAATTTTCCAATGTTTTTATGCATCTTAATCGATATAGGCTCCCCTTGCCATTAATTTTACCATTTAATTGATTTTTTTATTCCAATTTTATGGTATGAGGCCATGAAAGTACTATGTAAAGAAATTAGTGTTAAACCAAAGTGACAATAAATTTATAAAAATATTCAGAGCTATGTCAAAAATTAAATTTTTTTAAAATTTCAAGAATTTTTAAACATAAAAACAAAATTCGTTCCACATAATATTTTTTTAAAAAAATGAACATGGAACATTTAAATTATGAAAAAATGGATTTTGATGAATTGATTGAAAATTTAAATCCAAAAAAATATTTCACTAGAATCAAACAAATTATATGATCCAAGTAACATTGGAAATACAAAAAAAGATTAATTTTATCATTTAAGTCTAGAAATATTCATTTTCATCAAGACATTATTATAATTTAAGATCCAACAGTAGACTAATTTATTATTAATATTTCATTATTATCAGCACATTTTTTCATAAAACCATTAATTAATTTATACCAAATATGTGTAAATGTTTTTAAAAATAGGACATATCAATAATATATGCTTTTCCCTTACACTTATATTCAGTGTTTCCTCAACTTCAATACTATGGTTAAGGATTTCAATTATAAGATATTTTTAAAAAATAATGTACATTTTTTAGTATTTAAAAACAAGAAAAAGGGTCTTGAAAGAGTTAAAACTATGATATGGTTTCCATATTTCTAGGGATATCCAAAAAATAAATGTGATCATGCAATAAAAAATTAATTTTATTCAATGATTTCAATAAAATAAATAATAAATTATACATAACTTCAATTTCAACAAAAAAACAAACATGAAAATTCTAAAATTCGAAATTAAAAAATCAATATGGTGTACATAGATGATTTTATTTAAATCTCTTTATAATAATATATTTGAAAAAGAATAATATATATATATATCTTATTTAGCAGGCTACAATATTGAAATGGTAAAAAATATTTGAGTTAAAAGATAAGAAATAGATATTTTATAATCTCCCAAATTTACCTTTGCTTCACACATTTTATTCATCATTTAATAAGAATTTAAACATTAAAAATGATATAGAAAAGAATGATATAAATGGGTTACATATTTATGGTTGATATCTACATGAATTAATTAAATATCATATATTACACTACTGGAGTTCCTAATACTTACAAAAAACAAGAAATGACAATATTCTCAATAAAAAATAACAAAAAACTCAAAGATAAAAATGTTTATTTTAATTTTAAAATAGAAACTATAAAATTTAAATTACTTCTAAAATTTATTTTCAACATTTATTTTCATGTAATGAAATACATGTAAACATTTTTACTGAAAAATAGTGAAATTAAAGAAAAACAATTAAATATTAAGGAAATCTTGGTAAATACCATCCATATGGTATTTAATTTATGCTCTCCATAATTAATAATAATATATTTTTACCATTAATATTCTGAATTTTGGGGTTTCATGGATAGAACCCACATAATTGATTTAAATTCATTACTCATTCTATTTCAGCATTTATAGAGAATAATTTTTTCATTTTTATATAAGTCTGCTATTATTACATTATGATACTTATAAAATATTAGTGGTGGAAACCATAAGTATTTGTGAACCCCCTTTCTTTCACTTTTTGTAAAAATAAAAAATTATTGTTGGAATTTTATTCCACAGTTTTTATTCTATTCTATTTTAGCTTGAGATTTATTTTTTTCATTTAGAATCAACTTTTTACTAGATACATGTTGTGCACTACTATACAGCTTCAACACCTCCATCATATCATCATATTTTATAACCTATTTTGTGGATTTATCTTCTCCATCATTATTTCTCATTAAGAAAAATATTAAAACTATTTAATATGAAAAATCTATACAAAGAAGTTGATTGTTCATTTTATATTTTGAATGGTTAATCAAAGAAAAACAAAAATTAATTTCAAATAACTTTATTATTTTATATATCTATTATACCATTTATGGATCCTTTTGGTTGAATTTGGATAGGTGGGTAGTGTATGAGATTCTATAATCTCCACATATTCATATGAACTCTATCATTTTTTAAAAGTTCAATGAGATTATTTTTCTGTTGAAGTTAGAATAGATGGTTCCTTTACTTTATATAAATAAAAAACATGAAAATGTCTAGATAATTTAATACATAATTTAGGAAAAAGGACAATAATTTTAGTTTTCAAAACATCCATAGTGTTAATTATAAATTCTCTAAAAAAATTAGCCTCACATCTTCAACTAAAAAATATTTTAATAATGTATGAAAAAAGACCCACTTATTCATCTAAAAAGATTTCTTCCACCTCAAAATATGAATAACCTTTTTAAATTTACTTATTTTATTAAATTTATAAAATAATTTGAAAAAATAATGTGAATCAACGATATGTGAATCTTTCGAAATGATGCTAAATAATGATAAATATTTTCTAGTGAAACTCTAATCAAAATATTTTTTACATTCTAAAAAATTATAATTATAGTACATGACATATGGTTTATCTCACCAAGAGAAAACTAGCATAAATAGTTTTTCTATTCCAATATATTTATTTATATAAAACTATTTTAAAATATTTAAATAGAGGGTAAGAAAATTGATATTCTTGTAGAGTCTTTTGTTTTTGGATTAGGTGTAATTCCAAGTTAATTTGGTCTTTTGTGTCTACTGGACGGTCCATTTTATTAAGCATGATTTAGAATGAAATTCTTTGATTCCAAAAAAATTAAAGTTTTTTTATCTTGTTGGAAGTCTGGATAGGTGCCTCAAAGGACTCGTTGATTTTCAGAAGCATCGAGCTCTAAAAAACCAGGCTTGGGTTCTCTAAATATGGTACATGGTTTTTCTAAAACCATGTGGCACTCAGCAGCAAACCGTGTGACCTAAAGAATGTGCACAATAGTGGTTGGAATAGGCTACGCACATTTTCCCAAAATGTGCACCTATCCCCCATAGGTATTTGGAAATACATAATACCTCAAAACTACTCACCACACAGTTGGTGCATGGATTCAAACCTATACGTCCATCCCATGAAGGGTTCTCCATGTTCTTAGTGTAGGGTGCATGGTTGGCATATGGTTTTCCAACCCATATTGACCATGCCATCCCTGGTGCACCATGTTTAAAAAATAAATTAAAATACCTAAAAAATGAAAAATATATTAACCATATCCACTCCATTTTGCATCTATCCCTCCTCATCCAAACACTCATGCCACATGACACCCCCTTCCACAGACTCCTTGCATGACAATACCACTGGATTTCAACAGATTTCTCCATGAATTTCATCAAGGTATGATCTTTGGACATTCCTCTTCCCTAGTTTGGACATTTACCCACTCTCCATCAGCCGATGAAGTTTCACTTAACCTTAGGGTTTAGGCTAACCATTTTTTTCTTCTTTAATATTGGAGCATGCAAAGGGTCTCTTTGGAAGTATTCATCCATGTTATGACATCAACCTTTGTAGACTAAATTAATTGGTTCATTTCAGTTTTCCTCTATTTTTTTAGGTACGTTTTTTTTCTATTACTTTGTCTAGCCTAAATATATTTTATGCCACTTTGTGAGTTTTAGTTCATAGACGTATCTATATTGAGTTTTGATCACACTTGTGGTAGTTTTAGGTCACTAGAGTCAAAGGTGACATTCCGTGTATACACATGAAGGCATATTAATATGCATGCACTTTCTTTTTATATATATTTACTCGTGGTAGTGAATATATATATACATATTTATATATATATATATGGGGTTATGTGTACTTATTTATAATATGGAAGATTCATATGGGTTTAAGCATGAATGGGTAAGTGCATATAATATAAATTTATAAATCCTCTTGTACCTATTAAGGGACATGTGAATACAAAAATAGGAACTTGGATTCTTTTTTTATATGTGATGTTGCATATGATCATAGGAAAAAACGAGAAGTGTTGAGTGGTCGCCACTATAAACGTCATGTATAAAGTGTTTGGCTGGTTTCTTTGATGTAGGATCCCTATCATTTTCCCCATTAAATATAAGAATATATTTATTTCTTCATTGATAAATTGAAATATGAATTCTTGAATGAAATTTTAATGAATTAAATGAATTTTATGAAAACAAATTCATTATTTTGTAACAAAACCCCTCAATGAGTAGCGTTGTCTTCTAAATTAAAAAACATTGATTAGCTGGATAATATATAGTTGGCCTAATGGTTTTTATTTTTCCATATTATTTTATGATATATTGTGATATAAATCATTTTTAGTACATGTCCTTAAATAGAATTAGAAAATGGATTTTTCCGTTACAAACTATTTTGGAACCACTTCACCTTATAAGATCAATCTTTTCCCATTCATTTGAATTGCCCTTTCATGAACCACGCAAGAGGATTATTCTAATTATTTTGTAGTTAGAGGGTTCATATTGAAAACTAAATGAAATTAGTTTAGTTAGTTAGAAAAATTATATCCTCTCATTCATGTTTATTCTCTAAGGTTAAATGGATATATTGAACTTGAATTGAATAATGTTTTTTATAGAAAAGGAGGAAATGTGTATGTAAACTAATGTGTTATGTTTAAATATTAATTGGGAAAAATTATTAGGTATTCCCATTGTTGTAATTAAATACTAATTTTAAATAATGAGACGTTATCTCATTGGTTGTCTTTAAATAAAAATTGTGAACAATTAGAGGGTATTCTCATTTTTTGTCTTCAAATTTGAATTGTGATAAATGAGATGGTATACTCATGATATGGAATTGAATGTGAAATGGTTATATGAGTAGGTAGACTAATATTTTAGAAAATGTTAAATAGTATGAAATGGTTATTGTATATATTTCTTTGTTAGGTTACATGGATCTAGAATGTGGCAGTGGATGGCTTGGGTAGAGTATGTTCCATGGGTCTTGATTCTATGGGATGCCTTGGGCTTTGATAACCCTTGGATCCTATTTTTATAGATGCCTTGTTCTTTTAAACCTTGGATCTGGACCTTCGTGGTATGACAATTGATTTATATATCATGACTATGGGAAATATGTTATGTTCAATTATATGGTATGTAAGTGGGATATATGGTACCCTTGGACTATTATGACAAGGCTATTGAAATGATATATATTTGATTAAATGTCTTAGTCGTGGAACCTAGACACTTTTGGATGAACCCCAAGGTTGTGTTTTTTATTTTTGAATTATTTGTAGTTTCCTTGTTATATGAGATTGAACATATTTTGTAGGGATCCTTGAGAATCTATTAAAGTTTCACTGGTTTTTAGTTTACATGTCAATGTAATCTTTACATTCATTTACTTCTTATCTTCTTACCTGCACACTACCTTATTTTATATTGTACTAAATGGATTGGTCTAGACACTATGGGTGTTAGCCTACTGAGATTTAAATCTCACAACCTGCTTAGGATTCCATTACAATGGGTACCAAAGTAGTCTTTCTTGTTCCTAATACTATAGACCATGGTTGATTTCATATGTTGTATTTCATCTACCTATGTAGTTAGAAGCACGAGAATGAGATGGAGCTCAAGATGCTTATGGAGATATCCTTTGGTATTTTTAGTTATTTCCTTTACATGAGTCCAGTATTTTAAATCATGTTTTATGATTATTATTTTAGATTATGTATCATCAATCGGACATGAATTATTTGTTTAAATTTGTGTTATCAATCACTTTAATTAAAATATTTATTCTTTCACTTATTTTTTATTCATTTATTACAGTTTCTTCTACTGTCTATTGTTCTGTTATATCTATTATACCACTATAAAACACTAATTATGAGGTTATAGTCTCCACACTAAACCACCATTAAACACTCATTACAAGTATCTGGCCTTCGGCATATAGGAAGATGCATTTGAGGCCATGTGATCTACCTTTCTGGCTACCAGTTTAGTAATAAGTCGTGTCGGGATGTCAAAAAGTAGTTACAAAGGGATATTTTTCATTTGTCTTATTGTTTTGGGTTGGTATAAAGGATAATAGGAATGTTTCATTGTTTGGTATATAGATATGCTTGGGATTGATCACCCCATCAATGGGAAAATGACCAAGTGTCCAGGGCTGGAAATTTCTATTTAAACAATTCAAAGTTATAGTTGAGGTGATTTCACCTAGATTTACTGGTGTAATATTCATTAATTATTGATTTATGGAATTATGAAATTTTCCTAGGCCTAGTATGGCAAGTATGAATCATTACATGCATAATAGTAAACACATAGAGAATTCACATTCCATGCATATGTTATTCCTTGCAGTTGCATTAGTAGTTTTCCTTTTGATTATGATTATGTGCCTTGAATTCTATGACATGCTTAGTTTTGTACATATTTAGGTAATTATTTAGCATTCATATTTTTATATCATAATTGGGAGTTAAATTAGAATATTGACCTTCTTCCTTGATTATATTCCATTCTTTCCTGTTAATTTAGCATACCATGTCTATATATTGTGATTATTCCATTAGTAACATGATCCATTATGCTTACTATCTATTATAACACTCCTATTTATGATGTTATAAAGATGGTACATTTGTTGAATGTAATGTTTGGGTTTAAAAATGGGTATAGTTTTCAATTATATGGAGTATAGGGGCATTATACTTAGGAAAAGGTGACCCATATATTTGAACCATAATTTGATCTATACACGTGATTAAAGATTGTGGCTGAAATGTAAAGGATACTAAAGTTTATGTGTTAAAGTGGAACATTTTTTATTCAATTGGAGCCAAATGGTAACCAATAAAATGTGTTGGTGCTTTGTGGATTGGTAGATAGCCACACATATGACTGAGAAATTATATAACCATGGTATATTTGTAGATAGTTATAAATATCAAAGTTGTAATGTTTTAAAATAAAATGAATTTGATAACTTTCAAAATGATCAAATGGGCCAATGTAGGTCAGTTGGGGCATGTTTTTATGAAATTAATTTTTATGGGTGTTTAAGCCATATATTGTTAATCAACTAGTATTGGGTTACTTTTTGAATAACCTAGGTTGGTTTAATGGGACCGTTGTGGGTCACCTTACCTATTAAAAATAATTTGTATGATAAATTTACTAAATATTATGGGAAACAAAAAAAAATGTTTAATTCATTAAAATGTAGTTTTATATAACTTTCCTTTTTTTTCACTAGGGTGTTTGTTAAAATAAAGTTCCTTGTGTTTTATTTTAAAATGGTTCTTGATGTTTTGAATTAAACCTTCTAGATTATTAAATACTAGAATGTAAATCAATGTCATGATCTTGAAAATGAAAGTTGTAGTGGTTTCCTTTGTTTAAACACTCATGTAAGGGTAGTTTAAATGTTTCATGTGGTTTTCCATGGAACTAAGATGTGATAATTAACTCAGAGGATGATTCGTTTTATAACTGGATTGATATAAAGGCTATTAAGACTAGTTGAATACTTTTTGTGTGACCTAGTGATATGTTCAACACTTATACTTGATAAAGGGGGTCCATAAGGTATGTATCTCCCTTAGATCTTGAAATTACCTACAAATACCATGATTCTTCTGACACTTCACACTATTCTTGTGTCATTTTCCATTCATAGATACTTATCTCTTAAACGAAACCCCTGTTTAGATGGGTTTTTGTTTCTTGTGTGGCCATTTTCACTGGTGTGAGCATCAAGTGATTCTCAATTTTAATAGGTTTGACATGCCTTAGGCATGGTCAGCTACATAGTAGGTCATGTGAACCTCTCATTTTCTTCAGTGATGGACGACTCTATACATCTTCATCTATGTTAATGGATGTGTGGGATATGTGAATCTAGGTTAAATTTTTTCAGTAATACATCTGATACATTATTTTATAGGTAGGAAATACTATTGATAATATTTATGATGTTCCATTTTATTTTGTAATCTAAGGTTAGCATGTGTCAATATACGTGGTACCCTTCAGTATGATAAATGTTGAAAAAAACTAGTTGAGTTTAGTGAAATAATTGAGAATTTCTTTATTGAGAGAGATCTTGAGAAATATCCATAGTATATTAACCTATTATTTAAAGGAATAATGTTTGTCGCAATTCTTGGAAGAAGTTTCTAAAGACTCAAGTGTTTTGACATGCTAGTCAGATTGGTTTTGGTTTTCATACCAAATGATTTGACATTATGACTGTTGTTCAGAGGATCATCATATGTACATTTGATCTATTCATGAACTAGTGTTCTTTTGAGTGTATGGTATATATTTTTATTAGACTAGGATACTCCTAATGTGAGGAGCATCGAGTCAGCACTATTAAATGTGTCCTTTTAGGAAGAACAAACATAGTTAAGGTGTACAATTTAAATTGTTACTAATTATTTTTAATTCCATTGAGGTTTTTAGGTTATAAATAATTTTTGTTATAGTTTTGTAGTATGAAATTTATGAGGTTAGTATTGTTCACATCTTTTTAGAAACTCAGTTAGTCTTGGATAAGTTTTAGTGGTAAATTTTGTAAGATTCTGAATACCTCGGGTGGTATAGTAATTGTGGTCATTTGATGATTCATTAGTAGGTGATGTTAATATTCTTCAAAATAAGTTAACCAATAGTGGTTCGAATGATATTCTTAGTGATCATTGGCATCCTCTTAGTGTACTCATTCTTAATACGTGATAATGCCCCCAATCTTGTTGTCATCCTGGATGCCCTAAGAGAGAGTATGTCTTGTGGAATGCTTTTTTTTAAAATATTTGGGTTTTTTGAGATATATATCTATGTTGTACACTGGATGCACGGTTCTATTGAGGTTTCGTTAGTTTATAGTGATTCTTGGGTTCCCACATAAGATTTCCTTAGATGGACTCTTAGAAAACAGTCATTTTCTTCTGACATGACTCACAGGAGGATGCCACCCTAGTCAAATTCAATGTTCTTATGTGGACATCCTGGGTTTTTATGAATTTATCACTTATAATATGGAGTATGGGACACCCTATGTTAGTTTAGTGGACTCCAACTTGATGAATTTTAGGTTATATTGAATAGGTTTTTATTGTCTGAGGAGATGGTTAAAGGGTAATGAATTCCAATGGGCTGGTTCTAGGATACACCTTTGTTCATGATAACGAATGATGGTTTAAATAACCATGAGATAGTTTAAGATGTGATAAAAAATTGAAGTCGTGTATAGACTTCATTGTAATTGTTCATTAAAAATGTAGAATACCTTTTGAGGAGGCACTACATCTTTTTTGAAATATATCGGCCTTCTAAGACAAGGTTTTGAAAATTTTCATCCATATTGGCTACACTATTTTCCCTCTTATTCAAAATATTTGTTTAGATATGACATATTTTAAAGCACATCGTTGGGTTATAGAGGGTGTAGTTTTAGGTTTGGAAGTGTCTTATTGGAAATCATGCACGACCAATTTCAGTTAGGCCAATTGGGATTCAACCATCACTATAATTGAGGTCTCAGATATGGAATCAAATGTTCTTGGGATCGCTTAGTTTGGAAAAAACACACTTAAAGCATTACTGGAATTCTTAGGGGCATGCCATGTAAGGAAATTTCAATAGAGGAGGAACCATGCCAGGTAATTATCCCTATTTAAATTTTTTAAGTATAAGGTTGGGAGTACCTTTAGAATGATGTTTAATGAGATGATGATGGGATCATATCTCTGGATAAACAGTCTCAGGTAAGTTACATCTTGGTATTTTAGTTATAAAATAGATTTTTGGCTAGGGTGGTAATGACATAAGTTATGTATGCTTGTCTGATTCTTTAATGTGTGTTAGGGGTTTGGAAAGGTGATGTGGCCATTTGAATGAAACCTCACATCCCTTGTTGGTCGAGTGATGTTTTCATTGTTTCCCAATGGATTTTATGGGATGATAAGTTCTAATATGGGGAGATTTTAGAGTCTTATATATTTTGATCGAATGAAATTACAAGAGAATTTAAAGTTTTCTCTTTACTAGAAGGTTTGTTTTAAAAATAGAGCATTAGAATGAAATTATGGGAGTTGGAACACTTCAATGTGCTATTTTTTGATCATGGGTGAAGGATTGATAGGTCATTTAGAGGACTTGTTGAGTATCAGGAGGTCCAAACTCTAATAATTCGATGGTTGGGTTCTCTAAATTTGTTTCATTTTATTCTATAATTTAGCAGCCATCAGTAACAAAATGTTTGAACTATAGTAGGTAGACAGAGGTGGTACGCATGGGCTGCACATGGTTTCTCAACCTGTTTGGCTAGACTATATGGTTAGTGTCCAATGGGAAGTATCTCAACCCTAATCCCCACGAATTTGGATCATGTTTTCTAAACTAAGTGATCTCCCTATGTGGGTTGGTCTAGGTGACCAGTGGCGGGTGCACAGTTGGTGCATGGTTTGTTGAACCATTGTAGACCAAAATGTGTGCGGTCTACCTAGTTTAAAAATTATATTAAAAAAACTAAATAAAAATAATAAAAAAATAACCTATACTAACCCCCCCCCCCCCTCCATTTTTGACACATCCCTCCTCTTCCAAACCCCAATGGCATGTGAATCCCCTTTCCATAGCCTCCTCATTGCATGCTGATCCAGCCAAATTTCTTCCGATATCTTCGTCGATTTCATCAAGGTATGATCTCTAGTCCCTCATCTTCCCTTGGTTGGAAATTTTTCTCTCTCTACATCACCCGTAAATGTTATTCCAAACCCTAGGTTTTGGGCTAATTGGATTTCGTGTTTCTTATCCAGTTTTAGGGAGGGAAAGGGGTGTCTTGAGACATCTTGTTATTTGTTCTGGAATCTCTCATCAAAGGTGAAGTAGATTAGTTGATTTAGGTTTTTCATCATTGTCTGAGTTAAGGTTTATTTCTACTACCTTTTATTTCCTTAGTATATTTGGGGCCTCCTTGTGATTTTGAGATTCTAGATTCATCGCTAGTGAGTTTTAACAACCATTGAGGTGGGTTTGAGTCACTTGAGTGAAAGGTGACTTACCACGTAGGGATAAGAAAGAATATTTATATATATGTTCCCCATAGGTATGTATATTCACCCAAGGAAATGAATATATATATATATATATATGGGTATATGTATGCTTATGTATAATATGAAAGATGCGTAAGGGTGTAAGTGATAATGGGTTTGTGTATATAAGTTATATGTTCGGATCCCCTTATAAATTTTCATGTACCTAAGAATATGTACATAGGGGATAATTTTTCATATGTATATGGGTATGTGCATATACTCAAAGGTGGAATGTAGTATCTTTTAGTGGTCACTCCTAAAAGATTCAAATGCGATGTATTCGACTGGTTCTATTTTTTGAGGTAGGATCCCTATCTATTTTCCCCATTAAATTTTAGAAGGCATTAAGTGCTTGTTTGACAAACTTAATTTTGAATTATTATATGAAAATCATAATATGCTAAAAAATTGTAGATTTAATTACATAATTCTATAATAAAACCGCTCGATGAGGTACGATGTCTTCGAAACTAAAAGCAATGATTAATTGAGGAATACATGATTGGATTAATTCTTTTTAGTTTTCGTTATGTATTGATGAAATAGTGTGATTTATTTAATATTTAGAACATGGGCACTAATGGAATTAGAAAATGAGTTTTTCATTTATGAAAGATGATCAAACCAATGGACCTTCAAATTGACATCTTATCCCTTTCATTTGAATTTCCCTTGCTCAAAACACACAAGGGCTCTGTTCTAATGATTTCATATTTAGAGGAAGTTTGTTTATAACTAAAGTGAATTGGTTTCATTAGTTAGGATATGTATTTCCTCCCATTAATGTTGATTATCTTGGGTTAAATGGTTATATTGAACTTGAATTTTATAATGTTTTAATTTGGAAAATGTGAAAATGAGTGGGTCAAATCATGTGTTATCATTAAATATAAATTTCGATCAGTGAGAGGGAATTCTAAATAGTTGTATGTAAATATTATATGTGAAAGATTAGAGGGTATTATCATTTATTTTTCATTAAATATGAATTGAGAACAATGAGCGGGTATAGTCATTTTTTATTTTAATTTGACCTGTGATACATGAGTGGTTACACTCCTAATATGGGATTTAATGTCAAATTTGGGTTTTTTGATTCAATGATATAAAGAGAAATATATAAATATAATTATGCATTTATATTTATTTATATAAAATATCTAAATCATATCAATGAATGATATATTATTACATCAAAAAACATAATAATTATTTATGTAAGTATCCCATTAAAACAACATTTTGGTATTATTTTTTATATCAACCCGTGAAATATTTTAGAAAAAGACATGGATGATTGTTATGTTTTAGATAAACCTTATATTATGTACCAGGAGGTTTCATTTGATGACATAGACAATTCAATAAATATAAAATATTATGAACCACAAATTTTAATAAAGAACACATTTAATTGATTCATTTATAAGTATATAGAAGATAATATTTCAATATTGTAAAAAAATATGGAAATAAATTATATATGGTGAAAAATTAATTTTATAATTTACATTATGAATATTTCAAAATGATGTGTCATTATGGTAACGGAATATGAAAATATATTGAAATAATTATTTTTAATTTGATAAATCATAGTATTATATATATTTTTATGTCATTTAAATTTTGTTGGTCAATTATTTATATTACTTAACATCTTCATTATTTAAATTTATCTTGGGATATTATTTTCAATATTTATGTTACTATTCATAGTTATAAAGTGTTACATAGAGAAAAATATGGAGAAATGAATATAGAGTTATGATTTAAGCATGTCTCATGTGATCACCAATATAATTACATTTTTATCTTGGATATTATATTCTATAAAATTATTTATCTTTTTATAATTAAATTTATTTTAACACCCATTTTATTTCAATATACTACATCAAGGATATGAATTTATTATACATTATATCATGAAAGTGTGGACAGGGGTACCGGTATGACCGATTTTATAGTTCTTCTGACCACCCTTCTACCTCATTCACCAGGATGTCTTCTAATTTAGCCTCCCTCCATTATTATTTTTTAACCATGAATTTATCCTTTAATTATACCATATCCTTATTTTCCATATGAACCATTTCTATATCCCTTTCTACATTTACTTTCATAGGTTGGTATTGGTCACACTCTAATCTGTCATTATTTCCCATTCCAACAATCAAATGTATAGTTCATTGGTCTTCCAAATATCCTACAACCATATCCTTATACTCCTTCATCTGTATAGGGATGTCCATAAATTTTTTTCCCTCTTTCATTACATTTTACATCAATGAATTTATAAATTAAACCTGATGTATATATCCCACCTCCCAAAGAGGACACTCCTCGTCCTCCTCATGAAATTACAGTCCTACGAACAATAGATATATCTCCTACAAGTGTATATTTACAAATTAATGATAATAAATAGTTATGAATTTATATATATATATATATATATCCATAATAAATTTTCAATTTTCATGATTAGTTGCATCCTTTAACATAAATGTGGTTTCAATAAGATGTGATATTTATGGAATCGATAAATAAAGATTCTGGTTCAATAGAACATGGACAGTGCTGACATTGGGAAGAATTTCAAGAAATATGAATGTTTTATTTTTACACATTATAAAAAAACCCATATTTTATTAGTTTAGGAAAATAATTAAGAGGTAAGTTAAAAAAAATTAAACGATAATTTGTGGGTAGATATTTGGGTATGTAATGTTATTCAACATAAATATATAAAATGTTATAATATTATATAAATAAATAATTTTTCCCATGAGGTTTCAATATTATTTTTTTGATTGAGAAAATTACAGAGCCTCAAGGTTAATAGAGTTGGTAGAAATATGGTGAGTGTACAAGAATGACTTGTATACTAGTTGTAATGATTGAGATGATATTAACCTCTGAAGAGTTACTAATCATTCTTGGTTTCCCAATATCACAATATAGGGAGATTATTGGGTATTTGAAGAGTCCATAGTTTATGGTATAAGCTAAATTTATATATATAATCATTTATATATTTTGAAATTATGTTTAGAGTATAGATAACATATATTAATAAAATTGATGAAATTATGTAATGTTTTATTTATAGAATATATCTGATTGAAATAAATGAAATAAAATTGAAATGAAATAAATTTAACATTGGGAAAAACTTCTCTCTAAGAACATTAGAAAGAGAAAATAATTTAAAATTTTAAATATTTAACTTCTCTTTCTTGAAATATTTATTTATTACATTTCATGTTTTATATTTTTTTCAAATTAGTTTATATTTTTATAGTTTTTTTTTCACAAACATTATTCTTCTTATATTTTTTAATTATCGGATTTATGTTCACATAAATCAATGTTATTTCTCCAAATAAGATAATAATATGGACTTAAAATGTTTGCAACAAAAGTAATTGGATATGATTAAATATATTTTCTATGTTTTATCATAACAGAAGGAAAATATTTAAGAAAAATGTATTTTGTT
The DNA here is from genome assembly GCA_963277665.1 of Viscum album. Classification (NCBI taxonomy): domain Eukaryota; kingdom Viridiplantae; phylum Streptophyta; class Magnoliopsida; order Santalales; family Viscaceae; genus Viscum; species Viscum album. The sequence goes on from OY728148.1 coordinate 150,255,253, forward strand.
TTCTTGAGTTCATGTAGAATTTCAGAATTTAATTAAATAACCAATGACATTATAATGGAGATATTTATCAGTAGTGTATAATAAGGTCCATAATAACATGGATTTATTACCACATCTTCGGGATGTAATGATGTACTATAAAATTTGAAAACATTTATTGGATTTAGGGATTGGATCATGAGATACTATTTTATAGTATTCCTCCTCCAAAATTTCAACTTCCTGTTTAAATGTTTTTTAATATTTGAAGATGAATCATCATAAATATCCAACTATGAAAATTTCTCACTTAGACTAAAAATATGACCTCTAAAAAATTTCTTTACTTATACCATAAACTTTTGATATTGATATACATCTATTTGATCCCATGAGAACAAGTACCCAATTTTATATTTTCATTATCCACCAAAAATGAAAGAATAAAAACACTATGAAGTGGTTCTGGGAGACTAAACCCCATTAGATTTCCTCAACTAGTTCTTGATTGGGATTCCCAGTGAAAAATATAACATTAATGATTCAGTATGATATGGTAAAATAATAAATATATGTCTAAAAAGAAGAAAACATACGTTAAGAATATCAGAATAATTATTAGCATTTTAGAATTTTGTACACATCTTAGTGTGGTGTTCCTACATATTATGATTAGTTATCGTAGAACTAGGAATAGCTTCTTCAACATCCCTATAAATGGTGGGATTGTTGTTATAATAGTAGTTGGTCTCTGGGACATTGTGACACCAATAGTATTGTAGGTGAGGCCATTTAAGACATTGTTTATATTATAAATATTTTAGAATGGCTGGAAATTTTAGATGAAAAATATATAGATATAATGAAACATGAATATCCCTTATGGAAAATGGGGAATATTTAGTTTGAGTACAGCCTTATAGAGGGTTGAAATGATTTTTGAAAAAATATTGAAAACAACTGGATGTGTATTGAGTATAATTGTAGAATAAATAATACCATCAATAATCCTTGAGGCAGAAATAACTAATGGAGAATTCTAAAAAACTATCAATTATGGGCTTATGGGGTGACTGATGGTGAAACTAGTAAACTTATTGTACTATAAGTACAATAAAAATGGGTTAACTGATGATAGGTATTTTAATGATAGACTATAATGGAATGGCCACTCACTAACAGCAAATAAATTGTTAAAATTACATAAGTTAGGAGACACAAACTATAATAAAATTACAAATTCTATTGAGACTATCAGTTTCTGTGAAAAACAGTAAGAAGAAGTTGACATGAAAACATATGATGGATGTATCACCCCTTTTTTCATGTAAGTAACCCTTTATTTATGAATTTCAAGTATTTAATCTGTTTGGGTGAATAATGGGAGGGTATGGAGAATATTTGGAATGTTTTTGAGGATTTTTTAATGGTGCATGATTTGATCATTGTTAGTATAAACTATAAAACTCATATAAGAAACTGGATAATAGAAATAGGGGATTCTAGGAAGGATCATGGCTAGGTGCATAGTTCTTACAAACATTATGGACACCGAGGGTTAATAGTGGAAAGTTGAACATATGGAAGAACATGGTTTCTACATGGTTTTTCAAACCATTAAAGACAACCATTTGGGGTTGTTTGTATGTAGAGGATGGTGCATGGTTGGAGCATGATATGCATAATCAGGCCACCCACCTCACCATGGTTAGATAATAGATCATATAAAGAGTAATATAACGTTTTTTGAATACAAACCTCTCTTGATTTACTATTTTTTCCCAACACTAGTTTTTCATTATCCCCAATGGTGTAGAGACCTTCCACATTGATCCAAGATAGATCTATTATAATACCATAGTCTGTTGAAGGCTGTATTTCTTGGTATGTCTTCATTCTTGATCATTTTCCTTAGAACTACTTCTATTCCTTATCTTGAATTCATAGATCTACTCTGATGGGTATATATCTATTAGATATGTTTCCAATAATAATTATATATAGCTATTATGATGTTATGGAATGAGATCTATGGATGGTTTTTTGGGATTCCATATAGTTTTGTGTAACAATTAGTATTGTTCTTCATTTTCACCATAACATATGAGGTAGCTGGATTCACTCTTGACTCCACTTATTATAACTATAAAGCTTGAAAAAAAATTATTTTCTTCCTTGAAAAAGATTTTGAAATTTTCATGAAATTCATTATGGAAACCATATTTAGGGAAGGTCTATGGAGTTGTGGAAATTTGTTTTTTATCAAAATTGAAATTGTAACATGATTTTAAAATGATGAATTTAAAATAGTTGTTTAGTTTTGTTACATGAAAATGTGTTTTCAATTAAAGTATGGTTTTATTGAAAAAAATTTCGAATGTTTTTTTTTTGCATGGATATTGGATTAAATGGTTAATCGTGAAATGAATGGTATGGATAATGGTCATGAAGTGTCGCTGTACTGGGGGTGGGTTATAGACATAAAGTTCCTTCATCAATGATAACACCAATCTTGTGTAGTTGAGTCTCTTTGTGTGTGTGTGTGTATATGTGGAATGGAATGGTTTATTCCAACATAGAAATTAAAATAAACATTAAACAACTTGTTTAGTTTCTTTCCTTGGAAATGGATTTATTTTTTAGAAATGGTTTTGGTTTGAAAAATATTTTACAGATAAATGGATTCATTTGATATAATCTATTTTAAATTGTTTATATAAATTGAATTATATAATTTTTCAATAGAATTTTATCCTTGTTGTATGAGTATGGATGTAATATGGGAAAACCAACTAATTTTCATTACTCACACATTCTTTGGCACTCTGATTCTTTTACAGATATACTTTTATTGGAAAATGGTGTTGGAAAATTATCTCATTACTCTAGTGCATCTCAATAATACATGGGTGTGGATAGTGTTTTTGGTGATTGGAGAAAGTGGGAGTTGTTTCATTGGTGTCTTTGTAGTCATCTATGTTTTTTTGGTCATGTCTTCCTCTTTGTAGTTGGTGTTGATGGTTTCCCCTTGGTACTCTGATATAGTTTGTTTTATTTGTTATACATTGAGTTCCCCTACATTATATTTATTAATCATTTAACAGTGGTTTTTTGAGTTATTATTTGTTCGGCGGTTCTAATTTAAAAGGGAAATTAATACCCAAATTATATTAAAGCCCTTGGAAATTATTTCTATCCTTTAAATTCATGGGGACGTCCCCTAAAGAAAATTAGAAATTTCTCCTCAACTCAATCAAATAAATATGGGTTACATGTTATAAGTGGTATTATTCTTGGTCGGTCTAAATATCTATTTGAGAAAAGTGTAATTACCTTTTCGGTCCTTGATGTGAAAAGGATATCAGTCTTAGTTAGTCTAAATATTTTTGGAAAATGGTATTGGGTTCTCAGTCTTGCATTTGAAATTCATTCATGTTTATTACTTGATCAGGATGGTAGAATGGGTTAGGATTTATGGGACTCTATATGTAGAGTAGAAAAGGACATATCTAACCTTTTATGTTGAACTTATAGTTACTAGGGAGTTGGGTACATAAGTGTTTTGGAGACACTTATAAGAGTGTAATCTCATTCTCATGGGTTTAGACGATGAGATGAGCATGAAATTCATTGATAAAAATGACTTACCACTATGAGTACATATTTTATTTTTTTAATGGTTTATGATTTGATAAAACTATATTCTTTTTTAATAAATTATTGACAAATATTTTCACATGTGATATTTTGAAAATGATATGATATGGGGATTTTGAAAATGGAATTATTTTCAAAACCACAATGAAATTTTGAAAAATGGTTCGAAAGAAGAAAATTATTGAATTATTAAAACCAATGTGGTGATAGTTATTATGTCATATAATTTGAATTTGTTGATACATCATTTCCATGATAGTGTGAAAATGGAATTTCGTTTTTTTATAAAAAATGGAACCTTGTAGGAAACGTAGAAACCAATGGAAAGATACTGCTGAGAATGTGGTCAAACCTAAGACACACATGATCCAAAATGTACTTCAGAGTATAGTACAAGGCTTTAAGGCTATCGAGAGAGGGCGCTGGAGGGGTGCACCCATGAAATTGGATCATTTTGTTTTAGATCAATAAGTATAGTCCACCCATCATTCATGGTGATTTGGAACAAGAGAAGGAAAAGTTATAGATGAATAGAGTGAATCAATTCTTCGATTTCCGTTTCATTCCAACAATGTTGAAAGACAATTTTTAGACGTATATACGGAAGGGTATTTAATTTCAATGGTGGGGGTTAGTATTTTAGGTTAAATTAGACCAAGCCCTTTCATAGTAGGATTTTAAATAATTTTTTAACCAAATATCTATCCTTATACATCCATGATTGTAAGAATGATGAAATTTTTCAACTAAAAGTTGGAATACCTATTAGTGATAGAGTATGCTGATGAATTTATGAAATTAGTCCACTTTTTCGCTAAAGTTAATAAAATTGAATCCATAAAGGCACTCATTTTCGAATCAAGGGTGAGGTTGGATAGTCAATCAAAAAATATTGTGATCTATATACAGAATTATACAAAGATGGTCTACAGAGCGATAGTTGATGAAAAGGAAATCACAAGAGGGATGGGAGGAGGGATGATGTTGATACATAAATGAAATACTGGTAACATGAATTCTTGGAACAATACAAAGATAGACAGCTATATCTAACGTAGTGTAATGGATATGAATCCAACAAATAGATATGTGAATCTTACTACAAATATTAAGACCTATTTGAGGTGTTTCTAATGTAATTATTTGGACCACATAAAGAGAGATTTTACTAAACCACCAAGATAATGCCATAATTGCAACCATATAAGGAATATTCAACACTATTGTTGCAGTTCTCTGAGGCTGATTATTCTAGACACTTCTCATGTTTCATAGATGACATGTTATTTGATGGGACGAGGGTACTTGAATGTATATAATCAGTAGAGCCAAGCTATCCATGTTAATTCCATAAATACCACGACTCCTCGTCATTGTAAATTTCAATAGGGAAATAAATAACATCTTGTAATGAGTAAAAATTTATATGGAACTGATAAAGTTATTATGGATAACTAATCTAGACTGTCAATGGTACGAGGTAAGATAATTCTTAATTCTACCAATATGAAATATTTTTTTATATGGTTGCACCCCTTTCATTTATTTCTTCTCGTTTTTTTTATTTTATTGTTTTAAATGTGATATGATCCCTTATTCTTTGAAACTTCAAACTCCTCTTAGTCAAATAGAATGTCTAGCCTTTATTTCTAGAGCAAGTTCTATAACTGTTGATACTGTTGAGATGATATGTGATTTCTATGTGCCTGAGAAGGTAATCTATGAAATTAACATTTGTATGGATTGGTTGATAATTTTCAAGTCTCGTATTGATTATTATACCCCATTGGTTATATTTACAAAAAAGGATGGTGCCGATAATCTACTTAAAGGATACTGAAATGTAATGGCAGGTGTAACGAGCTTCATAGAACTATAAATTGAAATGATCTTATACCATTTGATAGTGTTAACTTTGGTATTGATATAAGGGAATAATAATAGTAGTTTTTTCTGGTTTTAGACCTATTTCAAAATGTTTTTTTTAATTTAACAAGATTTCCACCAATAATAGAAGTAGAGTTTATGATTGATATCATTCCAGAGACCAGTACTATTTCCCTTTCATCTTATAATATGGAATCGAATAAATTAAGGTAAATGAAAGTGTATTTGGAAGATCTCGAAAGAAAATTGTTCATTTGGATGAGTACATATCTTTGGGTAGTACTAGCCTAGTTTGTAAAAAAGGAAGATAGAACACTTTTGTTTTTTTGGGGATTATTGTAAGCAAAACTAAGTGAAGATAAAGAAGATGTATCCACATCCATGAATTGATGATCTTTTCGATCAATTTAAGGGATCCCATTGGTTCTCTATGCTTGACATATTCTTATGATATCAACAATTGTGGGTTCATAAAGAGAATATTCTAAATACCACTTTCATAAGTAGATATAGACATTATGAGTACCTAGTTATTCTTTTTTATATTATGAATGCACCATGAGTATTTATCGAATTGATGAATATGTTATTTCAAATATATATGGATTATTTTTAGTGTTGTTTTTAAATGACATATTGGGGTATTCCAAGAAAATGGTGGAATATAAGGAACACTTGGAAATAATGTTAGGACTTTGGCAGGATCATTGTCTATATGAAAAATTATCGATGATTGAATTTTGGATACAAGAGGTATGTCTTCTTGTCCATTTAATCTCTTGAAAAGGAGTTTCTCTAGATCTAGAAAATATAAAGGTAGTTACCTCTTTTAAAACACTAGAGAATGTATTCAACATATGAAGTATCCTTGTTCAAGCTGGTTATACGGAAATATTTTTTGCGATTTATCATAACTGGCTTCACTTATGATAGATTTGAGAAGGAAAATATATCATTCCAATGAAATAAGGAATTTCATAAGACATTTCAAGAGATTAAAGTTTTCCTTACATCTTCACTGATCATCATTTTGATAGTATCAGGAAAATGGTACATGGTGTATTGTGATGCTTCAGGTTCTATGTTGATATGTGTTCTCATACCGAAATATAATGTGGTTTCTTATCACTCACAGAAGTTATGGTTTCATGAGAATAACTACACAACACATGATTTGGATTTAGCTTTCATATTATATTTTTTAAGACTTGGTGTTATTACCTCTTTTGTTTAAAATTTCCTATGTTTATTTTTCATAATAGCTTCAAACAGATTTTTTAACAGGGATATTTGAACCTTAGGAAATAATATGGATGAAGTATCTCTAAATTTTCTACTTTGATTTGATGTATACACAGGGTAATGTCTGTTCAGTGGCAGTTTCATTAAGTATAAATTTTTATGCTCAGTTGGAAAATGATTCATTAGAGCAGTGGAAGTTGATGTCGATGATATCAAACATCACTTCAATTGAAATGATTGTGATAGTGTTGTTATTTTTTTTCCAAGTTTCATTTGTTCCTAGTTTGGTTGAGATAGTTAAAGAGGCATAGACATCGAATCCAGAACATATTCCAATAAGGGAAAAACTCAGTGGTGGGGGACCATTAAGGGATGAAAGCTATATGGGTGCTCATTTTTTGTGGTTTTGAGATTGGATGGTCATATTATTGGGTTTTTAGGAACCACTTATTCATGCTTACCACCATTAGAGATGTGATGTTTACCCTAGGATACAGAATATTTATAATGTGTTTAAAGAATAGTTTTCATTGTTTGGTATTAAAATGAAGGTAGTTGAGTTTATTTTGAGGTAACTGACTTTTCAGTAGGTTAATATTAAGAATCAGTGACCAGAAGATATAATATAGTCATTCTATATTCCTATTTGTAAATGGGAGTAGATATCCATGGATTCTGTAACAAGTATCCCAAGAATGATTTGGAAAAACAATTCTACATTGCTGATAGTGGATCATCTCATTAATTCATCCCACTTTAGCAATATTTGTTAATCTCTTATAGTGGATTATTGTCCAAAAAACAATATCTGAAGAGTGATTAAGAGGCATGGTGTTCCAGTTTCAATAGTATCATATAGAGTTCTAAGATATACATCATATATCATTAAATCCTTACAGCAAGCCCCTAGGAATCAGTAAACTATGATAATAGTGTTTCATCCTCTGAATGATGGGAAATCAAAAATGATTATACAAAAATTAGAAGATGTTATACATGCTTGTGTAATATATTTTGATTTCTCATGGGAGGATCACATTACATTAGTGGAGTTCTCAAATAACTACAGTTATCGATCCTAAATTCATATAACTCCCTTTGAATTATTGTATGGGTGTCCATGACATTCTCCTCTTTTTTGGGTGAAAATGAGTGAGACTTCACTTGTGGGGTTGATCCCTATCCCAGAGATAATGGATGAGATTTGGTTGATCAGTAATATTATAGAGATGGATCAGTGTCGTCCGAAATCTTACGCAGATCATCATCGGTGGCCATTTTCATTCTAAGTGAGTGATCATGTTTTCTTAGGAATATCTCCAAGACATGGTCATTGTTATTTTGGATATAGGTAAAGTTATCTCATCGATACATAGTTATTTTTGAGATACTTGAATTGGTTAGTGAGGTGGAATATCAGTTGAAGTTTCCCCCATGGTTCATTGTAGAGCATAATGTGTTTCATGTATCTAAGTTGAAAGGGTATCATCCTGATCATGCCCAAATCATTTGATGGGATCACATTTACCTGTATCTATATGCATTGTTTTTTCATATGTTGGTAGAGATTTTGGATAGGCAATTCAATCTCTTTTATGGAGAAATCATTGGTCTAGTTTTGGTTTTTTGGAAAAAATAGTTAGATTTCGAAAGATACATAAGAATTGAAGAAGGAAATGGTCGAGAAAAGGCCCAAGATCTTTTGCTAACGTAGTGGATTTATATGTTCCAATAATGATAAGTCTAATGGTATGGATAAAATATAACATTCAGTTTCAATTAAATAAACCTTAATTTATTCACTTTAATTATGAAAAGTGTTTTTGTGAAGTTTGGGAGGGTTTAGTGAACTTTTAGAATGTTTTGGAGATTTTCTATTTGTGCACAGTTTGAGAATGGTTTTTAGAAACCGTACAAATCCTACAAAAAAGGATGAAAAGTGAAATAGGAGCTTCTAGGAACGTGCACAGCTTGGCGCATGATTAGTCCAAATTGTGGTACCACCTATGGGTAACCGTGAAAAGTGGGATAGACAGAAAAATGCAATTGGAACACATATTTTCTAAAAACTTTATCTAATTATGTGGGGGTGTTTATAGGAAGAGGATAGAATATGGTTGGAACCTGGTTTTTCTAACCATGTAACCTAGTCATGCATAGTAATATTTTAGATCCTAAAAAAGTGTATCTAACTCATTTATGACTCTAGACCTCATATTTTTTTCTATTTTTGGCTCTAACTCTATTTTTATTCCTCTCAAAGGATGTAGAGACCTTCTCCTTTGAACCTGGAGTGATCCATTTGAAAACCTCAGTGGGTTTAAGGCTGTATTTCTTGGTAAGACTCTATTCTTGATCATTTTCCTTATATCTACTTCTCTTACCGATCTTGGATTCAAATGCATAGTCCACTTAGGATATATCTATTATATAAGTTGTGAATCTGAATGAGATATGGTTGTTTTTATGTTAGGTAATGAGATCTAAGGTACGTTTTTTGAGATTTAACCCAACCTTTTTGAAAAAAAATACTATTGGTATATGTTTTCTCCATAACATTAAAGGTAGGTGGATTCACCCATAACTCCAATTATTAAAACTATATGTATTATTTTAAAATTGATTTATTTTCATGAATTTTGTTTTGAAATTATTATGCAACTCTTGATTGAAACACTCATTAGGAAAGGATAATGAAATTGTTGAAATTGAGAGTTTTTATTAAAAGTAGGATTCATAACATGGTTTTAAAATAAGTATTTTAAAATGGTTGTTTGGTTTTTTTGTATAAAAAAATTATAAAAGTATGGTTTTATTGAAATGTTTTTATTGAACTAGTTATAAAGATATTCTTTTGGCATGGTTATTTTCTTAAATGGTTAATCATGAATTGAATGGGATGGATAATGGTCGTAAATCACAACCATCAATGGGATGGGTTATGGATGTAAAGTTACACCATTAATGGAAACACCATGATTGTGTGGTCGAGTGTATCTGTGTGTGGTTATGTGAAATGGAATGGGTTAATCCAACACAGAAATCAATATAAAGGTTAAACAAATATGTTGGATTTTTTCATTAGTAATGGTTCTAGTTTGAAAAAACAATTTCAAAATGAAAACATTTTTACATAACATGGATTGATATAAACTATTTTATATTTTTTATATAAATTGTTTTGTATAATTTTTCTAACAAGATCTATCTTAGTGATGTGATCGGGGAAGACTTTTGGGGAAATCTATTGAGTTTTATTACTTACCCCTACATTGGAACTTTGGTGCTTCTGTAGATATTTTTTTGGGACATAGTTAAAGGAAAGGTTTCACATTTCATTATTGTTTCTCCATGATACTTTTGTGTGAATATTGGAGTTGGTTCTTAGATCATTTGGGACTTTCTAAATTGTTGTATTTGGGGTCTTCTGATTTTTGTTGGTTTTTTCTTCCGCTTTGTAGTTGATCATGGATTTCACTTGGTACTCTTATATATTTAGTTTTATTTTTTATACAATGTGTTTCCTTACATTATGTTTATGAATCATATAGTGGTGGTTTGGTAGACTTATTCCTAGTTTTATTTATTTAATTTAAAAGTAAAATTTTCCCCCAATTGTATTGAAGACCTTCGAATTTATTTCTAGCCTTTGGTGTCCTCGGGATGTTGCCTATGTCCATGTAGTAATTCCACCTCGAATCAAGAAAATTATGAGGAGAGGAATGTTACATAGGATCCCCTATTACAGTAGTGAAAGAATATATCAGTGTTTCTAATCTCAATGATTATATGAGTGATTTATTTGAACATGTTTCACTCCTGTCCAAGAATAAATTAACTAAATTTAAATGCCTTAAATCCAAAATACATGACAATAAATGAATTTGTTTTATATTTTTTATGATACAAGAATGTATTGATTTGGTTGAAATTATGTTTGGATTGTTTGATGTGTCTTGAGTTGTATATTATATCAAATAAATGTATCTTCAAGATGGGTAGTGAATCAAGGATAAAAACATTATAAAATATCACCACCATAAATCAATTAAATTTTATATAGAATATGTAAAATCAAATTTTAACTAAATAAAATCATGAAAATAAAAAAAATAAAAAATTTAGAAAATAACTATTGTGTGAAAGAAATAATAAACTAAACTTTGTAGCATTTTTGAATAAAAAATAATTCTGAAGGTAAATTTTAATTTTATTTTTTGTATATATTTAAATATACATGGAAATATAAGTATAATAAATAAATCCCATCAAAATAATGGATTTATAAATAAAAATATGTATTTCTAGTTATGAATTTAACAAAATAAGGATATATCCATTTTTTTATTGATCACTAATAATTCTACACATTTAGCCTGAATCTATAGAATAATCATTACCACGATCTGAATGTATAAGTTTCAAGATGACAGAACTTTGATCTGAATCCATAAAATGATACCATCCCATATCCAAGGACTTATTTTATCATATTATCTTTAGCACAATTTTGTTTCCTTCAAAATTCATTAATCATAAGTTATTGAACAAAATTTTACTATAAAAATGTCTTAATAATTTTACAAGAGTACTAACTAGAATGTATATAAAAATATTAAACTAAAAAAATAATAATAATTTGATTGTAAATATATAAAATTAAAATATATGATTTCATTTTTTATCATTTCATATAAATGTGGGTATAAAATTTATATAAAACATGAAATTAAATTTCTATAAGTATCCATAAATCCACATAACTATTAAATTATTTCGATAAAAAAACATACTTAAATAGGAAACTAATTTAAATATATGATATTTGAAATCCCATGTTATATTTGGTTTTCTAAATTATAGTTTCAATGTATAGAAAATATTAACAATGTTAGGATTAGGGTAGAATCCAGTTGTAATTATATGCATTTTATTAACTAGTTGGTAAATTTAAGTAGAATGAGAACTGAATATGAAATTGATCACATAATGAAAGGTTCCCATCATAACCCTAAATATAATCATTAAAATTAAGAAACTTATTATATATCTCTATATAAATTTTTTGAACCAAATAATACATTTTCTGTAAAAAAATATATTTTGAGATATGTTCTCACACTAATTATATTTTATTTTTGTATTAATTAAATGAATTATTGTTGATATTAATTTTTCAATTTTATATTGAATATAATATTTCTATATTTATTAATTTTAGAGAGAGTTTCATTAAATAGCATGGGTCATGTTCCTTTCCCTACATTGAATTGTAAAACCAGGGAAAAAGGGAATGAATTATAGTAACTATAGACATTGAGTGAATGAATGTAAGTATATTAATATTTCTTTTTTTGACTGAATTTAATTATACACAATATTTTTATCATTTTATTTTGTGTTATATATCACTCAAAAAGTTTTATTATTGTATTTGGAAGAAAACATATGATAATTTGGGATTAAATAGTCATTTGTATATTGTATTAGGAGATGAACATCATGTCAATGTGTGTTTTCAACCATGGAAAAAGATTTAATCATTTATATACTGGTATTCCTATAGGTTTTCTTTATGTAATAGTATAAGTATAGTCATGTAGTAACAAAACAATGTTACAATAATTCATGCAACTCAAAAATTAGAAGAAAATTTCATGTCTTAAAAGAATAAAAATGAATAGTTAATGAAAGTGATGTCTTCTATTTATTCTTTAATTCCTCCAGATGGTTCTATAGTGGTTAATGTTTGTCTAATTATGATGCTTTGTATTTAGAAGGATTCATCTTATCTTAGAATAGAATTAGGTGCATATGAAAATATCAATTTTTATGTAGATGTTTATTCCCATGATGATGATGGTGGTGGTGGTGTTATAGGAGGCTGTAGTGATTCTGGTGTTTTTGTAGGAGATGTGGATAAGGGTTTTTATGGTTTTATTGGTACTGATATTGAGGCTCATTTATAATGTAAATTGTATTCTGGGTTTATAGATTGAATTTTATTGCGTATTTATTTTTTTGGTGATATATATATATAAATATATTCTGTTTTATTATTATATTTATTATATATAGTTTGAATTTTTGTTTTATATTGAATTGAATGGATATGAAAAACTGAATTCATTTTTTCATTCTAAAAGAGAGGATTTGAAACTACCATTTTTCCTCACTAGAATACCAGAGTTATAGACATATCTTGTTCTCTTTGAAATGGTTCTATTTTCATGGTCACTACCCATATATTTATATAAAAAATAAGTAGTAGTGTCTACTGTTTGTAGACATGGGTGAGGCTTGTGATAGTAGAATTATTTATAAATGTATGATCATTCAAAAATGTCTATTGAAATATCTATAAACAAAGATATAGGTCAATTTCCATGGGCCTCTATTATGGTAATAGTTTTTGACCTATTTATTTTTCAATACGATCCATGAACATCCTGACCATGAATATTACCTATATCCATGATTTTTTCATCTATAACCATGGCCTTTATCTTTGAATATACTTTTATTTTCTAGTATAATCCTAAATTTATTTATTAACACTCATAAAAAACACTAGTATATTTTTAGTTAGGATTGATCCATAAGTAATGATTGAAAAATGTTTGAGTGGTTGGGAGGATTCACACAAAGAAATATACAATGTGAGTAATAAAAATGGTGTTGAAAAAAATCAATCAAAAAAGCAGTGAATAATGATAATGTGAACAAAAAAATAGTTCAATAGGAAATAAGTATTATTGTATGTTTGATTATCAAACCATAGATAAGGAAGGGGAATTTCAATTGACTAATAACTCATAAATTTCCTTAGTGGGGTAAACATTTTATGAAACCTCATCTAATTAAAATATTACATGCTAACTCTTTCGTCTAGGAAGAAAAGTGAAGGCTAAGCCCCATGAACTGTAAATAGTGAAATTTGACATTAATACAAAATATTATTACATAAAATCACCTAGAATAAACTATCGCAAAACCGTTGTGTTTTTATCATATTTTTATTTCAAAATTTCTTATCATATGTTTTTAAAATATAAATTTTCTAAAAAAATCTAAATAGTATCCCATATCAATTTTCATTGATTCTTAGATATTTAAAAAATAAATTACTATAAAAATTATAAGAAGGTGACACAACATTAAAATATAGGACATGATCGAAAAGAAATAAGAGGAGCATATCAATTTAATTCCCCATTTACAGTTTTAACAGAAACAATTTTAGAGACAAAAATTATTGATTTTGATTTCATTTATTCATAAGTACAATAATTTTAAAAATAGGAAATAGAAGAATAAGTTCTATTAACTAAATAAAACATCCTTTATTAATTATATTATCATCTTCTTCATAAACTATTTTTGAAATTATTATTCTCCAAGTTTCAATGTATTGTGATCCTCTAGTATTAGTGGTACTATGAGATCACATGTATGGTATCTAATCATGACATTGAAGATATCTCCCAGACCAATCAAATATAAGTTCACCTAATGGAAACAAAATCATGTTCTAACTCATAGTGTTTTTTTTCAACATAATCTTTGTGGAATAATTAACTTTATATTATCCTCCACATATGTGACCCTAGATGATTCCTACAAACTGTATTCCCTCCAATACATGTGTGACAACACTTTTACTTAAAATAATTCCATCGATCATCTCCATCAATATATAGATTATTCCCAGGTATTCATGTGTCTCCATTGATCTAGGCTCCCCCTTTCCTTTAATTTTACCATTTAATTGATTTTTTTATTCCAATTTTATGGTTATATGTCATGAAAGTGTTATGAAATGAAAATATATTTAAACTATAGTTACTACCAAGATATAAAAATATTCGGAGGTATGTCACAAACTAGAGGATTCAAAAAATTAAAGAATTCGTAATCATAAAACAAAATATGTTTCACAAAATATTTTATATTAAAAAAAAATGAACTTTGAACACAGAAATTCTAAAAAAAATTAATTTTCATAAATTGATTGAAAATTCAAATAATAAAAATTATTCCATCAGAATCAAAAAATTTATATGATCTCAGTAACATTGGAAAATCAAATCAAGACTAATATTATCATTTACAACTAAAAATAATCATTCTCATTAACACATTTTAAGAATTTAAGATCCAATAATATATTTATTGTTCATTAATAATTCTCCATTATCAACACATTTTTCTTAAACCATAAATTAATTCATACCATGTATGTGTACAAGTTCTTAAAAACTGGCCATATCACTAATATAGGCCCTTCCCTTACACTTATTTTTAACATTCTTCAAATTATAATCCTAAGGTTGATGATTTCAATAATAACATAGTTTTAAAAATATTTTTAAATTTCTATTATATAAAAACAAGAAAAAGGGTTATGAAAGAGTTCAAAGAATGATATGGTTTCCAAATTTCCAGGGAAGTCCAAAAACATTTCAATTTTATCATACAACAAAAAATTCATCTTCTTAATTCACATTAAATAAACTTAATAATAATGTATACCTAATATAAATTTCAACATAAAAATAAACCTAAGAATTATTAAATTCAAAATGAAAAAAATATTCTATATAGTGTACACACATGATTTTATTTTAATCACTTCATAATATTAAATTATAAATAAAATATTAAATATATATCTCAAATTTATCATTCCTAAATATTCAAATTGTAATAGAGATTTGAGATAGTTTATGAGAAATAGGTACGACATAATCTCATAAATTTACCTTTGTTTCACATGTATTTTTTAACATTTGATAAGAATTTAAACCATAAAAAGGATTTAGAAAGAAATGAAATAACCTAGTAACACATTTATGGTTACATCTATAAGAATTAATTGAATATGTTGTACTGCACTAGCTTATTTTAGGATACTTGCAAAAAAACAAGAAACCACATTATTCTCACTAAAAAATAACAAAAAACTCGAAAATAAATATATTTCTTTAAATTGTAAAATAGAAAAAAATGAGTTTAAAATATATGTGAAAACCATTTTCCATTTTTATTTTAATGTAATGAAATACAAGTAAATATTTTACTGCTAAATTAAGAAATTAAAAAATAAATATTAAATAAATATTAATAAATTCATGGAAAATCCCATCCCTTGGGTGTTTATTTTATACTATACATTGCTAGTAATAATATTTTTTTCCATAAATATGATTGATAATGGGGTTTCGTGTATAATACCCAAGTAATTAATTTATAATCATGACTCAATCTATTTTACCATTTATATAGAATAATGATTTTATTTTATTTATGTCTGCTTTAATTTAATTATGATACTTCTAAAATATTATTGGTGGAAACAATAAGTAGTTGAGATCCCCAACTCTATCTATTTGAGTAAATATGAAAAAATATTGTTGTATATGTATTCCATAGTTTCTATTTTATTCAATTTTATCTAGATATTTATTTTTTTCATCTAAAATTATCTTTGTACTAGTAACGTGTTGTGTAGTAGTGGAAAAATTCAACACCTCCTTGTCATTAACATTTACCACCTATTTTTTGGATTTATCATCCAGATAATTATTTATCTATAAGAAAGATATTAACTCTACTTAATAAGAAATATATATAAAAGGAAGTTGATTATTAATTTGATACATTGAATGGTTTATCCAAGAAAAACTCAAATTATTTTCAACTGTCATTCTTATTTTAGCTATCAACTATAGCATTTACAAATCATTTGGCATGAATTTGGACGGGTGGGGTAGTGTATGGGATTATATAATCTCAAAAAATTCCTATCCAATATATAATTTTTAAATATTTAATTATCTTATTAAACAATTGATGAAAGAAATGTAGGATCTTATACCTTATATCAATAAAACACATCAAAAATTATTGATAATTCAATAAATAATTATGGGAAGAGAAAAAATTAGTTTTCTTCAAAAAAATTCTTAGTGTTAATTATATATTATCTAAAAAATATCCCATCATATATTTAACTAAAAATTATTTGAATAACTTATGAGCAAAGTTATAATTCTTCATCTAAAAAGAGATCTTCCCCCATAAAATATTAATCTCTTTTTTAAATTTACTTATTTGATTTAATTTATAAAATTATTTATTTTCAAAAATATAGTGAATCAAGAAAATGTGAATCCTTGTAAATTACTCTATATAATGATAACTTTTTTATAGTGAAACACTAATCAAAATATTTATTACTTCTAAATAATTTATAGTTTTGGTACATGACATATGGTTGATCTCACAAGGATACCAATAACATAAATAGTTTTTCTTTTTATACATATTTATTTATAAAAAAAATTCTAAAATATTTTAATAGGAGGCATGAACATGGAAATTCTTAGAGGGTCCTCTATTTGTGGACCGAGTGGAACTCCAAGTTAATATTACCTTTTGTGTTTACTGGACTATCTATTTTTTAAATAAATATTTAGTATAAAATTACGAGAGTTGGAACACATCGGAGTGCTTTTTTAACATGGGTGATGGCATGATAGGTAACTCAGATGAATCATTGATTTTCAGAAGCATTAGGCTCTAAATATTTGAAGCTTGGATTCTCTAAATAGGGAACATGGTTTTTCTAAAATCATGCGGCACTCAGCAGTAATCTGTGTGACCTATAGAATGTTCAAAGAGGTGGTGGGAATGGGCTATAAAATGTTTTCCAAAACCAGAACCTACCCCACATATTTTTTTTCATATGCACAGTACCTCAAAACTATTCACCACGTGGTTGGTGCATCGATTCCATATTCTGCGGGCAGCCCATGTAGGGTGATCCATGTGCCCAGTGGAGGGAACACGGTGGGCATATGGTTTCTCAAACCATGTTGACCAAGCCGTCCATGGTGTATCATGTTTTACAAATAAATTTAAAAACAATTATAACCATCTCCCATTGATTTTTTATACACCCCTCCTCAGCCAAACCCCCATGGTACATGATAGCCCCTTCCATAGACACCTCATTTCATGATGACCCAAATATATTTCATCTGTTTCCTCCATCAATTTCATTATTTTATGATATATGGTCCTTCGGCTTCACTCAGTTGGGAACTTTCACACTCTCGATTAGCCAATGATGTTTTGATGAACCCTAGGGTTTGGGATACCGATATTCTTTTTCTTCAGTATTGGGGCATGAAAAGGGTCTCCAGAGTGGTCTTCTTCCATGTTTTGGAATCTTCTGCTGAAGACAAAGTGAATTTGTTCATTTTAATTTTCCTCTATAGTCTGATTAAAAGTTTATTTCTGATACCATGTCTATCCTAAATATATTTTTGTCCACATTGTGAGTTTTAGTTCTTATCTTTATCTATATTGAGTTTCAATCACACATGAGGTGGTATTATGTCACTGAAGTCAAAGGCGGATTACCACATATACACAGGTAGGCATATTTATATGTATGTTCCATCTCTATATGTATATTTACATATATTAGTGAATATATAAATATTTATGGGGTGATGTTTTCTTATGTATTATATGAAAACTTTATATGGGTGTATGTGAGAATGGGTATATCCATATAAGTTATATGTATGGATCCCCTAGTACCTATTCAAGGTAGTGTGAATACATATATAGTGGCTCGTTTTCTGTATGTATTTGTGAAGTTGCATATGCTAAAAGTTAGAACTAAGAGGCTTCAATTGGTCACCACTTAAATCTTCAATTGTAAAGTATTGATTGGTTTCCTTGAGGGAGGATCCCTATCATTTTCCCCCATTAAATTTATGAATTCGTTGAGTTCTTCTTTGTTAAAATTAATTATCAATTCTTGAATGAAATTTTTAATATTTAAATCAATTGTATGAGAAAAAATGTCATGATTTTATAATAAAACCCCTCAATTATGTTCACTGTCTTCTAAATTAAAAGTCATTAATTAGCTATATATTACATTCATGGATTAATGGTTTATAGTTTTCTTTATTATTTAATGATATAGTGTGATATAAATCATTTTTAGGACAAGGCCTCAAATAGAATTATAAAATTGTGCTTTTATTTACAAACTATTTTTTACTATTTCACCTTCTAAGTTCTATCTTTCCCATTTAATTTTAATTTTCCTTGCTTGAATGACCAAATAGGTGTATTCTAATTCTTTTATAGTTATACAAAACTTATTGATAACTAAATATAATTGGTATACTTAGTTAGAATAATTATATCCTCTCATTAATTGTGATTCTCTTGGGTTAAATGGTTATATTGAACTATAATTGCATAATGGTTTATCTGGAAAATGTGGAAATGAGTGTTTAAAATTGTTCTTTATGTTTAATTATGAATTTTTAACAATGAGGGGGTATGATAATTTTTTGTCTTTAAATACTAATTGAGAAAAATGATAGGGTACCTCATTCTTTGTCCTTAATTACAAACTATGAAAAATTATAGGGTATTATCAATGGTTGTCTTAAAATTTGAATTGTGAAAAATGAGTGGGTATACTCATGATATGGAGTTGAATGTTGAATGGTTATATGACAGGGTAGAATCATAATGTATAAAATGTTAAATGTTATGAAATTGTGATTGTATAGATTCCTTAGATAGTTTCCTTATATCTGGAACACAGTAGTGGATGCCTTGGATAGAGTAGGCTACATGGGTGTTGATTTTGTGGATTCCTTTTGCTTTGATACCCCTAGGACATAGCTTGATTGGACTCTTATTGGAAATGGCTGGTATGAAATGATCCAGGCAATTCAACTAATTCCTTTACTATGTTTCCATCAAGATTCTCATGGGAATTGATATGGATGCCTTGGTCTTCTACACCTTGGATCCGGACCATAATGGTCTGACACTTGATTTATACAACACGACTATGAGAATTATGTTATGTTCAATTATAAATCATGGGTGTGGGATATATGGTATACTTGTACTATTACAGCATGGCTATAGAAATGACATATATTTGATTATATGGATCGATTGTGGTATAATGAAACTTTTGGATGAAACTCAAGTTCATGTAGTTTATTTCTGAATTTTTTCCTTATTATAAGATCCTTCACATATATTACCAGGATCCTTGAGGATCTATTTTAGTTTCACTAGTTTGTAGTTTACATGCCATTGGAATATTTACTTTCATTTACTTCTTATCTATTTACCTAGAAACTACCTTATTTTATATTGCACCAAATGGATTGGTTTAGACATTATGGGTTCCATCCAACTGATATTTATATCTCACACCCAGCTTGGGCCACCATTGAACCGGGGTACCCATGTAGTCTTTCTTTTTCCCGGTACTATAGAGCATGGTTGATTTATTATATTTCATTTCATGTACGTATGGAGTTAGAAGCATGAGAATGAGATGAATCTTAAGATTCTTGTGGAGATATCTTTGAGATTTATAGTTATTTTCGTTACTAGTGTCGTGTATTTTAAATAATGTTGTTTGTTTATTTTTTATGATTATGTATCATCAGCTGTACTTTCATGATTTCTGTTAACTATTGTTGTCCATTAGTTTTATTCAAATATATATTATTCTACTTTTTTATTCATTTATTATAGTTTCTACTTTTTTTTATGGTTCTTTTATATATGTTACATGGCTATGAAACACTGATTATAAGTGTATAGTCTCCCAACATAACCACTAATACACCCTTGCTACAAATCTGTAGCCTCTGACATATGGGAGGCGCACTTGGGGCCATGTGACCCACCAGTCCAGCTACCGGTTTCGTGGTAAGTCATGTAGGGATGTCAAAAAGTGATATGAAAGGCCTATTCTCCGATTTTATTACTATTTTGGGTTGGGAGAAAGGAGACTAGGAATGTGTCAGTGTATGGTAAATAGCTATGTCTGGGACTCATCACCCCACCAAAGGGGAAATGAACAAGTGTCTGTGGTTGAGAACTACTATTTATACTATTCAATGATATTGTTGATGTGATTGCACTTGTTTTTAGTGGTGTAATTATCATTACATATTGATTTAGGAAATTATGAAATTTCCCTTGTTCTCGTGTGGCAGGGATGAAGCATTACATTCATAATATTAGGCACACAAAGAATTCACATTCCATGTATATGTTATTTCATTTAGTTTCATTATTATTTTTCCTATTGATTATGATTATGTTCCTTGAATGCTATGACATTCTTAGTTTTGTACATATTTAGGTAATTATTTTGAATTTGTATTTAGATAGAATACTTGGTTGTTCAATTAGTATATTGATTTGTTTCCATTATTATATGTCATGCATACATGTTGATTTAGCATACCATGTCTATATGTTGTGCTTATGTTCTTATTATCAGGCTCATTTAGGCTTACTATCTATTATAATGTTCCTATTTATGATGTTATAAATCTAGTACATTGGATGAATATAATTTTTATGATTACGAAGGGAGATAGTTTTAAATTATAAGTAACAGTGTGGGCTTATAATTGGGAAAATGTGACCCATTTTTTTGAATAATCATTTGAGCATTACACATGTGTAAAAATTGTTTATGAAATGTAAAGGCTATTAATGTTTAAATTTTAATGTTTAACATTTTTTATTAATGGGATCCAACTACTAACCTTTAATGAGTATGGGCACTTTATTGATTAGTAAATAAACAACAATATGATTGAGCAATTATATAACCATTGTATATTTGTAGATGGTTATAAATATGATATAAGTTAAGTTTTGAACATAAACGAATTTGTTAACATTCAACATTCTCAACAGGACCTAGGTGGGTTATTTGGGGTATGTTTCTATGAGATCTATTTTTTTGGTTGTTTATGCCATCTGTTGTCAAACAACTATTGTTGGGTTTATTTTTGAAAAACATAGGTTGGTTTAACGGCACCCAAATGGGTCACATTACCTATTAAAAGGTATTTATATGATAAATTTTATAATTATTATGGGATTCCAAAAAAATTTAACGTTTCAAAATGATGTTTGATATAACATACTAGTTTCTTCCATTGGGGTGTTGGTAAAATTCATGTTCCTTGTGTTTTGTTTTAAAATTATACTTTATGTTTTAAATTAAATCTTTTAGATATTTAAATAATTGAATATAAATCAATGTAATGATCTTTAAAATATAATTTATAATGTTTTCCTTTGTGTAAAACATCATTTTAGGGTATTTTAAACGATTCATGTGCTTTTCTATGGAACTGAGATGTGAGTATGAATACATAGGATGATTCTATTTTGAATTGTCTTAAAATGGAAAATCTTAAGACTAGTGGAATCTATTTTGTGTGACCTAGTGTTATGATTAATTCTTATGCCTCTTAAAAGGGTACCCCTATGGTAGGTACAACCCTTAGATCTTGAAATTACATGTTAATATCGTGAATATTCTGACGCTTCATACTATTTGGGTTTCATTTTCCCTTCTGGGATACTTAGCTCTTAAACGACATACTTTTTTGGATGGGTGATTGTTTTTTGTGTGACCCTTGTTACGGGCATGAGCATTGAGTTATTCTCAGTTTTAGTATGTTATACATGCCTTGAGCATGGTCAGTTTCATAGTAGGTCCTATGAACCTCTCATATTACTCATTGATGGATGACTCTATACATCGTCATCGGAGTTAATGGATGTGTGGGATATGAAACTCTGGGTTAAATTTTTTGTTTGATCCATATGATACATTATAACATAGGGAGGAAATCCTACTGATATTATTGAGGATGTTTCATTTTCATTTATAGTCTCAGGTTACTATGTTTCTATATATGTTGTACTTGTCAGTTTGATAATTATTAAAACAAACTAGATGAGTTTAGTGAAATCATTGAGACATATACTATTGAGGGTGTTCTATTTAAATCTTCATAGTAGAGTGTCCTAGTATCTAATGGAAAAAAGTTTCTACCAATTCTTGTGAGGACTTTCTATAGAATCAGGTGTTTTGACACGCTAATCTGATTGGTTTTGGTTTCCATGACAAATTCTTTGACATTGTGATCATGTCTCAGAGGAGCATCATATGTACATTTTACCTATTAAAGAACTAGTGTGCTTATAATTGGCTATTATCTCATTTTTGAAGACTAGGACACTCCTATTGTGTTGAGTGTGGAGTCAATTCTGTTAAATTTTTCCTTCCATGTAGAAGGGACATAGTTAATGGTTACCATTAAAATGGATACATTTTTTTCTGAATATCATCGACGATTGATAGTTTTAAATAATTTCATTGATTGTTTAGTAGTATGAATTTGAAGAAGCTAGTTGTGTGAATAACCCTTTAGAAACTCCATTATTCTTGGATGAGTTTTAGTGGTAAATTTTTAAAGATCACAAATTCCCCAAGTGTTATAGGAAATGTGGTTCAGTTGTTGATGCATCAATAGGTGAAGATGGGATTCTTCTGAAGAAGTTGACAAGTAATGTTTGGACTGATCATCTTGGTGGTCATTGGTATCCTCTTAGTGTACTCATTCTTAAGATTTGATCATGCCCCCAATCTTGTTATCATCATTGAAGGACTAAGAGAAAATATTCCTTATTGAGTTCATTTATTTTAAAATATTTGTGTCTGTTTTAAGATCTCTATTTATGAAGTACAGTGGATGCATGGCTATTTTGATTTTTGGTTAGTTCAAAGTGGTACTTGGGTTCCCACATAGGAATACCATGGATGTACTCTTGGAAACTAGATGATTTCATTTGACATGACTTCCAGGTGGATGCCACCCTAGTCTTAATCAATAATCTTATTTGTATATCATACATTTTAATGAACATCTCACTTATAATATGGATTATGAGATACCCTATATCAGTTCAATGGACTCTAACTTGATGAGTCTAAGGTTATCTTGAACTAGTTCTATTTCTCTAAAGAGATGCTTAATGTGTAACGAATTCCTATGGGATGGATGTAGGATACACCTTTGTTCATGATGAGTAATGATAGTTAAAAAACCATGAGATGGTTTAAGAGGTGAGAAACACCAGAATTTAAGAATGAAATTTCGTGGATTTATTCATTGTAAATGCAGAATACCTTGTAAGAAGGAATATTTTCTGAAATACAACAGTTGTCTGAGACAAGGTTTTGAAAATAGTCATCCATATTTGCTAGACTATTTTCCTTCTTATTCCACAAATTTGGTCGGGTATGAACTATTTTAAATCATATAGTTTGGTTTTGGAGGGTGTATTTTTTGGTTTGGAAGTGTCTTTTTGGAATTCTTTTGCAAGAACTTTCAGTTTGGTCAATTGGGATTCAACCATCATTATATGTGAGGTCCCATATATGGCATCAAAGTTTCTTAGGTTCTCTCAGTTGGGGAAACACACATGGACCAACAATATAATTCCCAGGGGTGTCCTTTGTAAGGAAATTTCAATTATGGTGGAACCATGGCCAGTAATTTTCCCTTTTTAATTGTTTAAAGTCTACGGTGGGGTACCATTTTCCTAATGTTTAAAGGGATAATGACATGATCATGTACCTTGATAAATGGGATCAGGTAAGTTTTATCTTGGTATTTTAGATAGAAAATAGAGTGTTTTATTGGTTGGTGATGACATTAGTTATGTCTGCTAGTGTGATGCTTTAATGTGTGTTGGGAGTTTAAAAACATGACATGGCCATTTGAATGAAACTTTACAACCCTTGTAGGCCGGGTGATATTTTCATTATTTTTATGAGGATTTAGGGGATGATAATTTATATGGTGGGGATAATGTAGAGTCCTAGGTTTTTGGATCAGATGGAATTGCAAGGGAATTTTAATTTTTGTGTTTACTATAAGGGTTATTTTAAAAAGTGAGATTCATAACAAAATTATGAGTTGGAACACATCAATGTGCTATTTTTTTAACATAGTTGAAGGCCTAATAGGTCTTTTAGAAGACTCATTGTGTTTAAAGGTAACCAATCTCTAAAAATTAGAGGTTTGGGTCCTATGGATAGGGTGCTTAATTTTTATGAAACCGTGCAGCCATCAGCAGCAACCCGTTCAAACTATAGCAGGTAGATAGATTCAGTACACCTGAGAAATGCATCATTTCCCAAATCGTGTGGCCAGCCTACATGGTTACAAAAATATGGGTAGTAACCATATACTATTCACCATATAGTTGAAGCATGGTTTCCAAAATGTGTGACCATCCTGTGTAGGGTGCTCTAGGTCCCCATTGGATGCTACATAGTTGGTGTATGGTTGGAATAACCTTTATAGACCAAACATTGTGTGGTTTACCTAGTTTAAAAATTAAATTAAAATAATTAAAAAAAATAAACCTATACTAAACCCCCCCCCCCCTCCATTTGTGATGCATCACTCCTCGGTCGAACACCCATGGCCCATGTCTCCCCCTTCCACAGTCTCGTTTTTTTCATGTTTTACAACTAGATTTCTACCAATAACTCATTTGATTTCATCAAGGTATGATCCATGGTCCCTCCTCTTCCCATGGTTGGGTATTTTTCTTCATCTCTCTATCACCTTTTGATGTTCTTCTGAACCCTAGGGTTTGGCCAAACTGGATTTTTGGTTTCTTCTCTGGTATTAAGGTGTGAAATGTTTCTCCCGAGACATCCTCTTATATGTTCTGGAATCTGTCGCCGAAGATGAAGTCGATTGGTTCATTTTGTTTGTTCATCATCATCTGAGGTATGGTTTATTTCTATTGGCTATTGTAGCCTAAATGTATTTGTTTCGTCCATGTGAGGTTGAGATCCTAGATTTATCATTAGTGTGTTTTGACCACCATTGAGGTGGGTTCTAGTCACCTAAGTCAAAGGTGACTTACCGTATATGAATAAGAAGACATATTTATATGTATTTTCCCCTGATTTATGTATATTCACCCATAGATGTGAATATATATAAATATGGGGATAGGTGTTCTTATGTATAAAATTAAAAATGCATAAGGGTGTAATTGAGATTTGGTATGTTCAAATAATCTATTGGTAGCGATCCCATTGTACATTATCATGGCTATGAGAATATGTACATAAGTGAAAGGTTTCCTTATGTATATGAGAATTTGTATATGCTCAGAGGTGTAAAGGAGGGGATTTGAGTCGTCACTTCAATAAACATCAAGTTCCATGTATTTGAAAGGTTTTTTTCTTTGAAGTATGTTCCTTATCCTTTTTCCCCTTTAAATTTAATAATTTTTAATGTTTTTTTTGATAAATTGAATTATGAATTCTTGAATGTGATACTTAATATGTTAAATAAATTTTCAAAGAAAAAATGTTCTGATTCTATATTAAAACCCCCTCGATGAGGTGTGAGGTATTATAAACTAAAAAGAATTGATTAGTTGATTAATACAAGATTGACATTATTTGTAGTTTTTCATATTCATTGATGACATAGTGTGATATATATCATATTTAGTCCATGGTCTCTAATGAATTTGGAAAACGGAGTATTCATTTATGAATTTTGATCGAACCATTTCACCTTCTTAGTGACTTATTGTCCCTTTCATTTGAATTTCTCTTACTCAAAACACCCCAGGGGTGTGTTCCAATGATTTTATAGTTAGAGGAAGATTATTTATAACTAATGAGAATTGGTATACGTAGTTATGATATTTATTTCATCCATTTTTATTATCTTAGGATAAATGGTTATACTGAACTGGAATTATATAATGGTTTATTTGGAAAATGTCGAAATGAGTGGGTTAACTCATATGTTATCATTAAAAATGAGTTTTTCATTGTGAAGGGATATTCTCACATGTTGTACTTAAATTTTATTTCTGAACAATTAGAGGGTATTTTAATTTGTTTTCTTTGAATATGAATTGTGAACAATGAGAGGGTATGGTCATTTTTTTCTTTAAATTTGAATTTGTGATACATGAGTGGGTATTCTCCTTAGATAGAATTGAATGTAAAATTTTTATATTAGTGGGTAGACTCATAAAATATTAAATGATCATATTGTACAGATTCCTTGGATAGGTTCCTTGGATTTGAACATGGTACTGGACACCTTGGATAGAATATGCTCCTTGGGTATTCATTCAATGGGATGCCTTTGGATTTTCTATTCCTTGAATATGGGTTTCATGGACTCGTGTATTAAATTTCTAGTATGACATGTTCTTGGGAATCCAACCAATTACATTAATGATTTTCCATTGATATCCTCATGGAACATGATGAGGATCCCCTATCCTTCTACACCTTGGATCCAGACCTTCATGGTCTTGCATTAAATTTATATGGTGCGACCATGAAAATTATGTTATGTGTGATTATACGAAATGGATGTCATTTATATGATACAATAGTAAATTTAAGTAACATCCATGGAAATGACTTATAATTAATTATATGGATAAACTATGGTTTCTTGACACATTTGGATGAACGAAAAGACCATATTGTTTCTTTTTTCATTATTTTTCCATTCCTTATTATAAGATCCTGACTATCTTGTGTAGGAATATTTGAGTTGATATTTTATTATCACTGGTTAGAAGTTTACATGCCATGGCAATTTTTCCTTGATTTACTAATTATCTGTTTAAATACAGACTGCCTTAATTTATATTTCCTGAAATGAATTGGGCTAGACATTTTGGGTGTTGGTCTACTAATATTTATATCTCACACCCTTCTCGGGCCTCCATTACACTAGTGCACCTGAGTATTCCTTCTTGTTTTCAGGATCATGATCCTTGGTTGATTACTAATTATTTATTTCTTAAACCTATGGGGTTAGGGGTATAGGAATATGCTGGAGATCCGGATGCTCATGGATATTACCTTTCATCAATTAAGTTGTTTTCTTTACATAAGTAATGTATTATAAATCATGTTGTTTGTTTACTATTTTAGATTTTTTATCCTCAATCGGAAAATATTGACTTTTATAATTTCGAATTGGACATCGCTTTTATTCATATATATTCTTCCGATTCTTTTATATTCGTTTATTATATATTTTATAACTGTATATTGTTCTTGTATAATTGTTATACTATTTTTAATATCTTATTATAAGGTTATAGTCTCCCTAATGGTCCACCTTTTCACCCTCGCTACTATTCTGCAACCTCTGGTGTATGGGGAGTCATGCTTGAGGCCATGTGATCGATTGTTTTAGTTACCGTTTTAGTGGTAAGTCGAGCTGGGATTTTCCAATTCTCAACAAAAGTCTGTAATTCATGTTAACATAAATAATGAATAATATGAAAAACAATCAGGGTTGGAAATATATTTTTTTCCATAGGATGTTATTGTAATGATAATAATTTATCAATTTGAAATATTTTTTTCTCATCATATCATTCAATGTAAATATCAAAAAAAAATCAACTTAAGCCTTAAAATCCTATCATTAAATATAATACAATGATACCCAAAAATATAAGGGAATCACTCTAAAATCATAGTTTTATGATCCTAATACCAAAAATGACATAGTAATTATTATCTTCTTTAGTTAGATCTATAATGATAAATGACTGTAAAATAAATAATAAATAAAATGATAATAGTAGACAGTGGTATCACGGTCACCACACATCCCAATAACATGGTCGATTATATAAAACACAAAATATTACACTAAAGAGAAACAACATAATATATTAAACTCAAATCCTCAAAATATAACTCCATTGAATGAAAATTTCAATTAATTATCCGTGGCTATAGAGATTTCATTCTCAATATAACATGATGGGATAAAGAAAAAAACAACCTAAAAAGATAATTTTAGTAGAAGAAGAATATATGGTACAAAGAATTAATATATTGAAAAAAAATCCTATTGAATGTGAAATATCTTGTAGAATTTACTCATTCTAAATTTATACTATAATTATATATTTTGGTATTACCAAAGATTATTCCACATGTCTATACATCAAAATTTATATAATCTTAGATCTCAATAATCTCCAATTATTTTTTCAATACCCTTAATTGAAAACACTATTGTGATTGTTTTTCAATGTCAATGGAAGAATTGATGATGTTTTGGTCTAGTTACAATCTTCATTAAAATACTTGTTCTCCCCCATTAAAAAGTTCATCATAATTTTCTTATTCTGATATAAAATTTGGACTATCCTCTTCACAAAGTAAATTCATTATATTGTATTTTAACTTTATATTAATTTTAATATTTTTACAGAAACTCTAAACACCATCTATTATTAGATCACCTATTTAATTTTAAGTCTCACATGTATTAATTATTTCCATTTATAAATTTACATTTTTTATTAGACATTATTATTTTATAAATTTTGGATTTACAATTTTCTTAACATGATTAATGGATTTTCACATCATCAAAAACACTAATTACATCCAATTTCACTATGATAAATATTACCACATCATTTGAATATGTGGCCTTATCATCCACACTCTACCCCCATTTAACAATTGTCAACAACATCAATAATTAGAACTCTCAATATTTTAACCAACCTCCAACCTTACCCACATGGGAAAACATTAAGCACCTTGTGTGTCTATAATTGATCCTCATAGTCCCAATTATTAATAATTTATATTTCCATATCATTGAACAATTAAAACATATAAAAACTAATTCTTAAAAAAATTATATTTTATTCATATTCTAAGCATTGAAGTTGTCAGTGCCATATTTTCTTAAATAGTTTAGATAAGAATATTTCCACTGTAAAACCTGTATTTGTGGATGTAACTAGAATTATAAAATCTCCAAAAGTCCTTATCTAGCAATCTTCATGATGTAAATATATTCATATTGATTATGTGATACCTAAAATTTATATTGACTATCAAAACATAGTTCTGACTCCAACCAATCCTCCATCAATCATCACCCAATCATTATCTTCTTAAATCATTAGCTCGATAGTGCTCGACTCATCCTTGAAAATCTATCCCATACTCATCCTTATCAATTTTGTTAATCTCATTTCATCCATTGTTTAATTCTTCATCTAGATGATGATTTTCATTCCATTGACTATATTCATCAAATTCCTAAGCTTGATCAACACATTTTTCCAAAGGAAAATATCTCACATTCATCTATTTCAATTTAGTGATTTAAGGATATATTTTTTCATATTCAAATATATCATCTTCATTATCCTGTTTTCATGGAATTTATTTGTAATTTTTTTGACTTCAAAGTCATGATTGAGCAAAAAACAATTGACATTAAATTTAATAATCCATAGTTACTATTATGTGGTTTGTGGTTTATTATTATGTATATAATTTTATTTTAATGTTGATATCAAGTATCTTAATCTCCCTTAAAAATAAGTATTCTATGAAAATAAAACTACTAAATATCAAGTTGTAAACTAAATTATTCTTTTATACCATATATATTTACACTCAAGAATGTGGAAAACAAAATCCAATAATAAACTGTAAAATTTCCCAAAACTAAGTCCTTGTTTCACTCAAGAAATAATCCCACAATACTCAGCATCATAAGAACTACTCTCTAAAATGATTAAGAATTATTCATTTAGTGAAGTAAATGAAAAAATTGTATCCCTATATGTAATTAAACAAATGTAAAAATGGGAATTATCACCCACTCAAAATGAAAATATTTTGGAAGAAACCAAATTTAATGTCTAAAAATTTATGAACAAATATCAAATTAATAAATACAATTGAATTTCCTCTCTTTTAAATTAAATTATTCTTTTATAATACACTTTTTAGCCATGGATTATACACACACAAGTCAATAAATAAAAATAATTAGTATATTAGTATAAATAATTAAGTAACAATATAAAATTTAATGGATGAGTTTGTAATACAAATATATAATAGCTCAGAATAAATAAGATAAACACATCCATAAACATCACATGCTCATGGAGTTAAACCAATTATTAGGAGATAATTTTTTAGATTAAATTTAATATATAATTGTAAATTTTAACACATATATTGATTACCAAATTCTAAAAAAATGTAAAATTCTCTCAAAAATTCACCTAAAGAATATATTTTAAATAGAGAAACATTTAATATTTCATTAAATTAATACTGAGGAGAAATTTAAATTATTAACGGGTTCAAAAAATTGAAATTCCCTTCAATTTTTGAAAATGTTACAGCAAATTTATGCTCTCAAACCATCACATGAAATCTTTCAATTTGAAAATTATTAAGAACATTTTGAAGTTAATTCAGTAAATTTGGTTTTGAAAAAATAGAGAGCCTTTCTGTATAATTATTCTCAACATTTACCCCAATTTTATTACCAAATAATAATATTTTAATTATCACTTAATATTCAAAGATATTGTACAATTTTGATAGTTAAAAGAAAGTAAAAGTTTAATAAGATATCACAAACCATACTATGTTTTCCATATATCCAATGATAACCAATATAATTTATTATGGTTGTCGTGAAAGATATAAGTAATGTTTCTCAATGATATTCAACAAAATAAAAGAAAAAT
Source organism: Viscum album (assembly GCA_963277665.1). Classification (NCBI taxonomy): domain Eukaryota; kingdom Viridiplantae; phylum Streptophyta; class Magnoliopsida; order Santalales; family Viscaceae; genus Viscum; species Viscum album. The sequence continues at coordinate 150,286,507 of OY728148.1, forward strand.
AAGGCATAATAGATATTTAGACATAAAAATCCATAATATTATCAAATTCACCAAGAAAAGAATATATTATATAATTAGCAAGTATTTTATGTCACAAAATTGACGTATTATTCTATTCAAACTTCACACATTATTATACTTAGCATACAAAAATGTGGTATGAGTCAATTCCTCAGTTATTACATTCCACCACCCCTATTGTTTTACTAATGATATGAATTTAAATATTAAAATAATTTTTTAAAAATAAATAAAAATTAACTTTTAATTTATAAATATTGAAAACCACTTTAGTTTAATAAATATGTTAATAAACCATACCATATTTCATCATACCTATAAAATATATAAGAAAAAATATAATTTATATTAAAAACTAACATAAAAATCTAACCTAAATGTATTTGTTTAAAGTGGACAGTGACTTTTAATTTGTATCACATGGATATAATTACAAAAGTATATATTCATTTACCTATAATGAATTATATGGATGATTTACTCAGGAAAACATAACTAAATAATGAACAAAAATATTTGAAAAATTATGAAAATATTTTCATGAATTCCACATGGGCTGATTTTTTATATTAACTACAGTTGAACAGTGCCAGCTATTTATCCCTAGTATGAAGGTGGAATGTGGTTTCTGGAATAAAAACTACCAAAATGATTTAACTTTACTATTTAATATCATTAATTGGTTTTTAATAACCCACTTTTCATCTTTCATTATTTCCACCTCCATGGAATTTCAAGACTTCTAAAATTGTATAGGTTGAAATAATAAATAAGGGTGATCCACCTCTTCCTAAAATTTATTAATTGTGTATACTGTTTGATGTATTTGTATTCCAGAGTGTTTTTATTCTTCAATTTTATATTGAATAATAATGTTATCATTAAGATTAAACATAGTGAATATATATTTTTATGAATACTGTAAAGCATCAACACCTCCTCTTTATAATCACATTTTACCTCCTCTTTTTCATATTTATCTTCTTTTTATTTCTTTTACAATAACAAATATATTATCTATGTTTAATATAAAAATTCTATAAGATGGATTTTATTATTAATTTCACATTTCAACAGTTTAATCCAATAAAAACTAAAATCAATTTAAACACCCTTTATTATTTTAGATATCATCTTCATCATTTGAAAAGCCTTTATGATAAATCAGGTTATCTAAGGTAGCCGGTAGTATTTTATAAGCTCCACAACATCTAATGAACATTATTATTTTTAACAATAAAATTGTGTTTATTCAATTAATAATGATATAAATTCTATTTCTTGTACATTATATACATAAAACTCATAAATATATCTATAAATTTCACTATGTAATTTGGTAAAAGGAAAAAGGAGTTTAACATTCAAAAAATCATTAATGTCATATATAGAACCCCTAAAGACTTCCTCCTTACATCTATATTTGAAAGATTGACTAATACACTTCCAAATAAGTTTCACTCCTTTATCTAAATAAAGATATTTCAACCCATTATCATATGACATGATTTATATTCCTTAGTTGATATTTTTATAAAAAAATTCGAACAAACTATTAGTAAATAAAAGTGATTCATGTCTTTGATAAAAGAAATAATTAATGATATATATTTTATAATGAATCTACAATGAAAATATTTCTTATTTTCTAACCATGTATAAAAATAGAACATTAAAATTGGTCGATCTCATAAAGAAGCCACAAATATATACCCTTTTTCTGTTATAACTTATTCATTTATATAAAATAATTCTAGAACATGTAAACCATTAGGAAGAAAATGGTAATAAGAAATAATAATGCATATTTATATATATGTTGAATTATATGACAATAAAAAAAATTAAAAATAATATATATCCCCTAGAATTTTATGGTAGTGATAATAAAATTCCATTAAATAATTTTTTTCTTACCATAATATTTATTTTAATGATTAATATCATTAAATTTAATCCTTTTTATTTCAATGATAAATATATTACTATGATACATCATCATGTAAATTCAACTCTCTAAAAAATGGTTTTATAACCATATTACCACTCGCAATTATTATAAAAATACTATATAATAAAAAAATCATTTATGATGAAGGAGTTTAAAATTAATAAAAAATAATAATAAAATAGAAGAAAGATATAGATAGGTGACTTAATGTCACTATAACTATTATATCACTCTCAGAATAAAATTTCAAAACAATTATATATGAAATTGAACTCAATTATTCTTTATATACCCCACTTATAAATTAATCCTAATATATTTTACATGATAATAGTGATTGAGGTCACAACAAAACAACTAAGTGTGAATAAGAAAACCACATTACAGTACAAATTTATTTCAAAATGAATGTAAATTACATATTGAGAAATTGAAGAAAACACAATCCTACAAAACAAGGAATATATCATTCTATATAATCATCAGAAATTTATACTAGAAAATTATAATATTTTTATTTCAGCATCTTATTATTGGTTTCAATACCGTTAACCTCAATTCATTTTGGGTTTCTTTAATCTAGAGTTATTTCATATATATCTACAAATAAAAAAACTATGGAATATAGTTTTCTACATTAGTGAACTTGTATAAAGTTCATGTCTATTTATAGTATTGATTATAATATTGGTTAAAATATCTATAAATACTCACATAATAGTGTCTTTCTCTCTCAAATATACAATTTCCTCTGTATAAATTTAATTCTTCAATAAAAATTGTAGTTGTTTATCAATATTGATCTTATCAAAAAAACACTATCCACCTTTAATTATTATATATAATATTTATTATTAGAGAACATATGTTTTAATTATTTGTATTTATTTTTTTAATTATTTTTGTAGCATTTTTTTGTTTTCTAAATTTTAGTTGGTAGATTATCTTTACAAGCCTGTTGGGTTAAGACATCTTCAACAACACTTCATCCTACCAATACCACTTTAAACCCCACTAGAACATAAATTAAATTTATAGCCTTATAATTTACACATTAACCACGTTTATTACTCATTAGACTACTTATATAATTGAAAAACACACTATTTTTTCCTACACAAATCGAAATCCACAAAGGAAAAGCGTGTATCGCCTAGTGTTCAAAAATTTTCATCCACATATTCACATCAATCAAGAATATGCACACGCATATTCTTAAGTTATTTTAACCTAAAAAATAAATAATATTAATATTTTATTCATTATTCAAGCCTTAGATCCATTGCAACTTGATCTACTTATTTAGTTTAGTTTGGAACCCTTCCTCAGTTCAATAGGTATCAACAAAACTAACCTATGTTAAAAAATACTTAATGAGATGCTTCCCCCAAACTTGATGGTTTCTAATTTTTTCTTCTTTTTCATCTGGTACATAATATTTATTTTCTCATAAAAAACTCATTCAGTATTCTACCAATTAACTATAAATCTTCCCCTGTGTTTTTCTACCTTTAATTTAACCTCATTAGGAATTTTCTTAGACTTGCATATCTATTGAATCTACATCCTTATATGTTTAGTGGAACTTGAATCCATCCTTTTTTATCCCCTTATATTGAGGATGAATCTTCCCCTTTAATGAAATTCATAGATTACCCTAACATCTTTGAATTACAGCTCCAAGGGACTAAAATTCATGCTCTACTTTTTCAATTTTGTTATTCCTAGATCAATCTCTATATCATGTGATAAAACATATTCAAGGTCATTTTTATTTTGGTTCCTCTATAGGTCAAGTTAAACTTCAAATCCATACTCAACCAAATATAAATTAGAATTTCAATTTTTAATCCCTTGTTAATATTACATCATTTTGTTTAATATTACATGATTGAGTTTATTACAAAGATAAAATCATGTATCATGATCTACTACCTGAATTATTCTGATATAAAAAAAATACCAAAAAATCATAATTCAAATTAAATTATTATTACATTAATTTATATTTTTTGTATTGGTAAATATATATAATTTAATATAATGTAATTTATCCATGAGATCTTTTGAAATTTATTGATATATAAATTTATCTTAATTAACTCTTCCTGGTTAGAAAATTTTTAAATTCATGATAACTCTTGAAAAAATTGATATTAAAAATGATTCTAGAAGACTGGTTGATATTTTATATTATAAAAAACCAATATAGAACGATCTATAATTTAAATATATTTCTAATAATTAAATAAATTCTTTAAATAAATCACTCAATCATAAAAGATCATTTGGAAAAGAGAATTAAAATATTTTCTCGAAAAATTAATACATTCTCATTAAAAATTTCATAAATATTTCTCATTCAACTAGAAAATTAATAATCCATATCAAGAAATATAAAAAAATATTCCAAATTGGACCTTAGAAAAAATAACCCTTTAAATTAAAAATATATAGAGAATTAGAGAATAGAAAAATTACATTACAAAGAAGTAAAATTTTATTATTTAAACTAGATATTCACAAAATTCATGTTTTCACTCAAATTTTAGAACTATTAAGAATAAATATAAAAAACACCATTTTAAAATAGAAATCCTAAATTATTAACATCAAAATACATCATGTCAAAATAATTAAATAAGGAAAAATAATAGATATGTCACACCATAACACAAGGCTAAGAAGAATCTATGTATTTCATCAAGGTGTGAAATAACTCATGGCTTCCCTAAATTTGTAACAATGTTCATGAATCTTACATTTAAATATTTTATATTTTACACCTATATAAATAATATAAAAATTTTATCATATCAACTAAAGCTTAATTACACATCATATCATTCAATATATTTCAACACTTTTTAGGGTTATCGAAACATTATACTTATTATACATCAACAAGAAATTTTAAAACATACACTTATTTAATATATCATTTTAAATTAATAAAATTAGAAAATATCGAACATATTTTTTAGGATTATATTAAAAAATTACTTATGTTATTTAAGAAGGATATTGGAAACAAGGAGACATTTTCATTAAAAAATATGTTAATATACGAACAACATATAAATATGATTTTAGTGGGTGGAAATGAATGATCTCTCATCATTGTTGGATCAAAAATATGATAATACAATTTTAATAGAGTCATGGATGAAAAATAACTGAATGTTTCACATGTTTTTTTGATAAATAATCATAAATAATAAAGGAGATAGAGGATTAGAAACCCTAACATTGTCACTAAAACAACCACATTTGGATTGAGTGTAAATCCATTTGAGAACATACATTTTGCAACTCCAAAGCCTTATGATCATTGAAAGGTATATTTAGTGATGTATTTGTATATAATATGGATAGATAAAAAACATGGTATGTGTTTTGGAAAGGATAAAATGATTCTCCTTTTATAAGGAAACATTGATTGGTATTTTTAAAATTTTTATCAATTAATATGTTTTTTGTAAGATTACATTTACATTAAAGACATTTTTAGAGTTATTCCCACAATATGAAATTAGAAGTATCTTGATAATTATAGAATTAAAATTTAAAAAATATATTTTATTTCTTATTGATCATTTATTCCTCAAAATTCTAAGAAACACCATAATTTTTATAAATATTATAACAATATTCTTTTGTATCATTTATTTGATTTTTTTTCTACTTAAATAAGTGTTTCATCTATATTGTTTTTGAATTTTGGATAATTATTATATTTTATTTATAAAAAATAAAATACTATCACAAATATTATTTTATATTTATTATTATTATTTTAAATAATCATTCGTTATTTATTTTTATTCTCATCCTTCTCAAGAAATAATATTTAGGTTATTATATTGAGTTTTTTTACCTTACACAAATACTAAGTAATCAATTGATAATTATCTTGTTACATAGTAATTGAATTTATAAATATACATAAACATCATTTATTGGTCATAATTGTTTTCTCATAATGCCTATAAAAACTTATAACTTCTTATATACTATCTTATATATACCATTTTTTACTTTTTACAATATTACACAAGCACTCCATTAAAACCAATAACTATTTTCATATTTTATATTAACATAAAAATTAATTTAAATTAATCAAAAAAAATATGGTATGTAAGAAACATATATATTTAAAATATATTATATATGTTTCATATATTTTTATTCCATATTTATATCATGATTATGTCATAAAAGGTATTATATTTCTTGCTATGTAATAAAAATAAGTTTTCCTAGAAAAATCAAAAAATCCACCCTATGATAATTTATACAATATGAAATAAAAAATTCATTAAAATTTAAATTTCTAAAATATTAGTATTTTTATATTTATATATTAAATAAAACCATATAGTACATGAAAAAAATTATTTTCGAATAAAATCAATTCTTTCCAAAAATCAAATTCCAAATTCTTTGTCAATATCTTTAAAAAGTTATTAATATAATTATCCTAAAAATAAATATCAATATAAATCCACATGAATAATATAAATAATAATTATCATAAAAAGAAAAAAATTATGAATATATATTTAATCTTTAAAATAAAATATAATGTAATGAAATTAATTTTACATGTATAATGGCAATAAAAGTGGTCATATAATATCTCTTGAGACATTATATAATAATTTCAAAAAAAATATTAAATAAAAATAATACTATTTTATTCTAATTATATTTTATCTTCCTATTGTATGGGATCTCATGAGGGTTACCCTAAAATACTTCCCATAATGCTAATATTTTACCTTATTAATAACTGAATATCCAATAATTTCATTCATCATTAAAAATTATTCCATAATTATTTTTATTTTCCTTTTTTTATAGTTATCATTAGCATCATTATATTCACATTAGATTATGATTTTTAAAATTTCATTTATGTGGTTCGTTTTTATATTTTTTTTTATTATCCAATTATACTAGTGCACATTGTATTTAATGTTGTATTTTATTTAGAGTATTAATTTATATTCTGTTATTTGAGAAATCAAATTCAATTTCATATATTTTGTGAAATAATCACATATAATGAAACATGGGTTGTTACATTATTCCCACTTAATGAAATTTCATCCTCATAATTTTAATTTATTTTTAATAATAGGGTTGATATATATAGATATATATATTATTTTAATCATTAGTTTCTTGGTGTCTCTTCAAAGACATCTAATAAAATTGGAAATTTAATTTCTAGGTTAATATTAGGATGTTTATTATTTCTTTCATGTTTAGTATATGTTATGGCATTAATTTATCTCACATATTATTCCATTATCTCTTATTACAATGTATTAAGAATAATTATTTGGGTAGTCGATTACATATGATGTTTTTATTCCTCATTTTATTGATATTTTTTATTTAGATTCGCCTATCATGAAAATTTTTATTATGAATTAAAGAGAAAAAATTAATGACCATTGATTTATCAAAATAAAGAAATGGATTGCTAACTATATTTCTAGGAAATATCATCACATGTATATTTAATTATAAAAATAATATACTTGGAAACATTTATCTTACCATTGGGGTTTTAGAGAAATTTCTAAAAACTCAATCTTGAAGAAGGTTTTTTAATAGTTTATTTGTTATATATAAAATAAAATATTAAATATGAAATTTTAAAAGATTATAAATGTAACTTATACTACTTCTATATAACCCATTCCTTTCTCTCTAGGATTTGAAAGTTGTTGATATTAACATTTCTCATTATCTCTTTATATCCCTCATTTATTTCTATAGTGAAAAAATTCCTTACATTTAATGAAATGAACGTTTGGTTGTTTTTTTAAAAAAACATACTTTTCCATATTTTTGTGGAGCACCCTCATCTTAATTATTTAGAAATCATGGGAATATATACTTTTTTTAACATACCTAAAACATTTTCTATTCCCTTTAAGTAAATTTCACATGTTCTTCTTCCTATGTTTTTTTATATAGGAAATATAATATTTTTCAAACTACATGATGACTTACTTAAAAATACGTGGAACTAATATGTTCAATTATTTGATGTATATGTTTTTTTTATCAAAAATAATTTTTTTAATTATAACTTTATATTGTATAGTAAGAATGACCATAATATTTCACACACCAGATTCTACAATTGTTTGTGTCTCTCTTTATTTATTACATTTATTTTTCCCTTGGTTCCTTATTTTTCAAGTCATTTAAAAAAATTGGAGAGTAAATCTAGTATTATAATGAAACATTATATGATAAAAATACTATGTAATTCTAACCATTAATATTTATTTTGGGAACATAGGTAACCTTATTTTTTATATTCTTAAAAATATCAATAGTTATTACTCTTAAAGAATATATCACTTAAAATAATTAACCTGGATTTAGTTCCATAGTATATAATATTTCCATCTTATAATGTTGAATAATATTCTATCAATATAAATCTACTAAATGGTTCAAAATAAAAATACAATCTGACTATTATAACAAATTCGTATATTCATTAGAATCCAAAATTTATATTGTTTTCTCAATCTTGTTGAGATTGGTTTTATGAAGTGAGAGAATAAATTAGACAATTTCAATTTCCATTTCAAGATATAAAGGAGGTGTTGGACTGAAAATTATTTTGTATTACTAGAAAAACAAAGAACAACCCTTCAAGAAGGACAAAAATGGTGAAGACCAAGGGCATCCCCTTGCACCACAGTATAACACTCAAGGGGAAGGGAATACAAGCCATCATAGATCCTAGGAGTCTCATCTTGTCTGGACAAGCGAGAAAGTGAATCTGCCGCAATGTTATATTCCCTCCAACTATGTTGAATAATCTTCCCATGCTTGATCTCTGTCTTGCACCTCTGGATGAGATAAATTAAATCCCAAGTTATCTCATGGCTTCCATAAAACGCTTTAACCAAAAACTCAAAGTCTGACTCCACCTCCTTCACCTACAAACCCATCCGCCTACAAACCATCAAGCGAGAGAGAAGAGAATGTACCTCCACACCCAAGGATTTTCTTGGGCCATAAAAGGCACTAATGGCAATAATGACAGAACCCCAACAGTCCAAAAGTAAACCCCCGCCCCTCATGACTCCTTCCATAAAGGACACCTCAATGTTAAGATTCCAAACACATCTCGGGGGCTGCCACCTCATCCAACATCCTCTTCCTCTGTGATGAATGCAGGGACGGTTGACAAGGTTGAAAACTGCAACTGATGATAACCAACCATTGATAAGAGAGGATAGCTCCACAATGAGAGACATCATATAGAACTAGATATAAAGCAGCGATCTATTGGATCCCATCCAAACATTATTATGTGCCTCCTATATGACCCAATAAATAGAAATGAGGATGATAATCCTCACAGTCCGTTCCATCACCCTTCGTTCTGTACTGAAGAACCAAATCGACATAAACTCCTATGGAGACCGGGACTCACTATTGGGGAATAGAGGATGAGTGAATAATTCCCAGAGAGAAGAGGCTCATTGTCCATGAAAAAATAAATGAATCTTTGTCTCTAACCTTGGGTTCTCACAACAATTACATCACGAGACCATGTAGACCCCATTTTTCTGTATGTTGTCCTCTTTTGATATTTCTCTATTCTTGATCCTCCATACCAAGAAATTCATTCATGTCGGAATATCTTTGCACCAGGAAACCAGACCCCAATCCTCCATAGATCGGTCTCTTTGAAGAATTCTCGTGTAGTCTCGTACATTATACCTACCGGAACTGGCTTCCGTAAATCAGCACAAATCTGGATCATCACTCATCACGATACCCTCCAACTGATTTAACCGATCTGAGTTAATATTTGTATGAATAAAATCATACTTGTCGCTAGCTTCCCTGAACTAAATGCTAGGAGATGGGAAACCATGGAAGGTAAGCTTTTCACCTGTCCAGTTATCTTCCTAGTAGCTAATATCTCCCCTGCCAATAACCCACCTGACGTAGAAAGACAACTATTCCATATGACTAAACATGCATTTGGAAAGTCTAGTCGAACCCTGCATGTTAAAACCTCCCTGCCCACCATACTGCATTGTGAAAAATATCACCAAAAGAGTCTCCCCCACAATGGCCTCCCAAGTTAATCTGGCTTGTAGTCCCAGTATGGTGTCCTGAATATCATGGAGACCAACACCTCCTACATCTACTGGATGATCCAATCGCTGCCATGAAGTCCAATGACACCGCCCTTCTCCTCTAGCATCCCATAGAATGGTAGTAAGAATACTTTAGTTCAAGGATGGACCTTTTATTGTTTTTTAATGACTTTATAAAAACCTATAGTGATAAAATTTCCATTTTAGTGGAGATAGTGTCAAATATAAATGATTTAAAATAAAATTATTAGATATATTATAAAATATGAAAATAAAATATTTGGGTAAACAAAGAATATATAAAAATAAGAATAAATTAGTACATAAATATTTTTTGAGTTATTATTAATAATAAATTCATAAAATAAGAATAATATGACTTGAAAAACTAATTCCAAAAAGAAAAATATAAATGACATTTCGTAAAGAGAATTATAGAACTTATTAATAAATTTAATCATCTTAAAATAATAATTATGATTACTCTAATAAAATAGATTTAGTCAGTTCAAAAACTTATGAAAATGGTAGTTTTTAAATCAATGTCTAGTGAAAAATGGGACCTAACATGTAAATGTAAATAACTTGAATCGTATAAAAATTATGATTTGAGGTGTCAAGGAAGAAGTACGGCATGTAAAATTGAATTGGTGTATAATATGAAACTGGACTTTGAGTAATGTTAATTGAGAAAAAAGAAACACTTAATAATTATTAGAATGATATTTAAAAACCTAGAAAATAAAGTTGAATTAAAATATATTAAAATATTAGGATAGATAAATAAAATCTTATAAATAAAATATTTAAGGAAGAGAGTTCATGACTCAATTAAATGATATTTATTCAATAAAAACCTTATAAACAACATGGTGTGTGAATTATAAATCCATAAGGGTGGAAAATAGATAATAAATTCATCAAAAATGAAATCAAAAGATTAAATTATTCATTTTGAGATCTTGTATTTTCAAACATAGTGTAAAAAATACTTTAAAATAATGGAGGAATAAAAAAGAAGCCCTAATATCAAAAAGTGAATGATCACATATTGTCCAGAAAATCAACAGAATAATTTTCTCATTAATTAATAAACCTCAACAATCATCAAATTAATTCTAATTAAATTTACAAACCCAGAATTCGTGATCATAGTTATAACATAGGTTTCCCCTAAAATAATATTAAATAATTATACATAAAATAAAACACTGGAAAATATATACCCAAATCCCAAAAATAAAGTAATTTCCACTGAAAATAATATTAATCACATGGTCATAAAATCACATACTAATTCACAAGGTTACATATGCTACCCTAATTTTGAAAAATAGAGAAACCCTTTATCCAAACTAATAAAAATATTATCACAATATCAAATAATATATTAATATTAAAGGTTATATATAAATTATTCACGTTTTCTACATAGAAGAAAAATAAATGAATCCAAAAATATTAAGAATCACCTTAAAAACAAATTATATAATAGCTTATAATAGTATAAATTCTTTTTAATTATGATCACCCATGGACACATTAAACCCATAATGGTATCCACGACTCATAAACTATTCTAAAGAAAATATATTATATCCTATGTTATTATTTAAATCAAGTAATGATACCAATTATAAGGAACCAATCATAATAACTCATACTTTTATGATTACTAGAAAACATTCCACTGATTACATTCCCATAAACTATTAGGTTTTGAGTTTTAGAGAAAAATATAAAAAATTTTACCAAAAACCCATAATTTTCTGACCAAATGGAAAAAAATTTCAACGACACCAAACGCTTTAATTGATAAACCTCATTTGTTGAAGGATAAAACATCATAACCAGAACATTTATATCATAATAATTCTTACTCATCCATTGTCCCTTTAAAATTATTTAAAAATAAGGGACCAATAAAAAAAGAACATTAAGCGGTATTAAAAAATGAAAACATATAATCCATTTGAAAAACATAAAAACATTTTAAAATATTATGTTTTTAATAATAAATATCACCCTTTTAAAAACCATAATAACTTATAAATACAACCTTTTCTCAAATAAAAATATAAAAATTCAAGAAAAGATAAAAAAAATGAATCTTAGTAAATTATTTCCAATGCCCTTTAAAATGAAAATTTCAAATAAACCTTTCCAATAACTCTTTTAATTGAATATCTTATTCAGTTATATCCAAAATATATTCAGTGGAATCCAAATCAATACCCAACGTATTCATGAGCTATATCTTTAGATCCACATCGTAATATTAAATTCCCATGTTTTATGATTCTAATAAAAAATATAATATAATGAATATCATCAAAAACAATATAAATAATACATTAAAATCATAAACACAATCATTTCTAATTAACACATTAAAATAAGAAAAGATATCCATTATGTATTTAACAGCTTTAATTTCAAAATATATTTTTATAAAAAAATGAGAATATATATTAACTTATAAAACCATGAAAATTTTAATATCAATCATAGTTATGAATAGAGATGAATATTTTTTAAAAATTTCATTATTTAGAAAGTATTTGAAAATTTATTGATTTGATAAATTTGAAAATAAAATGAAAATTAATCATGAAGAAAAAATTTAAAAAGGGGTTTACTAAATTTTCTTTAATAGAATGTCGAGGAAAACATAAATTAATCTTGTGGAATAATAGAATTATAAATAAGTAAAATCATAATAAGTAATAAATAATACGAAATTGTAGAGTAAATATTTGATAAAAAGAATTCAAAACATTTAACGTAAAGGTTTGAAAGAAATCCCCTTACCTTGAGTCACATCATTCTTTTTAAGACACCTAAAAACCTAAATAATAAAAATATATATTAATTAAGTAAATTAATAACAACTATTTTATTATATTATTTTTATTAAATCATTTATTACGAGGTTTCATTCTTTTTTAAAAATGGTAATGTATTCTTAGGTCATTTTGATATCATCTTTTTCATAATCTCAAAAATAGATGTGGTATGGTTTTAATGAATAAATAAAATTTTAAAATGGTTATGTAATGTCCATAAATACAAATTTATATATTTAATAGATATATATATAATCAATGGAGTAAATTGGTCTTAACATCCTTAAAATTTAGAAAATCACTTTTTGAAAATCGTGATTATATGACTAAAAGACTACCATTGTTAAATTTTTGTTTCATTGTCATAATGAATATTTTACCAATGAAAAATATTAGTAATTAATTAAATTAATATTAATTTTATATTAAATCATTATATAATTTTTTTAATAAATATGCATGACATAAATAAGTTCATAAAAACAACATCGTTTACTTAGGTAAAATAAAACTACTAGGTCAATTGATTCATATTGAAAGAGTTTAAAAGAAGGGAAACCCTAATCAATATTTTAGTTTTATAAAAAAATATGACAAAAAATATTATATTTATGGGTTAATTGGAAATATTAATTATATTAACAAAATGAGTAAATGTAGAAATAAGATAGAAAATGTTATTTTTTAAAAACATGTATTTTGATGTTTTAATGTCCAATAAAAAATAGTTCACATATTTGAGATAGATTATTTATTATAATTAATGTATGAAAATTTATAATAATTTTTTAATTTATTTATGATTTAAAAATATGAGAATTTAAAATTGGTTTAAGAAAAACATTCATAATTATGAAAGGAGAAAGTCGATTAAGAGCCATTACCCTACTTCTCAAACCACAACTTTCAAATTGATTCTATACACTTTAGGGAGAGTAATTTTATAAAGTATTAAGTCTTATGATATAATAATGGGATATTTAGATAAGTATTTACAAATATAAAACCGAAATTGATATGTGTTTTTTAATTCTTAAATTGAGTACCCTTTTATAAGAAAAATTCATTGGTGTTTTCATAAATAACCAATATTTAATGGCAAAGATGTATTTTTAAAAGGAAAATTGGACTATCAATTGAAAATAGATAATATTATAGAAAATTGGCTTTCAAAATCAGTATAATATATGATTTTCCATTTTTTTTAATCAATTTATTAATTACTGTTTGACATTAATAACCCTTTAATGTTATTTTCTGGGTTATTCAAATTATATAACTATAATAATATCTACATAAAAATGTAATTAAAATTTTTATATGTACATAATATATTATATATAATTTCTTGATAAAAATAATGAAAAATTATAAATCATTTGAACCTTTTCACAATATACATTTTTATATCATTTGGTTTGTTTTTATATTAATTTCACAAGTTTTTCTTTAATGTTGTCTATAAGTTTTAGATAATTATTATTTTAATTAAATTTAATGAAAATTATTAACCCAAATAAAATTTATTATTCATAATCATGATTACCTATAACTATACATAGCCTATTTTTATTCTCAACCTTGTCATGGAAAGATATTTATGTTATTGTTTTGACTATTCATAACATGTACAAAGAACTGGGTGAGAATTCAGATAATTCTATTATAATATAGTAATAAAGATAGTAATTATACATCATAATCACTTATTATTCATAATTATAGATTCCTTATACTAGAAATCTAGGTATCAGTTCTACAACTCTTTCATTATACATTTTCTTTTATATAATGTGATATGAACCGAGAAAAAGAAATCTTTATTTAACATCGTTTCCAGAAGACAAACAATACATCTTATAAATAAACACACAATATGAATAATGGAAGGATTCGTGTCATTGAGTACTATCTACATAAGAAACATGTTTTTTAATATTTTTTACATTTATTTGTAATTTATCCAAAATAGACTCCCTTATAGGTTTTTCATAAGATATACTCATATTCAAAACCTCGGGAATAGAAACATAATAAAGGGGTGATCCTAAACACTCATGAAGGTAAAACTCATAAATATATAATAAATGGTTATATTGTAATCATATGATATTTCATTAACACGGGATTAATATCATAATAAAATAACATTGAATAATATGATTTGTCTATAAGAAATTATATAAATACATATAATCTTATGAGAACAAGAATATACCCTAGAATAACAGTTTTACATAATAAAAATTATTCATAGATCTTAAAAATAGGAGAAATGATTTGTAATGACTAGTAAACATAACATAATAAGTAAATTTTAATTATTTTGGTTGTGAACTAATAAAATATCCACACTTCATGTTTTCTGAAAAACAAATGTCCATACTTCATTTTGTGTACAAACATAATGTCCATGCTTTAAGTTGTGAATAAAAAAATGTCTTTGAATATTATTGTGAACAAAAATAAATTACTCAACTGTTATTGTATAAAAATATATATATTATTCATCTTTTGAAAAAAAATATATGGCTTCATGTTGTAATAAGAATATTCATGCTTGTTTTTGTGAACCAAAAAAATGTCCACACTAAACATCATTATATCCTATTATATATAATCAAACAAAATTAACTTTTGAGTGAAATAGGATTACACACAAAAACCATTCATACATATGTTTTCTAATTTTAATTTATCATTAGTAATATCATAAATAACTGTTGAAAATAAAAATGGGTTTAAAAATATTTCTAAATAATATCACTAAAATTAACCCCAGGAATATAAATGGTTGATACCTTAAATTAAATAAAACCAAAATATAATTTTATAATAAAATTTATAAAGTGATTCATATAACATAACTCAATCTGATATAAATATTTTATAGATAAGTGTAAAACGGAACTGAGTCATAAAAGAGTATTTAGAAAACATTTCATAATATTTTCAGAAAACAAATGTATGTGACGCTTTTAAAAAGATCACATTAGAGAAATGGAAAAAATGAATTTACAAAATAAAATTTTGGGAATAAATAATTATAACTATGCACTATAAAATAAAAAATGGGTTTAAAATGATGATGTAAAAATATCATGAACAATTTAATATTTTGAAAATTATCATTAATAATGGATCCTTCAAAAATACATAATTGAATCAGAAAGGTAAAGTGCATCTTTTTTAAAACCATTTTTTTAAAATAAATTTTGAATAATATATAATTAAAAATAAATAATGGTTATAAAAAATTAATATTGAGTGAAAAATAAAACTTGTGATTATAAAATTATGGGAAATAATTTTAATATTTTAAAATATGAAAACCCACGCTGTATAAAGTGTAAAAAATTATTTTTTGGAAGAGGGAAAGGGAAATATGAATATCAAAAAAGAAAAAGCAAAATTGTTTTCTAGTTATAAATGTGATGTTTTTTGGGGAGGGTAATCTATTCACTGAAGATAAAATTCATATTTGTAGATGAAGAAAATTATTCTTTATATAATCATATTTCATAAAGGATAAAATCCAAAAATTTAATTCCCCATAAAAGAAGGAGCAATGGAATTATAATATAGACATTTAATATGGGAATTAAATATTATAAAATATTTTTTAAATAGTATCAATTAAAACTGAATCAAAAAATAGAGTCAAGAAAACCCACTTATAGAATAAGAAATGTTTTAATATAAACACCTAGAAAGAGAGAGTCTAAATTTTAAATATAATAACTATCAGTTAAAAATAATTGTATAATATATATATATATTATGTATTATAAACACATTTTAAATTAAATTAGGTTCAATGGAATTATAATATTGACATTTAATATGATAAATAAATATTGTAAAATATTTTTTAAATAGTATCAATTAAGACTCAATCAAAAAATGGAGTCAAGAAAACCCACTTATAGTATATGAAATGTTTTAATATAAACACCTAGAAAGAGAGAGTCTAAATTTTAACTATAATTATTATCAGTTAAAAATAATTGTATATTATTTATATTATGTATTATAAACACATATTATCAGTTTTCAAATAAAGGATGTTGCTATTATACAACCTTTCATTTAATCTTGCTTAGCTAATCATTCTCTTACCTCCTCTCTGTTTGGATAGTCAACCTTGGCCAACACCATAGGGATCATTATATTGGTATTTGTGTAATGGAAAACGATTTTATGATGTGGGGAGAAATTTTAGTGGATAATAAGAGAAATTCTTTTGTAAATATAAGTCTTTAGAATGAGTGGAGATTTGTTATGTAAGTGATATCCTTTTAAATGTAAATAACATGGAATTTTTGTAAATACCCTTTACTTTTTTCATGATAGCATGAAATAATTCAATGTTATAAAGCTATAATAATAAAACATTATTAATTTTTTATTGATACAAGTTTTATCTGGAATGTATAATTCATTTCTATTCATGTTTCAAACATGTTATAATTCTTTTACCAATATATTTTTAAATTTTACCACTTTGGTTTTTACTTTTATAACAAGATTTCACACAAGTAATTTGAATTTTATTAAATATATATATATATATATATATGTTAAACCCTCTTAAATAAAATTATATTTTGGACAAATATTTATCTCCCAATAAATCTAATATAATTTCTAAACAAGATAAAAATAACTTATAAATTAAAACATTTAATATATAGAATAACAGTTTAATAGATTATATTGTTTTCAACATTAATTGTACATACAATTATTTAGTATTGATTACAAGTTGAATAAGTGTAAATATATATATATATATATATATTAAAATATATATTATATTTATTTTCTAGAAGTAATTAATTTATTTTATTAGATTAAAATAAAAAAAATGTTAATAAAATAATTTTTTATATATAATTATTTTACTTTTATCATGGTAATAAAATTTAATCCCTCTAATCTAATTTTTATGACTAAAAATGATGTTAATATATTAAATTAATGTAAAATGATACAATAAAAAATTTGAATATATTTTATAGACTTAATTTATAAAAATAAAGAAAACTTATTTTTAATATTTGTAAATAAAAACATTTTTTAAGGGAAAATAATAATTGATTTTCCAAAACATTAAACGTGGTCTTTGTAAATTCAACATAGTATTTATTATTGATTTATTTTGGTTTTATAAATAATTTTTTATAGAAAAAGGTTCTCAAAATTTTTTATTTCATTCTTGTATTATGATAATGTCATAAATGTGACTATATTCTCAAAATCTGTATTTTTCACTATTCACCTACTATCAATTGTCTTAAAAAAATATCAAAACATCACCACAATATAATGTTGACCTGGTGAATTCAAAATTGAATTTCATTTTTCAAAATTAAAATCTAAAAAATTTATAAATTGTTTTTTAAAATTATAAATACATTATATAAATAAAAATATATTTTATAGAAAAATAAAATTTTAAAACATTAAGTATTTTTAAACCAATTATGAATAAATTGTTTATTTGTTACAATAATTTTATTTTCCATAGGTTTTATTAATATTAATTTTTCTTAATAATATTAAATTAATATATTTATTCTGATTTTCTCTTCCTCTTTCTTACTGAGAAAACTATTAAAAACATGTGATTTATTTAAATGAGTGGTATATGGTTGAATATTCAGGTGTTACATCCCCCTTCCTGACTAAATAAATTGTATCCTCAAAATTTTAATTCTAGATCACTAATGAAATAATCTATGTGATCTATAAGAAACTCAAGATAAATTTTCTACTTGGATATTAACCTCATAATCTTAGATTCTAGGACACTCATCATTTCCCATATAATGGACTTATAATAAGATTTTCTTTCTTTCTTTCAATAATTTATACCAAATATGTTTCCATAGATGGATATAAGAGTTTATAGGGACATAGATTTAACATATTCCTTTTCATTATCCTATTTCCAAAAAAAATCTAAAATGTTTATGATGCAATCCAATAAAATCAAAATAAAATGTCTTTCAAATAAGAAAACTCATTCTAAAGATAACTTTTCTAATAACAACTTCATTTCACCAAATGATATTTTTTAATTCAAATATGTCAAACAAAGTTTATCCTATAACTATCCTTTTTAAATAAAGGTTATACCCACACATATTATTACTAAGATCTTTAACCTGAATATATTTCAATCCCTCATAATAGTTCAAAAAAAGTGTGTGGATCAAGAAAGTAAATCGATCTATAGTGTCTATCAACGTCTACAGTCTTAAGAACAGTCATCATTCACCAAGTAATAATCATGTTAATACTCAACCATCCTTTTATAGGTTGATTAACTATATGTGCATATTCTCCACAACCACAACCACTTTCCAATATCTAGATAGGGTTGAATTGTTTCTACACCAGCCTAGAATACCTTCTAAAATGATATCCAAGCAGATTCACCATTAACCAAAAGAGTGTTATGGATCTCCATAGTCTGGTGACATGTACCTGAAAATCAGTAAATAATCATTGAGAATGATTTTACCTCCAAATATTACGGTAATCTGAGTACACTACATTAGCATTATCAGATACTTACATCAGTATAATCATAACATGTTCAATGAGATGATACAAAACTGGGAATACAAAAATACATAACAGCAACCTATCTCTCAGTGGTCCACAAACACCCACCATAACCCATTTTACCAACTATTGGTCACCTTAACTCGAAACCACAGAGGAATGAAAAAGCATGAAAACCGACTATAAATTCATAATGTTTGTAAATACTAAATCTTGTAAGAAGGGTGTGAGATAAGGAGTCTAGTAGGATTCCCACTAATATTATATATAGTTATATCATAAGGTAATTAAAATATGATAAAAGTTGATTATAAATACGAGAGTTTGAGGATTAGTTTAACAATAGTGTTTTGAACATTTAAAATCATTTATTAATCTAAACCTATAAAAATTCCATTTCACCATTTAAAATCTAAACATTTTCTAGAAAATAATTGAAAACAATTTCAAAAAGATAAATTCAGATAATCAATAAAAACATGAGGATATACACCTGATATGGAATGATGATCAAGAGTCAAGTCAATAGATTCAAGGCACATAATAACAATAATTGAATCAAGCATGGAAACTATAGTGCCAAAGAGTGATAATGAAAGTTCTCTTGTATCGATTATAAAGTATATATATATCATGGGTACATCTTAGTTATGATAGGATTATAAAGTATATGGATATCATGGGTACATCCTAGTTATGATAGTGATTCCACCTTATACTATCAAATAAAATTACAGTAATACTAGTTTTTGGACCTACATTTATTCCAACAGATCAAAAGCGAACCATATCCACGCACACCCACATCCTGGTCGCACAACCATAGCCTAATCCCATCACATTCTCTATGGACAAACTAAAAGGGTGTGATTTTTCTAGTGAATCATAAAACATGGTCATCCCAACTAACTATCTTGGTTCTCATTACTAGTTAAATAAAGGGAGGTAGATAATCAAGTTATGAGGATCACACTTAGATCCTTATCAAACATGGGCACTGGAACTTATATCACATCTCACTCACACCCTCATTTTCCCTAAAATTCAATGATATCTCATTTAAAACCCAATAGTGGGAAGTAAAATAATCAGGCAAGTTATATTGATTTATTATTACCAAATCGGGTCATCATAAAATTCCAATAGGGTCATCATGAATAATAAATTTAATTAAATTCCTTTTAAATAATTTAAACATTAAAAAAGGGTCACCATGCATGCTTCCCTTCCCAAATCATCATTATAATTCCAAATGGGCATTTAAAACAATCATTTATTATAAATTATCTCTAAAAATTTAAAGTATTAAAATTTTAAAAGGATTTAATAAATTTCAAAATAGGGTATTATAACCTCTTTCAATGTAGATAAATCATTTATTTCAAATAACCCAAGAACACCAATTTTAATAGAAGGTAAAATAATTAAAAAGGTTTTTTTATTTACTAAATTTGAATATTTTATACTATTTAGAAGACATAAAATAGTTCAATTAATTTCACTCAAATTAAATATTATCATTTTAAAAATCAAAACCCAAAAAATCACTCAATTCGACCAAAATATCCTTTAAAATCATGTTAAAATAAATCAAAAAAATGTGAAATTAAAAAAATCAACAAAGGAGGAGAAAGATAAAGATTATATCAATTAAATTCATGTCATATTAAATTCAAAGGGAAATTAGTTAAAGAAGATTTTATGAGAAATTTCAGGGATAAATTAAATATAATACATGTTAGAAATTAAGAATAAAAAATTTATGAATTTAACAAGAAACAATTATTTATAAAATGAAAAAAAATCATATAAACATTTTCATTGAATATTATGAATACAAAAATAATGAATCTAAAATGAGTTTCTATCATTGTATATCACTCGATCTGTGAAGAGAGATTTTGATAAGAGAGAAGAGATCATAGATCTATAATTCCACATCAATCAGCCATGATTCACACCACCATCACAACCTATAGTTAGAAGTAATCAAGAGAATAATAGATATCAAACATCAAGAATAAAATAAATCTTTAGAAGAGGGTCATCGCATCGATTTAAACTTTGATCTGCCATGAAATGAGGTTTTGAAAGACAAAACCCCTAGAGAGGTATCCCAAAAACCAAATTATTATATTATGATTGAGTGGGATGAGATTGGGATTAATTATAGGGCTTTATAGAATTTAATTACAATTTTTGGGGAATTTAATTCTGTTTTCATTGTTTCTTGGGTAGGTCCCATAGTTAGTACAAACTGTGAGCTTATTCATACACCCAAAACAGATCCCTTGGAAATGTTTCATGGATTGGACGCACACTTCATTTAACTATGTGAAAACTATTTGACCCCATTCTATCTTAGTTCCAAACCTTTTCAAACCATGATCAAACTGTGCACATGCACAAAAACATCCATAAAAGACTATAAAAACACCACATAGAACCTTCAAAGAGATCCAATCACTAGGTACTAAGATAAATTCATCAAAACACATAAAAACAAGTAATAACATATTCCAACCTCCCCACTATAAGATTTTTAGTCCCAAAAAAATCATTCATTTCAAAATATAGAACATGATGACACAAGAAGAAATACATCACTCATCTTGTGGGGTGGATAGTCCAGAGTACATAATAGAGACTCGCCCAAATTTTAACAAATCACATCCCACTCCAAGATCACCACACCTAGATTATGACATGTCTCCAAACCATATAAATACTGTAGACCTAGAATAGGTCTCCCTGTTATTTAATAGTTCAAAAAAATGGTGTAACATAACAAGAAAAATTCCCTTATACCCAAAGAAGTGACTTGACCCACATACTAAGGAGAAACATCTATGATCAAGAATCTCCAAGAAAGGTAATGCAATAGAAAGGAATTCTACAATGGGTATGTACTTGATGGTAACATGGTATTCTCAATGTTGAGCCTCATACATTAATGATCTCGTCAAATCAAACGTCATCACTAATCGGTTCCTATTATTTAAAATATCCACATCATCCTAGTTACCTATGTACATTCCCATGTTATATCCAAGTTCAATGGAAAAAGTTCAAACATCAAGCTTAGTTCACAACATAACACTAATATCTTACAGATGATGTCATTAATCACATCACAATTGAGCTCTAACCACTAATTCCAAACGAAAGGAAACGAAGGAACAATAATAAACATCATGTAAATTAATTCATTCCAAAAAGGAAGTTTAAGAATTTAATTATGCACATCCACAAGGCACAAACATATATAAATATAAAAGGAAACCTGTCACGAACCGAATCTGGTCACCGCCAAAACCGGCACCAAACCCAGCCCGTGACATGACCCGAAGGGCGTTCCCTATCCCCACGGGCTGGCACAAGTGCCCGGGTATCATTAATATAGGTTTGGGAACGATTTACCCGAGTATGAAAGCATAAAACATTAAAAACAATCCATAATATAAATCTGAAATTTTTGAGCCAAACAAGACTTAAGTGAAAACCAAAACTGAGTACATTGGTTTAAAGATTATACAAGTGGTCCAAATAAAAATAATTATAGCATTAAGACAGCCCCAATGACTCCACACGACTAGGGGTCATCGCCCCCAAGCTATCTCCACAACTCCGCACCAAGAATGGGAACTAACACCATGAACCGCCATCACCCTTAGCTTTTCCTTTACCTGAATCAAACATAACCAAGTCTACTCACACCCAAGGGGTGTAAGTATGGTGTGAGCCTAAGCCCAGTAGGATACCACCCAATGATTCCAAAGAGTAAGAAATACAATGTGAAAAAGCAAGCAGTTTTCAAACGCAAGGAAAAGTAGTGTTCAAATTTCAAGAAATGAAACCTCTAATTGAAAATAGTTTTCAATCCAAAATTTTTAGAATACTAACACATTAAAAGATAAATGTTAGATACTGTAATTTACTTCCAAACACACCCTAAGACATGGGTAGATACTACAAATCCAATGAGCAACAACATTGGGAACACCCCTAGGCACTAGGTTGTCTTGGGCCCTATGTACCTCGTACCTCGGTGTAAAGTAACCATAGAAAAATCCTTTCTCGTGCACGAGCCACTAGTAGGGAACACACCCATAACCTAGTGGTCCCCAATAATCATCCACATAGTTTAGTTAGAGTTGTCGTTATCCAAATTCTAAGTGAAACAGGGACAAAACCCATCCGGTCCACTAGCCGTACTAGTACAAATCCGCCCCACCTAGGTACCCGGGCTTCCCCTTTTGTGCTCAATCAATTCAGCATGCAACATAAATAAATTTTCATATAAAACACCATTACTGGTCAATCATAACCAATACAGTAGCTATCACATTTTATTCCACTTAAAACACGCAACAAAACACTTATATTTTTCATAAAACAATTCCTCAAAAATCTCGTAGTGTTTCGGACACAAAACACCTTATAAACCTCACTTGCATACTATGTGCACATATTTAAGTTTCCAAAACATAAAGTAGATCCCACTACATTTCAGTTAAAACACAAAATCATTTTTAGGGCAACCCCATATGGTTCAAGAAACGACATCATTGCAAAGTCTCCATTTTTACACAACACAAATCTTAGAATTTCATGTGGTTCACAAACACCATTAAAACCATATTTTTCAGTAAAAAAACACAAGGTATAATCATTAAAAACAGAATTTTATCCCTGTTATCATTCAATAAAATCAACTAGTTACTTTTAGGGTAGCCCCAATTAAACTAATAAAACATTTCTATGAAAAACCCCCAATTTCACATGAAATTGGCCTTTAGGATTCATTTTAAATACAAACACCACTAAAACTATATTTTTCAGAAATAATAAAATTTAATAAGCATGAAAATAACATAAAAACAGTATCCAATTCACAAATATTTCATACACAATGGAATCACCTACCAAAACCAAGGAAACCCTTGAATCTTTTGTGCGAAAACTCAAACGCACCACCGCCGCACCTCAAGAAAGCTAAACCAGACCTAAAACCAGAATTTCAGACCATAAAACACAATATAAAACCTTAAATTTTAAACCCTACTTCCTGTACATAATAAACCTCAATTATAATGGAAGAAACCCTAACTAAATTGGATGTAACCCTAAACAAATTGAAAGAAGAAAGGAGGAGAACAACTTACTTAAAATATCTTGTATAAATCGCCCCCCAAAATACCAGAATCTGATTTCAAAAATACTCAAACCTTCCAGGGAGGTTTGAACAAGAATAGGTAGATCATTTAGGAATTTTAATGGGGGAAAAAGAGTAAGAATCGAAGGAGTTATGAAGGAAACAAATTACCTTTATAAATCTGCCCGAAATTTGAGTTCTCCAGAAATTTCGATCTAAACCGCGATGAAAAAGAGCTGAAAAGAGGGTGGGAGGATAAGGGACGCGCGGATGGGTTCAAGGGGCGTGTTTGGGGCTTGGAATCACCGAAAAAGCATTAAAAATTAATAAGTTATTAGTTAATCAAATTTTATTTTTAAAACTGGAATTGGGCTTTCGGGCAG
Source organism: Viscum album (assembly GCA_963277665.1). NCBI lineage: Eukaryota > Viridiplantae > Streptophyta > Magnoliopsida > Santalales > Viscaceae > Viscum > Viscum album. The sequence continues at coordinate 150,311,589 of OY728148.1, forward strand.
GCCCAATCCCTTAAATAAAAACCCATATAAACCTTGGTTATGGATTTTCAAAGACTCCAAATTTTAATTGTGGTGTTAATATATCAGGGGAGGATATTTAGGAGTTGGAATGAGTGAAAAATAATAAAAAATGAATAAGTTATAAAAGAAACAAAATTAATTTTTAAATCTGGAATTGGGCTCACGGTTTGGCCCAATTCATGAAAACTCACCTATTCTCCATAAAAACTTTGGAAACCCCCCAAAACAAAGAATTAATGGAAATTAAAATAAAAATACATTTAAAATAATCTATGTATGTGACAATTCTCCCCACTATAAAAACTTTCCGCCCCGGAAAGTCAGAGTAAGGCCAAAGCAACAACCAAACCCAACTGAGAAACCAAGTGGTACTCTCTTGCCAGGTTTCTCCCCCAAAGGCCATAAAACCTACAGTGATCAATGAAGGAAGGAATACTCTCACAAACCTTACTTACACCACTTTCCTGAATTAATAAAGCACATTCAAGCTTTATCCCAAATGAAAACTCCTCTAACACAATCTGAACAACACTCAATCAATTTACCCAAATAAACGACAACATCGAACATGGTTACACTTTCCCGACTATAACTAATCCATTGGTCACTCTCCAATATCAATTTTTACCAAAGAAAGATGTAGGTAGTTAGATATATCCAAATGATAATACCTACTTCCCATACAAAACCAAGGAAAAATATGAGTTACTCGTATGGAGAGACACAAATGGGCTCCCCACCATAAGAGACAACTTATTTTTTTTTCCCCGAGACAGAATCAAGACACTAATAGGGGGAGGCCCAAACAGACTCCCTAGTACAAGGGGTATACATAAATTAGAAATTTACAAAATAATATACATGATACCCACAGTGGGTCTTCCCACCACAAGAACCAACCATCTTAACTGACCAGCATGGGCCGACACAAAAAGACCCTTTTTTTAAGATTTGGAAAGGGTGCAGGGTCAGTCCGCACGGTTTGGGAAACCATGCACTAACTATGCTGATCATTATTTGAATGTGGCTTCCTAGCACACTAACACTACTAATCATGCAAAAAAAATGTGTGCTCAAACTTTCTAGCCAAATTTCCAACCATTCTCCAATTACTCAATGGAAACCAACGTGGGAGGGAAAAACATTAGGCAATGACATGGGTACAAGGCCCTCTACCTATTTCCACCAAACGAGAACAATAGAAGGAAGATAATGAAACCATAGGTTTAAACTGTTCTTATCTTTCATACTGAGGATAGGACTTTGTACAAGTGTTTAAACGACACTGGTGTTTCCCCTGACTACGTGCCAGCTTCTCTCCGGGACCTATGGCTGGAGCTCAAAATATTGAAGCATCTTCGGCCACGCAGTTAGGCTGTTGAAACCCATATGTGGAACTTCTTCTTTCGGTGCCACAAACAACTACACCTCATACCCCAATGGGTTCATCAAGACATAACACACTCCATAACCCACTTTACCAACACCAGACATTTCATTGAAACAAGGGATCAGAAGATGCACACACATCGCACCTTGTTTCTTTGGGTGAGAAACAATAGAAGGGAAAGACACGTATAAAAACCTTCCTCTAAGATAGAGGATTTGATGTTTTTCCCAAGGGAGACACAATCCCAACATAACATAGAACCTTAAAGGATTGTGTGACCTTCACCTTTATGGTCAAAAGAGCACACAACATCACAATGCGTCATCGAACATGACCCTGACGATTGATAGAAACAATACATGGAACGGGACCATATTCAAAGTCCCTAAACAACAGATAAGTCCAAAAAGTGGACACAATATCATATCATGACCTAAATCCCAAAATTGGTTGTTTAATAATAACCCTTTCTTCAAAGAAACTATAAAGAACCCAGAGGCCCTCTTAGAAACCATCAAGACACTCATCCGTACTAACATCGAAAGAACAGTCCCACCTTTGATGAATCAGGAAACTTAAGAAACTAAGGTCTCTTTCAACCTTCCACAAGCACTATCCCACTACAAGAGGATCCAAAATCAGCGAAATGAATGGGTGTAGACTCAAAAAAAAAGTTCGATAAAATATTCTTTATATTGATCAACTGGAGGATTTTCCAATGGCAAAACAAAACGGGTTGCACTTCAGTTGTGCATTAACCCTTAATGGGGGCGTACCTTATCCAATGAGAGAACCCAAGGACCCAACCAAGCTGGTCCATTGGTCAAAACATGCCACAAATCAGATCCAAACACATCGAGGGAACCACCGTAAAGGGATCCCAATTTTTTTTTCAAAAGAGACCACAAATCGTCCCTACAACACAGCTTATCGACCAAACACAAACCCAAAACACAGTTCAAACAGAAGGGGTTCTTGAACTCAAAACCTCCCACAACATCAAAATTTTTAAAAACCCATAATACAAACCATACCAAACTATTCATCAAGACATCATGTTTTTCTTTAAAACCAATTCTTTGAAAACAAACGGTTTAGCAGTAAGCGTATCCACCAATGGTACCCCATGGGCCTCACACATGCATGTTTTTGTGCCACACTGGGCACCCTCCTCATATCCATCCCAGCACTCATCCAGTCGTGCCATCAACCATCCATCATCCCATATAACCCCATGCATGTGGTCACTCATGGAAATACCAAAGGGTAAAACAAAACTTCCTTCCACTTTTCAAAAACAAAAAGGTCAACCAACCCAACCTTTTTCTCAAAACCGCTAACAATGAGATCGAAATACCAATTCACATCTTACAAAACATTTCATAAGGACACAACCATTTAGAAAAGAACTCACTTTCAAGTTATTCACATCAATTTTGAAACATATCATCCCATTAAAACACACTCTAATTGTTTAGAAAACTCTATTGGAAACGCTTTTAAAAAAACAAATTCAATATAGTTCCTGCTTTCAAAGAGGTGTAAGCACACCATTTTACATTTCAAAACAATTCTGAAAATTCAGTTCCACCATTTCATAAACCAAACCATTCCCTCTTTATTTGAAAATCATTTCATAAAAACGTTACGCTTCTTAAAACCAAGTCACCTTAAAACCAAAGTGCTAAGATTTCAAAACTAAAGCACAAAACAATGCAAGAGGAAACTAGTTTCGGTGGGTGACTTGGACATATGGTTGGCAGCCATATTCCAATCACTTCGCCATCACAGAGAGTATTCTAGGGAAATATCCATGTCTCCACATGGCTTGCCAGGCCCTGCGAGCTCACTGAGATTATTCTCCCAACTCTCTTTTCATTTCCCATAGTCATCATTAAACCAAGAAAACCAAAGCACTCAAATAAATCCATACTTACCATGGTGACTTGAATCCCTTCATGAGGTGTTCTGGCCAGGCACACTACCCATGACTGAAATTTCAAGTCCCAAAAATCCTAGCTCCAGACTATGCTGACTCTTCCCCAAATAACATGACCCAATGAGCGAACCTGCCTCTGATACCATTTTGTCACGAACCGAATCTGGTCACCGCAAAAACCGGCACCAAACCCAGCCCGTGACATGACCCGAAGGGCGTTCCCTATCTACACGGGCTGGCACAAGTGCCCGGGTATCATTAATATAGGTTTGGGAACGATTTACCCGAGTATGAAAGCATAAAACATTAAAAACAATCCATAATATAAATCTGAAATTTTTGAGCCAAACAATACTTAAGTGAAAACCAAAACTGAGTACATTGGTTTAAAGATTATACAAGTGGTCCAAATAAAAATAATTATAGCATTAAGACAGCCCCAAGGACTCCACACGACTAGGGGTCATCGCCCCCAAGCTATCTCCACAACTCCGCACCAAGAATGGGAACTAACACCATGAACTGCCATCACCCTTAGCCTTTCCTTTACCTGAATCAAACATAACCAAGTCTACTCACACCCAAGGGGTGTAAGTAGGGTGTGAACCTAAGCCCAGTAGGATACCACCCAATGATTCCAAAGAGTAAGAAATACAATGTGAAAAAGCAAGCAGTTTTCAAACGCAAGGAAAAGTAGTGTTCAAATTTCAAGAAATGAAACCTCTAATTGAAAATAGTTTTCAATCCAAAATTTTTAGAATACTAACACATTAAAAGATAAATGTTAGATACTGTAATTTACTTCCAAACACACCCTAAGACATGGGTAGATACTACAAATCCAATGAGCAACAACATTGGGAACACCCCTAGGCACTAGGTTGTCTTGGGCCCTATGTACCTCGTACCTCGGTGTAAAGTAACCATAGAAAAATCCTTTCTCGTGCACGAGCCACTAGTAGGGAACACACCCATAACCTAGTGGTCCCCAATAATCATCCACATAGTTTATCTAGAGTTGTCGTTATCCAAATGCTAAGTGAAACAGGGACAAAACCCATCCGGTCCACTAGCCGTACTAGTACAAATCCGCCCCACCTAGGTACCCGGGCTTCCCCTTTTGTGCTCAATCAATTTCAGCATGCAACATAAATAAATTTTCATATAAAACACCATTACGGGTCAATCATAACCAATACAGTAGCTATAACATTTTATTCCACTTAAAACACGCAACAAAACACTTATATTTTTCATAAAACAATTCCTCAAAAATCTCGTAGTGTTTCGGACACAAAACACCTTATAAACCTCACTTTCATACTATGTGCACATATTTAAGTTTCCAAAACATAAAGTATATCCCACTACATTTCAGTTAAAACACAAAATCATTTTTAGGGCAACCCCATATGGTTCAAGAAACGACATCATTGCAAAGTCTCCATTTTTACACAACTCAAATCTTAGAATTTCATGTGGTTCACAAACACCATTAAAACCATATTTTTCAGTAAAAAAAACACAAGGTATAATCATTAAAAACAGTATTTTATCCCTGTTATCATTCAATAAAATCAACTAGTTACTTTTAGGGTAGCCCCAATTAACCTAATAAAACATTTCTATGAAAAACCCCCAATTTCACATGAAATTGGCCTTTAGGATTCATTTTAAATACAAACACCACTAAAACTATATTTTTCAGAAATAATAAAATTTAATAAGCATGAAAATAACATAAAAACAGTATCCAATTCACAAAGATTTCATACACAATGGAATCACCTACCAAAACCAAGGAAACCCTTGAATCTTTTGTGCGAAAACTCAAACGCACCACCGCCGCACCTCAAGAAAGCTAAACCAGACCTAAAACCATAATTTCAGACCATAAAACACAATATAAAACCTTAAATTTTAAACCCTACTTCCTGTACATAATAAACCTCAATTATAATGGAAGAAACCCTAACTAAATTGGATGTAACCCTAAACAAATTGAAAGAAGAAAGGAGGAGAACAACTTACTTAAAATATCTTGTAGAAATCACCCCCCAAAATACCAGAATCTGATTTCAAAAATACTCAAACCTTCCAGGGAGGTTTGAACAAGAATAGGTAGATCATTTAGGAATTTGAATGGGGGAAAAAGAGTAAGAATCTAAGGAGTTATGAAGGAAGCAAATTACCTTTATAAATCTGCCCGAAATTTGAGTTCTCCAGAATTTTCGATCTAAACCGCGATGAAAAAGAGCTGAAAAGAGGGTGGGAGGATAAGGGACGCACGGATGGGTTCAAGGGGCGTGTTTGGGGCTTGGAATCACCGAAAAATCATTAAATATTAATATGTTATTAGTTAATCAAATTTTATTTTTAAAACTGGAATTGGGCTTTCGGGCAGGCCCAATCCCTTAAATAAAAACCCATATACACCTTGGTTATGGATTTTCAAAGACTCCAAATTTTAATTGTGGTGTTAATATATCAGGGGAGGATATTTAAGAGTTGGAATGAGTGAAAAATAATAAAAAATGAATAAGTTATAAAAGAAACAAAATTTATTTTTAAATCTGGAATTGGGCTCACGGTTTGGCCCAATTCATGAAAACTCACCTATTCTCCATAAAAACATTGGAAACCCCCCAAAACAAAGAATTAATGGAAATTAAAATAAAAATACATTTAAAATAATCTATGTATGTGACAAAACCATTATCACATCATCAATACAAAAATATTCAGAACCATGAATCATAATATATCATTCCCAAAGATCCCAATACAAATGACTTCGAGAACAGATAACTCACAATAAGGAAAAACTCAAATAGTTTCCACTATAACATCGAAAATAAAAAGTTAGATCAATGTCAACAACATCTAGTAGCTGACCACCGAAAACTGGAAGCTCCTTCACTATATGAAAAGACTCACTCCAAGGAATATAGATGGATCCATATTATCATGAATTATATTCTACCTCATATTCAAGATATCATATTCATTACAAAAAAATCCCATTTCGATCTAAAAATATACAAACCCACTCATGGTAACATAAATGGAAACACTGTCCACATTCCTTTATATATTTCATACACAAATTCTTATAATGACTAGGTTCTCTAAAATAGAGACACATTGTAGTAATCTTCTTTTCTTGAGTGTATTTTCCTTCCTCAACCCTGAAAGATGCATTTATTCATTATTTTTTTTCTAACTCCACTTCTGATGGGGAACCCTTATTGAGAATCCCTAGATAAGTGGTCAACCCATCTGCATGCATTATGGTTAAGAGTTATGAGTTAGGAAATTTTCAAAAATAGATATCCTTAATAAAATAATCAGAAACAATCCCCAATATGTAACATACCAAAAGTGAGAATTTCATTTCATACTCTGAAACTGATTGGTCATCTTAACCAATACCTGTTAACTTAGAAACTTTCTCCATATTCACTTCCATAGGATACTGGAACTGAATGAACAGTGACTTCAATAATTTCCAATAAATTAATTCTTGTGTAAAATATGGAATCTCAAATTCCCATCACTATATCTAGGTACCTCAAATAAAGAGATGATAGACTTGAACTTATTAGTATCCAATTTCTTGAGAGAATAAAAAATCCCATCATCTTTTTCAAGCAATATTACTGCCTAAAGAGATCCATTTTTCTCCTTTATAATAAGGTGGATGGGATTTTTGGAATTCAATTATGGGGTTCAAATGATTGAAGGTCACTAGATTCATCACTATGTATAGTGTCTCGGTATAGTCAACAATGTTAGACACCACATCTAAAAAAATAAGAACTACCCCAAGGACTAAACCATTGGACCAATATTCTATCATTCATAACGTAATTTCTAAGAGAAATTTCCAAACATCACAAAACAAATGAATATCTATTCAGGACAAATAGAAACAAAAAAAAAGCAAACAATTTTCAAACAAGTTATAACCCATTTTATCAAATCTTCATTGATTTCAAAACACACAAGACATCACCATTTATAAGACATTACTCCTTCCATAAAAATTGATAAATATTCTTATAAATCAATACACTTCTCAAAAATACTTTACCATCTTAGGTAAATCCATCCACAATTACAAAAACATTACTCCCATTTTTTAGTAATCAGAAACATTCTTATTTAAAATCCATTAACACCCAAAATTTTTTGTTAAAAATTATTTATCATATAATCAACATGTCTTTGAAAATCATTTTTCCAAACCAAAGATTTCATAAAACACATCTTATGGTTATTGAAAACACTTTTGATATAACTCAACAAATCTTGTTTTCAACCACAAATTTGGTTTTAAAAAAGGATATAAAATCATAAATAAGGGAGTAAAGATTAAACAACCAAACAAGAGCATGATACAACCCACATTCATATCCAACATTACCAACCCCACATAAGTGAAGTAACATGTAAGAAAATTTATTTGGTTTCATGTTCATAACCAAGTTATAACTATAAATGGTTTAGTTGTATAGTCTAGTAAACAACACATAAACCTTAGAACTCTTTGTGGGTGGACTTCTAGATCAATCACATTGATTCATCATAGTATACCAGACCGTGAAAACATGGTGTGAATGTGGTCACCCTTCTGTTATGGTTTCAAAACTCATAATTGATTCCCCAAATAAAAGATAGTCCCATTTAGAATATAAATCACATTTATCATCAGGAAATCGGTATCTTAAAATGAAGACTCAATTCCCAACATCCCAGGTGACTCAAGTATCATCATGGGGAGGTGGTGATCAAAAACATTCTCATGAACTACCTCTTTAGTACTGACACAGTCTTAATCTCCTTTCTACCAAGACTCACCCAAAGTTACCTAAATATTTCAGCATAAAATAATTACCTAAAAGGAAATACCTACATTGATAACATTTGTAACAATCCAACCTGAAATACCATCTAAATTGATATACAGTCATATTCACCACTAATCTGAAGAGCGTTATTGATCTCAATGGGTTGTTGAAAATCACCTCGTAATTTATAAGTAATAATTGGGGACAATTTTTTCTTATAAATATTACAATAACAAATGAAAAATATAAAAAAAATCAGATACGTACATCAATATAATCATAACATGTATGAGGATATGATAAAAAAATATAAATAAAACAAAACTACCAAAAATTGATATCTTGGTGGTCAAAAACCACCCACCATGTACCATGTTACCCACGCTTGGACACCCTAACTCAAAATCAAAAATAAATGTAATAACACATACACCTAATACAATATTATAATTCCTTAAAACACCAAACAATACAAAAAGGTTATAAGGTAAGGATCAAAGTATGATTCCACCAAAGATTTTGAACAGTTACATCATTAGGTAATTGAAATATTTTAAAATAGTATTATGAATAATAAAGTATGAGGATTTGTTTAAAAATATTGTTTTAAACATTAAAAAATCATTTATCAATCTAAACCTTCAAAAACCTGACATGTCAGCATTTAATATCTAAATATTTTCTTGAAAGTTTTGATAACAATTTCAGAAGCTAAATTGAGAAAATAAAGAAAATATGAAGATACACATTAGATATTGGAAGATGAACAATTCTTAGTGCAATAGATTCAATGTGTATAATAATAATAAATGAATAAATAAAGGCATATCCGATGTTAAATTGTGAAAAAGAAGGTTGTCATGAATCAAGTATCAAGTATATGGATTCCATTGGTAAAACCTAGGTATGATAGAGAGTCCACTTAAGAATAACTAATAAAATTACAACATGACCAATTTTCAAGATAATGTCTAGGGTCACAGGTCTTAAGAAAACTAATTCTACACACACCTACTTTCGTCACTGCACATCCATAGCCTTAACCCTTTACATTCTCTATGGATCCACTAGAAGTGTGTTATTCTTCTAGTGAATCATATATCTAGGTCATCCCATCTAACTATTCAAGTTACATTGAATTGTCAAAATAAGGTAGTGAGATAATAGAGTAAAGAGGATCACATAGTGATCCTAATCAAACATGGTAACTTGACCTAATATCAGATCTCACCCTCACCCACAAATTCCCTCTAAGTTGGTAATCACTTTTTCAATACCCCACAGTGGGATGTTCAATAATACATCAAGTTACATTAACAGATTATTATATGAGAGGGTCATTATAAAGTGCCAACCATGTCTTCAAGAGTCATCAATTCAATTTAAAACATTTTAAATAATTTCATCATTCAAAAATGATGACCATACCAACTTCCTTTTATAAATTATCATTATTTTTCCAAAAAATATGTTAAAATAATAAATTCCTACAAATCATCCTGAAATAATTAAATTTAAGTATACCAATTTAAAAATGAATGAATACATTTCAAAACTTGTGTTTACACCCTCTTTCCATGTGGATAAATACTTTATTTAAAATAACCCAAAACAAATCATTTAAAACAATGGTAAACCCATTCAAAGGGGGTTATTGTTCAATTATTAAATTTTATCATTTTAAACTATTTAAAAAACATCAAAATATTCATTTCGTTTAATTAAAATAAAAGAAGATCATTTTATAAATACAAACCCAATAAAAATCCCTAAATTACTTCAAAAATCCTTCAAATGATCATAAAAATTAAATCAAAAAAACATGGTATTAATCAATTCACAAAAAGGTGATAATGATCAACATTATAGCTATTAAATTTATTCCATGTTTAACTCAAAGGAAAATTTTTCAAAGAATATTATATAATGAATTTCCAGGATAAATTTCAATGAATAAATATTAGAAATTAAGAAGAACACATATAATAATTTATCAAGAAACAATGAATTAAAAAATTAATAAAACCCATATAAACACCTACCTGGAATATTTGGAATCTTACTACAAGAAATCCAAAATACATAACCACTATTGGTGATCACCAGATCTAAGAAAATATATATTAATTGCAGAGAAGATATCCTAGATTTAGAATTCCTCATCAACAATCCATGATTCATAAGTCCATCATAACATATAGTAATAAAAATCAATTTAAAAATAGAGATCAAATATTATGAATAATAGATCTTTCATGAAGAGTATCACGGCTTTCATCGACACTATAATATTCCCAAAAAATGAGGTTTAGATATTCAAAATGCATAATGAGGAATCCTAAAAGCCTAAGGATAATATTATGATTGTTTATTACATTTGGGTATTAATTATAGTGTTTTAAGGATTTTAATTAAAAAAATTAGTGAATTTACTTCTTGTTCGCATGGTTTCCTGGGTAGGTCAGATGGTTAGTAAAAATCGTGCACCATATCATGTGCTGAAAATAGAGCCCCTGGAATTTTTCCACAGTTTTTCTACACAATTAGTTTAACCTTGGGTAAACTATATAACCCCCTACTATCCAACTTTCTATCCTTTTCAACTATGCTCAAACCATGTGAAAATTGTGCACAAGCCCAGAAACCTTCAAAAATGTTGAACCCCCCCCCCCCCAAAACAACCTGCGAAGAGATATAATTGTTGGGCACACAAATCAATGGTAAAAAACACATAAAAAGGTAATGGGATGTTACATACTCAAAAATACCAAAAAATACAATATTTTATCCTTTACATAGAATTATACCATATACATTTTTAATGGTTTCACTAAATTTCTCTAAAATAATCCAAAAAATAACCAAACTAATCATTAAAAATTAATAAACCATTAATTGATACCATATATGGTGTCCTAGATCTACACCCCCTTCTTGTGTGTTGAAAAACATTTACTTAAAAATTATTTTGATACAAAGTGAGATTACCCAAGATAAATATATTTTTATTTTACATAATTTACATTTGTTAAACATCTATATCATAAAAAACAAATCTATCTCAAGGACATAAGGTTTGTTTTATTTCAGTACTAGATATATAAAAAACTTAATTAACAATATTTTATAAACGTTTATCTATAATTTAGTGACACTAGACTCCATTTATGTTTTTAAAAATTAAACTCATTTTTACAACTTTCAGAATAGATGCCTAAGAAATGGGTGAGTTCAATTGATTACTAAGGGAAAACCTCATCAACATTTCATCCAATATTAGACCATAAGAATATATTAATCATGTCATGAGAAAATTATATTATTAAAATAATATTTAATAAAAAATATTATCTATAAAAAATTGTTGAATGAAAAGTAATCTCAATTGAAGAGTCATGTATCATAAAATAAGTGTGTGAGATAATAAGCATGGTGCATGGAGCATAATATTAAGAGTTGTGATTTTTCATTACTTGTAATAAAAATATAACATGGAATTATAGAACAAATATAAGAAAAAATAAATTATAACATTGTGAGAAAACAAAATTTCCATACTTCATGTTGTGAATAAAAAAATTTCCATGCTTTGTTTGTGAACAAAAAATTCTCACGCATAATGATGTCAATAAATAAAATGTCCATGATTCATAATGAGAATAAAAAAATACCCACACTTCATGTTGAGAATAAAAAAAATCACACATCTTGTTATGGAGAATCAAACTATACATAGTTAATATTTTGAAAAAACAAAATGTAAACACTTTATGTCATGAATAATTTGATTAAAGTTTTACATCATTATCTGATGATATATAAATTAATAGTTATATCATTGAAATTTGATATAAAACCATACCAATCAATATTTCATTCTTATATATCTACTTCAAATAATGTATTCATCATATCATAAAGAACTGATGTAAATAAAAATCATTTTTTTTAAAAAAATATCGAAGGTATCACAAAAACTGACCCCAATAATTTAAATAATTGATAAAAAAGATTCTATAACAAAAAAAAGATTATTTTATAAGAACATTAAATTGAAACCCATTAAAACATTTATTTTTAATTTTATTTTTAACCGCCATTAACAATGGAAAATTAATAACATTTTATATTCATTATGTAGTATACACAACACTAAAATGAGATTAGGTTCATAAAAAAACTTATCTTGGTGAAATGATTTTGTGATGAAACACCGTTACAATTAATTATCTATGTCCAAACATGTATGAACCTCCTCTCCTTTTGGATGTTCTACCATAGAAAACAATATAAATCTCTTTAACATGGTATTTTGGAAAGTTTAAGGAATCTAGGAAGTGGGGAGAGAGTTGAGTAGATTCTAAGGATGGTTTCTGGTTAAGATAAATCTTTGGAATGGGTGGATAAATATGGTTGAAGTAAACAACTTTTATATGGGAAGAAAAAGGAATTTATGTAAATACTCATTAGTTTTTCAATGATTGAATGAAATAATTATGGGCTCAATGAATCTGAAAGTGTGAAATAATTAATTTTCTTAATGGATATGGTTAAAACATACTCTTCCATTAATTTTTACAAATTTTAGAAAACATGATTCTTGTTTTTTATAACCACATAGTTACATTTCACAATTTTGGTTTGTAGTTTGGTAACTAGTTTTTACCAATGTAATTTTTATATTATTAAAAATATAAGGTATCCCATCTTGAAAAAAAATTATTTTCTGAAACTAAATTTTCAATCTATAAAATATAATTCAATTTATTTGTAAGATAAAATTAAATCATTTAATCATTTAATATATAGAAAAATATAATAGAAAAATATTTTTTCACCATTAAATGTTCTTAATATTATTTAATATTTATTTCTAATTTAATGAGTGTTAATATATTTATATTTAGTTTGAAAAACATTACTAGATTCACATTTAGGATGATATTAATTTATTTTGATAAATAAAAAATACACAATGTTATTAAAATAATTCTTTAGAACTAACTGTTTTACCATTATCCTGATAATTAACATAAATCTGAGTAATATTATTATTATTCGTAAAAATTAAATTAAAATTATTATATAATATAAAGTTACTATTAAAAGTATGAAATTCATTTTTGGATTTAATTTTTATTAGTGAAAAAAACTTATTTTTAATATAGTAAAATGAAAACAATTTTTTGAGTAAAATATTACTTAAGTTTCCAAAAATTTAATCATGGGTTTTATAAATTAAATCTAGTATATTTAAATGATATATTTTACTTTTTAAAATATTAATTTAATGGATAGAGGTTTTAAAATGTTAAACACATCCTTGTATTGTGATAATGTCTTGAAAGTGACTATATAAACAAAATCTATATTTTTCACTATTCACATAAAAATCAATCATATTAGAAAAATTTCAAAAATTTACCCTAATATAATTTTCCTATGATTCATTAAACTAAACAACATGCAAGAAAATAAAATCCTAAAATTTATAAATTTTACTTTTCAATTAAAAAAAATATATATAAAAATGATTTTATAAAAAATCACCATTTTAAACATTAAGAGTTCATAATCATTTTTTGTATTCATTTAAAATTAATTAAAATCCATTTTTTACTAGTGTATTCATTGTTATAAAATTTTCTTAATAATATTCAAATAATATGTTATAGATCATTTTAATTTGGTTCACTGTATCCAGAAAGATATTAAACACATTAAATTCATTTAAATGAAATATATATTGTAAAATATTGGGGTCTTACATAATTTAAATATCATACTATTAATAAAATGCATAACCCTTCCATGATACTAACTTAAAGTTTCAAATTTTGACTATTTTTTATGATTTTTAGGCACTACATCAACGCAAATTAAAATTTTTATGTTTTATCTTAACATAATAATTAATTGATATTAATTAAATAATAATTATAATATATTTTGATTATATTATCATGTAATACTTTTTACCTATTTTTTATAAATTTTTAGTCATATTTATATCCAAAAGGTTTTATAAATGTTAATGTATTTCTATTATTCGCTAAAAAATCAATATTCTCCAAAAAATCCAAAAAAATCATCATCACTAGAAAATTAGTTTACATGGAAAAGACCAATACATTGTTCCTAATAAAATTTTGGATTTTTGAAATAGAAAATTAATCCTATTTTATAAAATTAAATTTTAAAATTTTATATTTTGTCTCATAAATAAATTCATATAGTATTAGATAAAAATAATATATTTCGAATAAAATATTCCTTTCTAAAATAAAATATCATAAATTGGATTTATAACATGATAAAAATATTGATATGATTTTACTAATAATAAATATGAATATAAATCCATATAACTAACATAAAAACCAAAAACCACATTAATAAATCATTTTAATAAAACAAATTAAACTATTAAAATAAAACATAACAGAAAAAATCCAAAAAAATGTTTCATTTATATTGAGAATATAATTGATCATAAAATTTCTTTTGAGACATGAATTAATTAAATATAAATAAATAAACATAAACTCATAGAATGGAAAAATATTAAATAAAATTATGTTTTATTCTAATCGTATCATATCTTCTTATTAAAAGAGATCACATAACCTCAATCCCCAATGGCCACTTGTAGTAGTCATGTTTTGAATTATAAATAACCATATTTTTTATTCTTTCACTCATTTTAAAAAATAATTCCTTATTTATATTTTTTATATAATCATACTTGGTGGATTCATGTTCATAATATATCTCCATGACATTCATTTCATCCTAACATTTGTTTTGTTTATTTTTTATTATTTCCTTGTTGTACTTATACTCATCATATATAATGTTGCAGTTTTTTAATGATATTTATTTTTATTGTGTTATACCAACACACCTATTTCATTTATTATGTTATATTAAATGATAATATATAATTACCCCATATTTATTAAAGGGACCCCATACTTGGATATCGATGCTGAGAAGGGCTGATTAAAGAATTGGGTTTTATTCCCACTTTTGATAGCCCAAATAATTTTGAACCTATAAAATATGTTTTCTTGGAGAATGATAGTAACAGATTTATGATCATTGGACTTGGTTTGACATCCTCAACCAATTTATATACATAATTCGTTTCCAAGAGGATATTTTGATATCCCGTAGTATTTGGAAAGTTTCTCATAAAGTCAAATACTTCAGAATAAAACATCAATACCACAAAAATCAGATTAAGAGGTATTTGATTATTTTTATTAATGGGTCCGAGTTGTTAACACCAAATAAAATCATTGATAATTTTTTTTTTGCAATCTCTATAGAGGGTATTCTAGAATAAACCAATTTTTAAACCTCTTTAGAGGTTTCATTTTTTGGAAATTTAGCCTCTAACTGGATCTCCTTGATAGAAATTGAGAACTTTCCCTTGATTGGCCTTTGAGAAACATCTTCTAATGACCTTATGAAGAAACCACTTATAGTTTTATGGATCATTGAACCCATGGATTTTAAAATATAAAATGAATTTCACTCTATATTGGGTCCCAAATATCATCGGAATAATCTCTTGACGATGTAGATTTCAATATTTGCATACCATGAGAAATAACTCAATGAATGGACGTTCTCTTTATGAAATGAATTATTCATGAAAATGGGTGATTTATTATCCAAAAAATATTATATAGATTGGTGTTAAAATAAATAATATTCTACAACCTTTATGTCATTATTTAATTTGTTGAATTCTATCAAGATAATGAACCCTAAAATAAATCTATGTTTAGAATCATGAATTGTAAAATGTTTTTCAATATTAAACGATATATGAAAATACAGTTGGTATATCATAAGAGATAGAATATAATATTATCTAAGGAAATAAAACTAACAAGTACTTTTTTTGTGACGGTGTAGTTAATATGTTCCTTATTTATTTATTTTCTTACATAATCAATGAAAAATTGTTTTTTCCACATATTTACATTCATCAAAATCCAAAAATAGTCACTGACATGACACATGACTTTAAAAGGAAGCTTCCAATTTTGAGCATGTATAATGGTTGCAAAGATAATACATGGTTTGGGAGGCGAGAAGGATTCCTCGTAGCTTTTTATCTATATAAAGATAACATATTTTACCAGAATAGTATATAGTGTTCGTAAAATGGAGCTGAAGTTACAAATGTAGTTAATTTAAAAACACTTATTTCATGAGATGGTTTATATTTATATTAATATTCTATACAATTGGGGAAATTATTGACATCAACTATGCTATTATCAATATCATCCCCTCTACCATATATAATATATCATGGGACTAGTCCTTGTTTTTCTATGAATGTGAATTTTTCATAATTTTAGTTGACATTCTTCATCAGAAATATCAATATAACCCTTCCTAATTGATCTTGAATCCCTCAAATTCATTCCCAATTATGAATACAAAATCAATAATGAAATCTAAATAGTCTTCTAATATTTCAGAAAAAAATTCTCATCATGCACCACTAGAATTTATCAAGGGTGTTAAAAAACATGAATGGAATACAATTGAAGGAAAAATTGTGAAATATATATTTTATGGTTGGTTTTACATGATATTTGAATAAAGATATTATTTTTTGGTGACCTAGAAACTCATCCAAGAAGAAATAAAACATATATCCCCATTTATCAAGGACTTGATCAATAAAGGTAAAAATAAAATTATCTTTCTTATTACATGATATTATCTACATATTTTCAATGAAAACAATTCATCAAATACCCACCATTTAATGTCTATGCTTACCATTCTCAATGGTTATCAAAGAAACTCTAGCACATATAATAATTACTTGAATTGGGCCTACCCACACACTCTTCGTGATTGAATATATAATACCTTGTTTCAAAAATTTATGGTAATGTACATAGTCCATTAGATTATGATTGAGTCTCGACTTTATTTGGTAGAATTATATTGAATCATATTTATGAACAACCTTAATGGTCCCAATGAATGGATTAATCCTTTGAATATTATAAAGCGTCTATCCAATTTCATTCTTATTTCTAATCAATACATTACAAAGTATTCTATATTGGTTGGCTTCATGTGATGAATAAATGAAAATGGGAACGTTTTGGTTATCCTATAAGAATTCATAATTTACTGAGTATGGGGGGCCTTGAATTCAATCTTTGGTTTTTTCAGAATAAATGAGATAGAATAAGAGTTGGATTGAGACTCGGTTTTTTTTTTGAAACTTCATAGATAATTATTCCCTTTATAATAGATGTTTCTTCCACCAAATTATATCGATTTGTTCAGGTAATTATTATAGACTAAAATATCAAAACTACTTCAATGGGTTTTTTAATTTGTGGTCCAAAAAATCCTTATAGGACATATATATAAGAGATTTAATCCAAGGAGAAAAATTTCGATCATGTATCAAAATAAATTGATCTCTTATTGAATTATAAAACCTTAAAAATCCTATGATGATCCTTAGGATTACTATTAAAATTACCTAACCAACTCAATACATTATGTTCATTATTATTACTTATTGGATAAAATGAATTGTTGACATTTTGATCAAGGCTTATGTTCCTAAATGTTATGGTAGTCATTCCATTATTAACATGGATAAATGAGTTAATTTTTATAATGTATGACCAAGGATAATATATATTTTCTATTTATGACATGATTATAAATTGTTATCAATGAAAATTAAGTTATTAAGGTATATAATGTTTTTTAAATTTTACAATAACATCCTTTAATATACCGTTTTGTACCCAAACACTATGATCTATAGGCTCGAGAGGGAGAAATGTGGGATAACACTTTTAAATACCTAAAATCAAATATAAAACATATGGAATAACATTAGCACTCTACCCTAGATCAATTAGGTTTTTAAAAATATAAAACCTTAAAATTTTAAATTATATATTTTACATTAAAACCAAATGTGTTCGATAGCATGATTCACATGTAACACTGAACTAAAACAAACCATATAACATTATATAACTATTAAAATGTATTAATTGTATTTTAGGGTAGAAAAATAGGTAATAAATATATGAAATATATTTAAAAAATGTTAACTATTAACACTAAGTCATTGATGAAAATTACATTGGTGTCCCTAATGAATAAATAAAATATTTTTATGTGTAAAAATATATTTTCATTAAAATTCTGTATAAACTATGAATTTTTTATTATTGTAGTCAAATAACGGTTTAAATGGAAATTATTGATAATATATACAATAAAATAAGTTAACATACATCCAATGGTTATTACAAGGAATGTAATAAATTTATTTTATGCCAAGAATATACATGTTTCTTAAAATTATTTTTTAGGTTATGCACACATATATCAAAGTATATTTTTATAAATTTTAGAAAATTAATCATATAAAATTATTTTTATATTTTAAATAATAATTTTAAATTTATTTAATGGGGTCAATTTCCATTTTAGAGACAAAATAATGTTACCATGAATTATATATGCTACCACAAAAAAATAGTTATTTTTCAAAGAATGGTACATTTTAAAATATTTATAATTTTAAATTAAATTGATATATTTTAAAATAAATAATCCAATATTATTTTTAATCATACATACAAATAAATTATAACTAATTTATTTTGTAATCAATTTTATATAATATTAAGAACACTTAATGATTAAAATGATATTTTTCTAAAAACTGTTTTTCAGCACATTTTATATTTTAATATAAAAGATAATATTACCGTGTTTAGAAATTGAATTAGATTAAATGGATCCAATATTAAGATTAGGCATGTAAAATTATTCAAATAATTTCATTCTTACATTTTTTAATAAAAAATTCTCTATGGATAAGTTTTAGTCAAAATTAATACGTTTTAAAATGGATACTCTAATGTGACCCTATATTTAATAAATTAATATTACAGAAGGAACTTTTATAATAAGATTTTTAGGTTCGATATTAATAACTAAATGTCCTACCAAAATATTCCCACCGGACTCTCAAGAAATTAAATTCTTACCCATTACCTAACATTCTTTTCTAGGGATTTTTCTTTCTTTTTACCAACAAAAGGTATTCAGTTCCACCCATTTCAAGCCACGCCTATAGTTAAAAATTACCATAAACTGATACCAAATTTACATATTATAGAGACCCTATACTCTTTTTTAAGACTCTATCCTCAAAAAAGTTCCTCAAGTACATTTTTTCCTAAGGATACAATAATAGAAGATCCTTTTTTCTAATGTAAGTATTAATTACCCTTTAACTTTATTTATCCTTTTCATCAACCATATCCTATAACTATCCTAAACATATTTATATAATGAAATTATTATACATTAATATAATTAATTTTTATTGTATTTATCATATAACCATTATCTCTAACCCTATCATTCAGTTGAAAAAGATTAAAAAATTTCACCTTGGTGTGTGAAGACTTACACCTCCATGAATGACTCAATGTGTTTTTCAGAACCACCATTCAAGGATGGTTATGGATATTGGTATAGAGATTTAATTTTTTATTTATTTAATATTAAATATTTTGGATATATAAATTACATATATTATAAGTAATGTTATCAATATGAGATCATTATAAAACAGACCACCAAAATAAAGCATGTTATGAGGAAAAGTGGGTTATTGACAACTGATAACAAATTTTTAATTTTGCATCTTCTTATAAAGCATACCAATTATAATTCATCACCTTAATTAAATAAAATAAAAAACATTATTATTTTTTGGTATGGATATGATGATAATATAATATTTTCTATAAACATAATTTCACATAGATTGTGTAATGTTCAAGTTGGGTTGGTTTAGCTACCTACAAGAACAATTCTATATAATTATATCAAATAAGTATTTAAAAACTTAATAATATATATTAATAATTAAATAATTATTTTTTACTCCATAATTGTCACACAATCATTTAAATAATTAATTAAGACAACACCAATCATTATTTACAAATTCCTAGAACCATATCATCACTAACATTATCATCATGAATAATAACTAAAATTATTAATAAATAAAATTTTAAAACGTTATATAATGAAAAAAAATTCCTTCTCTTGTGTGATCTAGGAATGATAAACATTGGGTGAATAATTACAAAAAGTATATTTATTATGAAACTGGTTCAAAATGATCATGATTACCCAAACCTGATATTAAAAATAAATAACTAATATACATGAAGATAGTAATTATAAAAGGTTGTGGATGTGAAAAAATTTATAAAAATATTGAATAACATAGTTATTTTTGTTATATAGGATGTTCATGTTTTTTAGTGTAAGATGGGAATTAATATAATAAGTTCTTTGTTCTCAAATATAAATTCTTTAGGCGCATATATTTTCATGCAACGTGATATTTTTAATATGGAATTATTAAATCCCAGTAAATATCTTTTACCTTAGTCATTTAATTCATTGTATTCAAAGATCTATATCATGTTATTTATTCAATAGTACTTTTGTTCAAAAGAAAATATGTTTGATAGTGTTTTTTAACTCAACTCCCTCTGTTGAGTTATAATGCTTATTCTTGAACTTCTTTATTCTAATATTGTATGTTTCCACACTAAGTTTTTATTTTATATTAATTTCTCATCTGATATGGAGAGAAATAAGTGTTAATAAAATGATTTTTCCTTAATGAATCTCTTCCCCAAAAAGTATAACATTGTAAAGAATAATTTGCATCCTCTTTAATGATAGTTTCTCCTCCTCGGATATATTTTCATCCCCCCAAAATTTTATCATTTATAATTTGAATCCAAATTATGTATCCTCTCATGTAACCACCATATTGTCATTATTATCCTTTAATATGGAAGTTACTTCACTCTTTATATAATATGGGTTTTAATAAATATATTTAAATATATTAAATATGTTTCCCATCCTTTAAAAATAAAATATTTTATCATCCACCCCACATTTATTTTAGAAAATAATATATATTCTAAAAGATATATTATTGATTTTTCATTTTCAAATCAAATTGTTTTCAAAGATTTAATTTACCCTTTTTAAAAATAACTTTTGAATGTTACTCGTAACCTCATCATATTTTGATAATGATAAAATGATATCTAAAATATTTTTTAATTTTTTTTATGTGTAAAAATATATTTCCATTATCGTGACCTTTTTCTATGAACCTTCATATAATCTCATTCATGTTTTCTAAATGAAAATTTTACTCTCCTTATTTTTTATCATAAATGATATCAAATAAACATAGATATTACTTTTTTAAAAATCAATTTTTATAATTATCCTAAAATATGTAATCTATCCATTCCTATGATATTATATTATCATAACAACCTCCCTATTTCTTTGGATAGGATATGATTATGTTTTTTATTTTGATTTAAACCATTTCCTTTCTAGGTTACTTATGATTCGGTGGAATTATGTATGATTTCCTTATATATCATGCAAAATATTAGTCATATGAATCATTTTCCATGATAGCACTCAAATGATTTGGGATAAAAATAAATATCTAGATGTGAAATTTTAATTATAGATTTTTAGGATTTCTAAGTTGTTGTTTATGATGCCTTAGTGAATAATTTTGGTAATATGATTTTATGAAAACTTTGTGTAGAAATTTTTCAATATTATTATGAATGTCACATTTGTATATTGTATCCACATTTCCATGTTATGAATAAGGTTCATATTTTCTTGTTATTCCTCTGGTTCTTATGTTCATGTTCTTATGTTATGTACCAATTCTTACCCATGATATTTTATGACTTCATTATCTGTCCCTTAATAATAATCTAATCACACTACTTTCTTATGTTTTCATTTCCCTAGGTTATTAAGAAAATTTATTTTTATAACCTATATAGAGGGGTATCTTATGTGAGGAACATGTGGGAGATGTTTATGAATTGTTATTGTTTATGAATTCTTATATATAGTGAAAAAATATATGTTCATTGAAAATGATATGGTTCTTGTTTATTAATTTTTGTACTAACTCTCTGAAACTCTAAACATAAAAGGTATATATAATTTTTGTAATGTACTATTTTCTATTAGTCATGCAGTTATGTGAAAATAATATCTATGATTATTCATAATATTCCTTTCTATATCTAAGTTACATTTTTATGTTAGGATAAATGGGTTAAGAGGAATTGTTCCTTGTATGGTCATTGGAAAATTTTCTTCCAAAAGAGAATTGTTTTTGTGACATAATTTTCATTTGGAGGTAAAAAAATATTTTCGGTACATGGAATATATAGTAACATTTTTTATTCAATCATGAAATGAAAATTTTAAGCTTAACATGACATAATACTTCCTTTATTGTTTCACATAGATCAGGTTTATATTTTCCTCTCATTATTTGATTGAATGTGATAGATTTTTGGATTTTAAGGGGAGGTAGAGTAACATCTATATTTTTATTAGATTTATCATATTACAAGTTTTTTTCTTCTATAAAATAATTATGGTTAATGTTTAAACGTTTTTGGAATATTTGGAATCAATTTTTTCAATGTTGTTTCTTTATCCACACTATATTCACTATATTGAGCTATTTGAGAGAAGATTGTTTGGAACTATATTCTTCTTATATGGTTGAATAAGGGGAAAATTCATTGTTAATGGGTGAATTATTAGTTTTAATGGTTTTCAATTTAATTTTTAAGGATCAAACCTGAAAATTAATTTTTCCATTTTCTTATAATGTTGATTAGTTGATAGAAGAGGAATATATTAGATGAAAGCTTAAACTACATGGTTTGTCTCAGAATTATATTTAAGAAGTTTTATGGGAGGTTTAAAATATATAATCAGATATTATAATTGGACTATTTAAGGTTTAATTTTTTATGGGTATAAAATTTCTATGATGGGAACATATTTGGACCCTATAGTTGATTGGTTTAATGAATATCCCTCAAAAAATCATGGATAGAAATTGTACCTTGGATTCAAATTGTATTGGTAGAGTGGATTCTGAAAAAAAAATGTATTGTTAATTATTTGTAGTTATCATAGAGGAAGATACTATATTATAGGAATATTTTGGGAATTATCAATCATATATTCGTGTTTTTTACAAGCTCTGAAAACAGGGTCAATGTAAATAACTTCATTGACATCTAGAAAACCAATATCTTCAACTATCCTAATTAGGGTTTCATGTTTACCCTATGGATTTCATCATTAATAAGAGATCGAATTCCACCACCATATTTTGGAGGATTATCATAATAATGGGAATTCCCCCATGATTTTTTGTATTCTTGAAGACATTCTAGATACTGATGTGAATCATTGGGGTATTTTTTTGAAGGCCCCATTACGTAATATATTTATGAATTTTTTTTCCCTAGGATTATCCCTTCAGAAAATATATTAATTTTTACAGGATTGAGAAACAATGTTAAGGTAACATATTTAGTGTATCTAGAGAATCATAAAATTACTCTCCTACTTTATCAATAATGTCTTTAATGTTGTTTTTATATGTAATTTTTTTATAGTGAGAAAATTATTTTTTATAAAGAATATGTTATTACTAGTCCCATTAATGGATTAATAATTATCCAATATTATCTCACCAATTATTAGATCTATCTTTTTTAGAAAAAATAAACTTCCCTCTTATTAGCTAATATAGTTTTATGTGGAGGTTTTGTGGTCTCAATGAAGTCACCAAATGCATTAACAAGAATATAAGGTTTTTATGACTCCATCCCATGAAAGGGAAATGATTTTCTAAGACATGGTTTATAAATACATTGTTTTATTCTCATTGGGATGAATGTTAGATGCATTAGGGATATTTTTAAAGTATAAGTGAGGTATTAATTCATGGTTTGATTGATGAAAATCCCCAAGTTAGGTTCATCAATATTTATATTTCACATTTGAATCCCTTTTAATTTCATAATTGGGTTTTATAGAAGACTCTCTCTAGAATTAGACTCATGTTAAGATTCTAGAATCTTATAAATATTAGTATTTAATGGAATAATGCCTCTTAGATCACTTGATTCCTAGATTTTAGGATTTTCCATTGTAATAAGTTGGGTTTAATGGTCTTGGGTGAAATAAGAAATACATAAAAGGACACAATGGAAAAATATAAGAGAAATCAATGTGATAAATGAGAAATGTGGGTTGGAATAGAATTATAGGGGATAATATCACTTACTTGGGTCCTTAGAAATTATGATAAAATATTGTTCACTGTCATTTATTTTAATGGTTCAAGCAGTTTTTTATAGAAATACTAAAGATTTAAATTTCATTAATACCTATGAAACTACAAAAATACACATATATGATCTTAATAGATATTAGGATATAAATTTACTATTGCATAATTCAATTTTTGTGTATATAAAGAACTTAATATTATCTAATTAAAACCAATTATTAATAATTATTCAATATTAGGTTTTTAATTGGTCTATTTTGAATGCTTTTTCTATAGAAAATCATCTAATTTAATTTTTAAACAATCTATTTAAAAAATAAGAAATATCCTCATCACTCACTAGTGAAATTTTTAGGAAATTATAGAAATAATTACATATAAAATGGGAGACTAAATTTCATGAACACTTCTATATATAAGATCATATTAACACTAAATATTTTTTTCACTAAAATGTATAAGGTTGAGGAAAAAATAAATCATCAAATGAAAATATTATCCGAAATAAATTATTAAATGTTATTTTGTTAATAAAAATTTTCAAATCCATCCAATAAAACTTCCTAGGATTAACCCATTAGAGGGATACACCTAAATCAATGAAAATAAATTTATATAATGTGGGTGTTAATTCATATATGTAGAATAGAAGAATAGAAAATAGGAAAACATTTAATAATATATTCTCTTCAGAAATATTTCAAAATATTTTTTTATGGATAAAACCATACATTAATATAATGGTTTAACCATTATATTCAGAAGAACATAATAGGATAAAATAATGGTAATTTATGTAAAATTAAAGGGTGATATATAATAAAATATAAATAAAGAAATATATATATATATGATAAAAGTTTAGTCATAACATTGCATTCAAAACACTCACATTATCTCCAATTATCCTACTTAAATATGCATATAATATATAGTTATATTGATTCATATTATCCCCTAGATTTAAAATTCATAATAATTTATTAGGGTTGTAATATGTGGGCAGAAATAGGTTGCAAAGATGAATTTCTCTCTCTTGACCAAAAATTTGGGAAATTTGCTTCGCTTTTATATCATGATACATATCCCATAATTATCGGTGTTTTGGGTGTTTATTAGATGAATAAAAGGTTTTCTGAGATGTATAATACTAAATATTATATTTTATCCCAATTTGATTAACCATGAAAAAAGGTATGATAAAAATACTAGGGTATTATTTTGGATTTAAAAAACTAAGATTTAATTTTATTTCAAAATAAGGCTACCTAAGACACCCAATAAACACCTAAATTTTCTTTTTAAAACATTGAATAACATTTTTATCATTATTTCCTTTATTTATGTTATACATTTTAACTTCATTACTGCTTTTACATGACTACTACATTCATTTTAGTGAATTGGTGTTCAACATAGTTTGCATATAAAGTTTTGGATTCAAGGAAAAAAATAATCAACTTCTGAAATGAATTTCTCATTTCACATAAGGGGAAAATATTTCAAAAAAAATGAGTAACGTGATTCTAAATTTTAAAATACAAATAAATTCCATATAATTTTTTAAAATTTGTTAAAAATGTGATCATATAATTTTATTTTGATAAATAACTACAAAAAAATGATAAATAAATTTTAAATTATGAAAATATTTAATATTGGTCTTTATGAATAATGAATCACATGAATATTATATGATAAAAAATAAAATTTAGCATTGATGAGTTTATAATCAATTATTAATACCCAAAAAATTTATTGAATAAATCCTTAATATAGAATAAATAAAACATATTATTAATCATGATCTCATCAAGTTCACATTAAACAATGATAGGAGACATTAAATAATAATTATTATTAATATAGGGGAACAATATAATGCATGGGGATGTATAAAATCCTTTTATTAATTATATTTTATTCTATTCTTCCATTATTCAAATTTATTAGGATTTATTTTATAAGTTATATTTATTATAATCAAAGAACATGGTATTAATTTCAATAAACAATCTACAACATAATCAGGGTGTACATCTAGAAAATATTTATCAAAAACATTAATTTATTAAAACACAATAGTAAGATTTTCTATTTAAAATTCTTCTATAATCACTGGAGTAAAAAAATCCTTCATTTGATGGATTTAACAACCATATTAAGTTAATAATTTCCCTAAAAAAATTGATTCCCATTTTATCAATAAAGGATCATAGAGCAATTTTAGATAGGAAATTATATTTCCCAGTTTAAAAATTTAATATTAGATCTATGTAATGATATTTAATCCATTCCGAATAATTTATTGAATTAGACAAAGGTAATAATAACTAGATTTATAGGAGGCATATTCCCAAAAATTTATATTAGGTAAGAGTTATATACTATAGATGAAATCATTACACCATTAGGTGTTTTCATTGATAACTCCTTATC
The DNA here is from genome assembly GCA_963277665.1 of Viscum album. NCBI lineage: Eukaryota > Viridiplantae > Streptophyta > Magnoliopsida > Santalales > Viscaceae > Viscum > Viscum album. The sequence continues at coordinate 150,338,504 of OY728148.1, forward strand.
TAATATGTGAGTTGGTAAGTCAATATTTTTCTAAAACTATTAAAATTTAAAGGAATATATTCAATTATAATGAAATAATAAATTCATAGTTCTTGAATGTGTTATAAGTGTACTTCTCGACACTTCATTTTTAGGATCCACTTCCGCGGTAGTGATTGTATAGTCACATTATTTCTCCCATGTATTTAGTATATTACAAAATTTATTCTCCTTAATAACCCTTGGTATGGTTAATTGGTTTATTAAATTCTCAAAACTTCTTGTAATTAAAATATTTCGTTGTAAGTGGTATATAGTAAGAACATTATTTTCCTCCATCATGTTGATAGGTTTATTCAGGTATCATCCAAAATATTAATCTTGTTATCCTCATTTACCAAACATGAATCATTTTATTGTTCCTCTGAAAAATGTTATTTTGTGCATTACACATGTTATTCATTTTGAAAATTGTATTATCTTTCCTTCAGGTGATTTATTACTTAAGATTCCATGAAACTCATTTTTCCATCATTATCCCTAAATCAATGAGTCCCTAAGGACTACATGATTTTATAGTACACTTTATATGAATATTGAACAAAGTATTTATAGCAATTAAAGTCTCTTATCACTAGTTATTTTTATATACATGGATTTAATACATTATAGAATCGAATAATTTTTCTTTAAATATCAGTGATAAATCTATAGATAAAAATTGGAGTCTTTCAATGTTTTCTATATAAGAACTAATATATTCATCCTTATTTTACAGAATAATAATGATTTATTTCTCCATTTTAAAAAGAATATTATGAGGAAACCCATTTATCAATATTTTCTTTCTTAAACTCCTCTCATTCCATGGAGTTAATTTCATCCTTTTCCCTTATGTTCTTGATTAGTACCCACTATTGATCTGCTTCATCCTCCAAATTATAAATAGAAAAATCCACATTTTTATGTATATAACATTTAATAAATTAAAATAACTTTTATGGTAACTTGATCTATTTTTCTCTGATTTTTCTATCGAAGGATCCACTAAAGGATGGTGTTCATTGTAACATTATTGACTCAATAATTAATTTTTAATTATTTAGTCTATTTTGAGTTCATCGCAGTTATTATTATTATTTATCACTTAACATTATTTTTCAAACATAACCTTTATATTTTCTATAGTGTCTTCCATCCTGTTGGGTTAATCATTGGGATAGTCAATATATTTCCCAGTTCCTTTTTTCACTCGGTTCCTCCTAATTCAATCCATTAATAAAACCCAAAAAATATTTGTTTAAAATAAATAATTATATACAATATAATTTAGGTAAATTATCTTATATATAAGAAGAATCATTCTTAAATTATCATAAAATATAATAATTTCATTCAACCTAGTTTTTTTATTGTTATATGATCTTATTAATCTTTAAAAAAATCAAATAATTAATTAAACCACACTATAATACTATATATAAAATTCTATAATCCATATATACATATTTTAGAATATTTTAATTGAGTACACATAAAAAATATGTTTTAAACACTCAAAAAAACAAAAAAATTGTATCTTTAAAAATTTTAAAATTATTTTATCATGTCACACAAAAAATATATTGCTTACAAAAAATAATTTTCATATTGATCCCTTTAAGACATATCACTATAAAAGAAACCATAGAGAAAAACATAGAAAAAATAAATTGGTGTGATACTCTGATAGTATAGGGAAAACATATGGGTTAAAAATAAGATATAAATGAATGACCAATAAGTATGAAATAATAGTATTATCAAATCATAACCATATAGATAAAAAACATGAAGAAGAAAAATTATTTAAGTGTGTTTAAATCATAATAGAATGATCAAAACCCATGTAGATATAAAATTAACAGTGTTGTGGTAAAAATATATAATAATATTATATAATTAATATAATTCAAGGATAACATCAAAATATAATAATATTATAGTGGACTAATCTGACTTCCCATATCCCATACATAAAATTTCTTGTGATATAAGCTTTACTCAATGTACCTGAGAGCTAAATAATTATGTTCAGACCTATAATATAAGAAAATATTCATACATATGTATACCATATAACAATAAAAACAATAATAAAGTTTTCAAATCAACATAAACTGAATAACCCAGGAAAAAAACATTTTATGTAATTATTTTTTAGGGTATAAAAACCATCCCAAAATAAAAAAAAATTATACCAAGAATCTAATCATCAAATAAATATAGATAATATTTTATAAGATGTTTTCAAATTGTGGATCATAAAATTATTTATATAAGTTTAAAGACCCATTAATTTCAAGGAAATTTTTTTCTTAATTTCTTTGGGATTTTATGAGTATGCAGTTCTGACGGAACCTGATTCCGAGGCCCAGTGTGCCCGGAATCAATTTCTGAAGTTTAGCTCAGGTACGTTCAGTGAACGAACGAGCGGGTTTTTTCTAACTTTTGATCCAATGATCGGAATCAAAATCCAAGGGCATCGATGAAACCGCAGTGCCGGTAATTTCTTATGAAGATTCTTCCTAGAGTTGCGTTTTCTTGGGAGGTGTTGTTAAAAAAAGTGGATTAATTGATGAGTGAAATAAAATTTGGGTTACAATTTTATTTCGACACTAGTAATTATATCCCATGTGTGGGAGTTGGGCTGGTACCCACTTGATCCTAAACTCCTCTTGATAGGATATTAGTGAGGTGGGGCCCACACGACTCCCACCCCTTCAATTTCATCTAACTCCTCTAACCCTGTTAATGTTGGCAACTCCCGATTAAATTTATGACAACCCCTGTTATCTTATCAATTGAATTCCAACACACTTTTATTCAATTAATTTAAACACTTTAATTAATTGAATTATGTGTTTTGAATTTTGAAAATTTTCTCATAAGTAAATAAAATAAGGCAAATCCTTATTTTATTTTAGATTGGTTTTTGTTGTGCGAAGAAAAGGGGAGAGCTCTTGTGATGATCTTTTTGACGAACTTCATCTTCCCGGCGAAGAACATCTCTACCTCGATGAAGAATGTCATCACGCCATTTTAACTTCTTCCCATGTCGAAGAAAGGGAGACTCCACTTCTTCCATGGATTTTCACTGTCAACGTACATGAATCCTCACCCGCGACGCCGTATTCTGTGACACGAACTTCCTCGAACATCTTTGAGGTCGGGATTGTTTTGTCGTTCAAGTATTATTTCGTCGTTCGTCGTTAATAATTGGCTGTGTGTTATCAATTTAACGGGAGGAGGTTAGACCACAAAAACACGGCTGATCCTCCTCCCCTTTGTTTTTGATCAATGTCATGGTTTGGAACAGAGGCGGCGTTGTGCAACGGCACCGCGCGGGAACGAGGAAAACCACGGCAAAGGAGCGTGGTGCTGTCGCGCCGTTTCGGTGAAGCTGAAGAAAGCTGCGGCCCAGAGAGGGTCACGGAAGATGGGAGTGGCGCCGTCGAGCCGCGCCGGTCGGACAAGGGCCGCGCCGGTGTAGAGAAGGACGGCTGGATCCTCCGGCCGCAGGCGCATTGGAAGGCAGGACCCGTGGGGGTCCTGCCGTGGCACACCGGTCGGCCAACATGGCCGGCCGTTCGGGAAGTCTGGGGGTTGTAAACCTCGGCAGCAGACATGGGAACGCCCTCCACATGGGGGTCTCCATTTTAAAACGAGGGTTCAGCCCCCCCCCCCCCCTTCTACGTCTGCTCAGTGCGCGAGCGCCCGCACAGGGCCGGACCGGCCGCACCAGGCCGGACCGCCTGCACCGGGCAGGGCCGTCCGCGCTGGGCCGGACCCGGACCCAAGACGGGTCGACCCGGTTTGGGCCGACCCAGGGGGTATTGGGCTGGGTCAGACCGGGCCCAAACCCCCTGTTTCCGGACAGATCCATTCAAACCCTCATAACATGGGCTACGGACCTCCGATCGATGCACAGTCAGTTGCGTAGAGATCCTTTGATCGAGATGGTCGTTCCGGTATATTACACCCAAGGATTCAGAAAACTTTGTGTACGGCCGAGTTGGTTTGAACACGAAACCAACCAGGCCCTCGGAGCGGAAACGCTTATATCATGAGCTCCGGACATCCGACTGACGTGCTGTCAACTTTGTTGGTTTCCTCTTAGTGAGAGGGTTTATTTGGATTACTCCACTTGAGGTTTGTACGTAGTTGGAGTATGGTCGTGTTGTTTTTTTACTTAAAAACCAGTCGGGCCCCTGGGACGAAAATGCCAATAACTCTTAGACCGGGCGTCTGATTGACGCACCGTCTGTCACGTTGAGTTCCTTTTGATGAGACGGAACTTTTTGATATATCAACTCTGGACTTCTTGATAGTTGATGTATCAACCCTTGTCTTGTGGAGTAGACCCTCCTGGAATCGAGCGTGTGGTGTGGGAAAACCCTAGAGCTGGCTGCGATGAAGATGACTTCCATACTAGGATCCTCCGTGGGAATGACGAGGACGAAAACCATAGTGGGATCCTCCATGGGTTCGACGAGGATGACTACCATACTGGGATCCTCCCTGGGTTCGACAAGGGTGACTACTGTACTGGGATCCTCCGTGGGTTCGATGAGGATGACTACTGTACTGGGATCCTCCGTGGGTTCGACTACCATGTGGGGATCCTCCGTGGGTTTGACGACGATGACTACTATACTTGGATCCTTCATGGGTTCGGCAGTGACGACTACTATACTTGGATCCTACGTGGGTTCGGCAGAGGAGGTGATTTTGAGCCAAAATCTAATCATATCCACCCCTCTTCGTAAATGGATACCTACGTGAGCTGAGTCTTGACTTTCAATCACTATCTTCGATATAATTGTTTCGCTCTCCTGTGAGGATTGGGTTGTGTTATCCTGTGTGGATTGGATTGGGCTTTCCTGAGTGGACTAGATCGAACTTGGGCTCGGATGCTGGAGCCGAACTGGAATTGATGACTTAGGTATATGTATGGGCATATACCAAAGTAGAGTTGCTTGTTACTTCTTGATTGTATCATTCCTTTGTGGTTTATACTTCGTGGATTCTGGGAGACCTTCGGGGGTCTCGGGGTCCCTACTGAGTAGCATATACTCACCCCTACATGGGATATGCCCGCACTACGTTTTGTTGGATGCAGATGACGGACATTGCTGATCGAGGTGGAGGCTCATAGAGCTGGATGGTACCTAGAGGTGGATCAATAGACGAGAAATATTTGCAGCGGAGGGTTGGACCCGAGGAGCTGAGGAGACTATATGTACCCACCCATCGGGTGGGATTTTCAGTGGATGGATCGGTGTTGCTGCTTTAATTTTCTGCTGGTGTACTTACTTTCAATTGTTATCTACTTTTAGTTGGGTTTATATTCTGGCCCATTACTTTCCAGCACATACTTTGTACTCAGTTTACTTAGTGTTTACTTCATCTTGCGTACACTGTGGTGTTTGTTTACTTTATAAAGGAAATACCTTCCCTTTTATCGGGATTTACACCTTAGGTGCTAGTCTTTAACCCCTAGCCTATGCGAGGCAGGCTTGGGGTAGTCATGGCACTGGCCCCGAGGACGGGTCGTGAAAATAAGTGAAAAATAATTTACAGTATGAGAAGAAATTATAAAGTTGTGTATAAAGGATATATGTATTGATTTGGTTACCTTAATGAAATCAAAATAATGACCAAGATGATTTAATAATTAGTTCCAAGATATTTCAAAAATAAATATATATATATATATATATAAATGTTCCATAATATGCATCCCATGAATAAAACCATGTATATGGAAAAAAGAATAATATTTTATTAAACAATGTGAGTGATTTAAATAAAAATTAATAAAAAAAGTGTTTTCATTTTGACATTTTTATGACCAAGGGTTCAATGAATGGAATGAAAAGGAATATAAAGGTGATAAAAACAATTAAATGAAATGAATATATAATTTATTTAATATTAATAAATATAAATAAAATCTATGAAATATTTGAGAAACAGACTGACTGAAAAACATAGATAATCAATGAGAGATATCATTTCTAACATCATTATTTGCACCGAAAATGTGGCACACACATTTCTATAATGGCCGTAATAGGAGCCTCACTCAGATGACATTGTTTTAATTTATGATGAATGAGTTTTATAAAATATGAATAAGACATGAATGATATATCTAAGTTCCCAAACATTATTCACAAACCTAGTGGTGATGATCAATAAAAAAATCTAAATATGATAACTCGGAGGAGAGTAACCACCCACCAGGTGTTGTATGAGTATTTCATCTGTTTTTGGATAAATGGTATCTTAGGTATCCAATTAAATTTTTTTTGGCTCTATAAACCTCTTTAATTCATGTAAATAGCTAAATATGGGTAAACCATATAACTAGTGGTGTGATTTGTTTTAAATTCTTTGATTTGATAGCTTGTGGATCTAAAATGGACAACCAAATAAAAAATTATGGTAATTTAAAGTTGTAATTTTATTTTTTATTTTTTTAAAAGTCCACATCCATGTTGTTTTTAAAAAAATCTATATTGTATATATTATGTATCACACAAATATTCATTTATTCTCAGATGTCCTATATCAATACTCAAAGGCCATGTAACATGTTAATGGCCTCTCACCCTATTGTTCTCACCCTAACCTATACCTAGAAACCTAAAGTTGTTATGAGTGGTTACTAGGGTTCCCAACCTTACATTGACTATTAAATTCCCCCATGCCTCCCATTTTAACACAATGTTAGAGAGGAAGTGATACAAGAAGCATCCAAGCACATGAATCATAGGCCTACATACTCAACTGTACCAAAATTATTCAACATTTGGTTTCTAAATAAATATCATAGGATAAGTGATATAAATATAAATTTCATTTTTACTTATGTATTAACCTAAAAAGGTATTCTAGGACACATCCCCATTCAAAATGGAGTCATGATTATCCCTCAAAGCCTCAAATAGGTGATGTATTCAAGCACCCAATCTCTTTAAAATTGGATTCATGAACAACCCTCATGTTATAACATAATATAAGCATAATATAATGTATGTATATTAAAATTGTACTTTTTTTAGCTTATTAGGTCATACATGTGAACCCATTCACCTAGGTAACCTATTTGGGTACCCCATTTCTAAAAATCGCATACCTAAATCCCCATTCAATCGAATCACCAACCTGGGTTTCCAAAGGTTCTTAACAAGAGGGATTTACCCCCTACCCCCTGAATGGGATCTGTAATGGGTTATGGTATTTATAAATCAGCATAATCCATCTTCGTCCATCAATGACACCCATAAAATTTTATGAGTTACACCATGATCTTTTGAAGGTAATTCAGATTGGATTTTGTTCACTATAACTACATCCCCCACCATGATATTAAAAATAACATTACTTTAGATTAAACAATTTTACCTCATACATATTGATCCTAGATTTTCAGATTGGTTTATGAAAAAAAATTTAGTTGATATTCTAATATTGTCCCCCCAAAATACCATTATTCATTATCCTCCTCTTAGTTCCATAAAATTCCTTGAGGTGATATCCTCTTATTTGATCCCTTGAGTCGATATCTTCATCTTGGTTTCTTAAAATACCATTATATTATATTATCCTATTAGTTTCCTTAAATTCCATTAGTCAAAATAATCACATTTGTTCATTAAAATTACTTCACTGAACTTGTATGTTATGTTAAACAAGAAAGGGACTCTTCATAATTAGTTCAACAGAAACCAATTTCTGTATACATTTCACCAAGTTGTATACTCCGTATGACTATAAAATCAATGTATGTGGTAATTGAATAATTTCCATAAAATTAACTCATATGGTATAGATCACATTAACATAAATGGTATGATGCACCCGGTTAAACGAAATTGAATTACAAGGGTTTTGATTTTATTCATAGGAATACGTAGGAAACTCCTTTCATGGGCCTTATCCCAACTCCACAAAACCCCTTACCTCCGTTAACAAGATCCCAACACCTACATGGATAGTAATAAATTCAATTATTCCTTTATAAATTAATAAATCTAAATTTTGGAAAAAAAATCAAATGAGAGTTAGTATAGTTCCCATCATTGGTGTCCCCTTTGAGGCATGTTTTCTATCAATCAATTTCACCAAATGGTAAATATATTTAATGTTGTGGATAAATTTATGAACATTTAATAAATATATAAAAAGATCCTAAAAATTATAAATAATACCCCTAATGAGATTATATAACCTCTTATCCTAACATCCAATAAAATTTTCCATTATCAACAAAATATATGATCAAGAAAACACATAATTTGGAAAGCAATAGAACAACATGATTCCCAAAACAACCAATATAATCTAGAAAGAAAATGAAATAATTAGTAACAATAATAAAGTAATAATAAATTGGGAACCATAGGAATTTCAAAAAAATGGAATGTGTATAGGACTGTATCCATATAGTGATATAGTAAATAAAATAGGTAAAGAAGTTAATTATCAAATCAAAAAAGTGGTTATAAATGTTTCCCCCTTACCTTAAATCTCAACATACCAAACTTCATCGAAATCCCTGAAAAAAATTACATTTGTTTTCTAAATTTCTTTTTCAATACCCTACTTATATAATATTTTATAACATTAATCATATATTTTAATTACTTAATTATTTATCATTTAGTCATAGTTTATATAGATCGCAAAAATTTGTCAATTTCAATATTTCCATTCTCGTTCTTCTAGGATATAATCATTATGTTATATTCAGGAGTTTACTATCTATTAACTAGTTAATACACTATAAGAACAATCATATAAGAATGTTTATATTTCCATATTCATTTAAAAAATGTAAGAGTATGATTCACAAGAAATTAATTCATAGTCTATTAGTTTTGGGTAATTTTTAAAACTAAGAAGAGTTTCTTAATAATAAAAATTTATTTAGGAAAATGTAATTTATAAACATAAAAAATAACACAAATAAATATTAAATAATATATATATCCAAATTTTTAATTTTTTTAATCCAAAATGATTTTAAATATGGTAAATATAGTAGTATCATTTATGTATGTGATCAAAATAACTCAAACATAAATTTAATACAATGAAATTATTATTATTATTCGGTAAACATTTTAATTTCACATCAGTTATATAGGATTTCATTGATTATAATTATATTTTATTAAAATTATTAATAGTATTTAAAAAGAATTATATTGATATGTAAAACTAAATAGGTGAAGAAAATTTTGTTACGAACTTTGAAGATGCCAGATCATTAGTTAGAGATAATAATTTTATTGATGAATTTGAGATACCTTATTGTAAATACCTAATCTAAAATATAAAATTGGGTTATATTAAATGTATATTAAGTATATTTTTTAGATATAGACAACAATTTCATGTAGTTTTAAAATTACTCATTAGAACCCATTTTATAGGTTGAATTTGAGTAGAATGTTTATAAATACTCTTTCATTAATCGTTATGGAATGTAATGTTATGTAAGAAGTTACCATAAATAGATAAAGGACGAATATTCAATTATTTCTTATCCAAAAATTTATTATTATAAGGATTGATGATTTTTTTTAAACATTTAAATTTATTTCAATATATATCATATTTATTAAATTTTTTGATGAATTTTCAATATTCACGAAGGTAAATAATTTTTTCACAAAAAGGAAGATATTTAATCTCTTAAAAAATAAAAATATTGATTAAAAATTTATAATACATTTAATAAATTTGAACACCTTGATAAGTAAAAATTAATTCTTGAATAAAAAATATACTATAAAGAAAAAAATCATTATTTTAGAATAAAAATTATTTCTCTAATCATGAATGATAAAATTAATATTTATTATCATTCCTAAATTATTAAATGTATGAAAATTAATTATTTAAAAACAAAATAAATTTATGATAATTAACTTAGTTATTTATAAATATAATAATTATAATAATATATATAATAAAATATAATTTGGAAGAAAATTTCTCTTATTGGAAATTATATTTTGATAACATCCAAATTTTTACTTATATAATACATTAACATATCTATATAATACTTATGAAAAATTTAAGAAATGGTGTCATATATTCATCATTTTTTAGTAAGAACATGTCTCATAATGTTCTCTCCTTGTTTGAACTTCCCTCAAAAGAAATATTTTAATCAATAATTATTATATTCCATCATGGTATTGATAAATGGAATAACATAGTAATGATACCTCATACATATTATTAGAAAAATATATCTCATATGTTAGGTATATACTATTTCACAATGTTATAACTTTTTCTGTAATCAACATATCAATGGGTGAGCTATAAGGGTCACATCTCATGGTAACTTTCTTTGACTATAAAATTATCTGTAAAAAATTTTATAATAAATTATCCTATATAATTAGTAGGTTTAACCAAATTAATACATATATGTACTTAATGGAAATATACATAGGATTATATATATATATATATCCATATAACCTCAAATAATTTTATTATCTATACATATCAAATAATTATTTCTTATTCTAGATGGTTTTTTATATTTATATATTTCTACTCTTTAAACAATATTAATATGTGGTATTATTTTCATGGTAAACCATAAGGAATAATATTTATTTAATTAAGTATTTTAATATACTTATTTTTTTCATTTTTTCATTTTTAGTAAAAATATATGGTTCTTGTGATAATGATTTTTTTTATATTTTTATATTATTTCATAATTTAATAAAAAATTCATTTGTTTTAGATATGTAATGTGTGAAAGAAATGTTATTGAATTATGACCCACATGAAATTCATATAGGGAAATTTCTTACAAAAATATGGGATTTTACATCAATTTCAAATACAATGGGATTATATTAGTATACTTGTGATTGATGAAGATCACACCAAAACTAAAAATATATTTAATTAAATTGAGGTGTTGATTGTAACAACTCCTTTAACACGATTATGAATAAGGAATTCATGACCATTATTAACTTTACAAATAACCTTAATATCATGTAGAATAAAACTAGATTAAATATTATTTATGGTATAATGTGTTTGTTCAAAATTTAAAATAACACACATGAAAGCATTAGGTTAGTGGAATATTTGTAGTTCAATTTTTTAAATTTAATTTCACATTTTTTAAAAATTAATGTTATTTATGAGTTTTGTATCATCAATTATGTCAAATAGTATTGGAAATTTAAAAATAAAACTCAATATCAATTGAAGAACATTAATAAGTACTGAATATTGAATAGATAAAGTGTATACCTCATATTCAGTATAAATTCAAATTTTACAGTTCGTGACAATAAATTAGAAAGAACGTATTTTATATATCACAAATTTTAAACTACCATAAATTAAATATATAAAAAAATAGATAGACCATTATTCCCTATCATATTATACTTATAATCTTCCTGATTTAAGAATAAATAAAGGAATTGACATCTTTTTCTTGGTGTAACATAAATCAATTTTATCACTTTTTTATAGTTATGAATATATGAACTCATATTTACCGAACTACTTAATTCATGAAGAAACCTTATGGAAATAATATGTTTTTAAACTTAATAATTGACAGTCAACATTTAACCTTGTGAATTATAATAGAAACACCATTTATTTTCATGTGCAGGTAGAACTGGTGAATATTTTGATTCCATTGGAGAAAATAATGGTTTGTTTGAATATTATATATTAAAATCAAAATTCATTTCGTATTTATGATTCTAATGAGCTAATAGTGAGTAATTTTACATGAGTTGGTGGGTGTAAAGACTTAATTATGAATTTCGGGAATTTTTAAAAACAGTGGTTATTGATGGGATATAAGGATAATCATTATAATGTTATTGGTATTTTATCAAGACACTGATGGACTAGGAAATGCTTATCTATCAATTACCCTATAACTTTATGGTTGGTTCTAGCCCAATGGAATCTTGGTAGAAGGAAACGAGATAGTTTTTTATTAGGGAAATTTTGATCTTTTCCTAAGGTTATATTTTAGAACCTCGGTAGATTCTTTGGTTTCAAATGAGTCGATTGGAAGGGAGGTTATTCCCCTTCCTCCTATTATTCCTCTTTTGGATACCCATAAATCATATGTGGTTCAAAAAAATATTCATATTGTTTTGATATATGAGGTTTTGATTATCCTTCCTTTCTAACATTTCCTCCCCTTCTTATGATTTGGGTTTTTTTATGATGGGATTTGATTTCCAATATGACTAAATTTTAGGGGAATACATATATAATGATGGGTTATTTATGTATATTGGATAGTGGGGTTCATAAGGATGAATACATGAAATTAATCACCATTTTGAAAAAATGAAATTTATAATTGTTTTTTCATATAATTTCATTTATTTTAGGTAAATTTATTGATTATTAAGGATATTAATATAATAAATTTTATCATGAGAGGAATGGAAGTCTGACACTAACTATTGGGAAGATATTTCTTATCATTTCATCATCATTACGTTGTACTATTTTTTTATATAGTTTTTAAAAATTATATAATTTCACATAGATTTTATAATTATGTAATTACAAGTAATTTTGATATAGTATCCCATTATTTTAATTAAGTATATTTGGTAATATATTTTATTGAAATAAATGAATTTCATTAAGGTAAGTGGAATCTAATAATTGAAAATATTTATTTTAATGTAGTGTGATGTATTTTTTGTTGGTTATTTTATATTTTCGTGTAATTATTATTCTAAATAGTATATTTGTGTTGTGTTGTATGACTCATAAAAATTTTATAGAAATATTCAATCTAGTAGTCACATATAGATCTCATAGCTAGGATAAATAATTCATTTGGTCTCCCCTTATTTGAGAAAGTGTTGGAGGAACACTTGTTGATTTATATGGGTTGTGTTATTGGATGTTGTTGTATGATTGTATATAATAACATGATTCATATTTGAAATAATCTTTTAAAGGAGAATAAATTTTTTAAAATTGTATTTTATTCAACGGGGAAATTATTTTTAAATGAACAGATATGAAATAACTTTTCAATTTGAAAAAAAAATTAAATTTTAGTGAAAGGGACATTATTGAGTAAAGAGAACTTGAAGTGAATTTATAATGGTTTGATTAAGAGGTATGTGATTCACGTATCAATAAAATTTAAAGAGAACAATTTTTGATAAATGGTTTTCTATGATAGAATTCATGTTTTTTCTTCCCTATATTAAAAGTATCATGTTCTTGTTATCCATCCTGTTAAAATATTACATTATATTACTATTCAAGCCTATGTTTTTGAATGATGATACATGGTGTGGTGTGTTCACTATTGGGGTAACCTTATTGGCTATGAGGGATTTTTTGGATTAGTTTTTCTATTGACTCCCTTGGGTATCATATGTGAATATGACAATGAGAGTGACTATGAGATTTGGATATTGTATAAGACTCTCTATTTTTCTTGATATATTCGATTTAAATCTTGGGATCTTAGTGAGACTTTGAATCTAAACCATTAATAGTCTTTTATTGTGGAATTTATTAACCCATGAAATTATGGTAGATTAATTATATTAGATAATACATTCATGAGTGATTTCACCATCAATATTATAAAAACAATTTCCCACAAACTTGTGAGGAGCTTAATTCTCTTACAATCTTGTGTTTTTCTCCTTAATCCTTGGCATGATAGCCTCTGTTATTGTCCTTATTAAATGATATAGTAGAGATTCCTAGATATATTTCTTCTAACGGTAGATTTTATAGACCAGTGTGTAGTATAATTGATTTTATAAGTGATGGATTGTAGTAAGGCCTTTCGATAAAAATTGAGTGTATCTCTCTTTTTAATTATTCCTTGTGTTGGGGACATGATATAAGAGTTTATTGGGTACCTCATCATTTTCTAAAGATAATTTTAATTAAATATGTTATGTTTTTTAGGTTTATTCAGTATTTAATGTATTGATAGTCATACATAGTGAGGTTAGGAAGGGTACAAGGTATGTGGGTATGTGTGATGCATGAAATATACATATATCTAGTGTCTATGGCGGATTGAATGTGTGTGTACATGCTTATTTAATTCAATTTCCTTTTTTATGTTCTTTATGTAATGGATTAATTAACATAAAAAGTTAGATATATGAATTTATCCCATTATTAAGAGGATATTTATTGAGTACAAATGGACCTATTAGAATCTTCGTACAAAGGAACATTCCCTAGAGTCGAATGCAAATAAGTTTACAAATTATGTAGAGGAAATTTCCTTAGGGATAGATATGTGGATTTTAATTTTGGTTTGTTATATAAATAATAACTTCTAGATCAATTATTTCGATCAATTCCAATACTATACTTATTTTAATAATTATTTTACATTAAATTTATTTCAGTAAAGTAGATTTTTTAATTTAAAAAAGTGTCACATATAATAAACTATTCACATTATTGATTAATATATTAAAATATTCCATCCAAAATAAAGTAATTATAGAAAAAAATAGATTTTATATCATTCCAAAATGATATGAAGGAATACTATAAGAGAACTTATTTTAAATGAAATGTAAAAGTGTTCAAAAAAGAAAGTATTGAAACTATATGATGAAATTACCAAACATGATTGAGGACCTTTCAATGTTTATAATCAAGATGATACTCATTTTTATGTCATAAAAGTCACAATAGCTACAAAATGTAAAAATAAAATGACCAATAAAATATATTTAAATCATAAATTCATTAAGAAGAAGCTCTAATAGTTATATTTTGATTCATATATTAATAAGTGTAAAAATTAAGATTAAATATAAATTTTCAACATTACATTTCAATTTTAGAGAGCTCCATTATATTAAATTCTAAATTATTATATTGTATACTTACTCTATTTTTTTATACTTTTATTCAAAGGTAAAAAATATCTCTTTTTTTACATTTTAATTTAACTACTGATCTTTAATCAATGAAGTATGTTATTATGACTTGGATATATAATTGATTATTACTTGATATTTGTGATTGATGAATTTAATCTTTGGAAAGATCCTATTAATAATTTATATTAAAAGTTTATAAGTTTTATTGAATAAGAATGTATTTACCCATCTATTTAAAAAATAGAGTACAAAGGGATTTCTTATTCTAAATTGATTTATCATACCATATTACTCATTATTTAATGTTTTTAACATTTCATTAATATCAATATGTATTTAGTTTTAAAATTATATTTTTGAAAAGCTTATATATATATTTAAAATTATTTGTTATCATTTCTTTGATATTTTATTTATATTATTCCATTTAAAATTCCAAACATTTTAATTTTTCTATTATTAATTTATAGGGATTTTATATATCATAATTTTGAACAGTTCAAACCACCCCCTTATAAATCTTCAATAATGGGACAATATTGTGGTATTATAACCATCATCTAATGCAATAATTATACTAACATTTAATAAATAATGGTTTTAATGGATATAAAAATTCTACAAGGATATTTTAGAAGACTAAATCATAAATTTGAACCAACATATTATGGAATATATTTGGAATAACGAACATAAAAGATAGGGAATTATATCATCAAGAAAAGAATATATCACTGCATAAGTTATCGAGTGGTATTAAAACTCCTAGGAAGTAACATAATACTTTCACTCCTGATAAAAAAGATGAGTTTTAATTTAAATATAAAGGTCAACATAATTTACATAAATACTAGAAGTGTCTACAATTAGATATCATCATGAAAAAATAAAAAAAATATGATATGGTTGAAGAATGAAATGGAACACTAACAATGACCTGGTGAACAAATAGAGTAATTGTCTTAGAGGGGTATCATGGATTTTATTTATTACCTAGATAAACGGTGGAATAAATATATATGAAGTTCATAAAAAATTTAAATGGATTAGAATCCATGGGTGAAACAAATATTATGGATAATATGGTGTAGGAAAATATTATATAAATAATTATAATGGAATATTAGTATAAAATAACATATTTGGAAGACACAGTGAATATTATGAATCTAAAAGTAGATAATGTCATCAAATCCAGGATAAAATATGAGCTCCATCTTAATAAATAGAATGAAAATAGAAGAATACGATAAAAGGATATATCTTTACTACTATATAAATAAAACATATTTGATACGAAAATTATTCCCAACTAAGTGACTACGACTTTTCATTGTTTGAAAATATTAGAGGACAATGTTTTAGAGGATAATAAATTAAAAATATAGTATAAAATAAATAATTCTGTGGAATAAGAAGTGAATAAATAAAGTTAAAATATCAAACAACTTCATTTCTAATCAATGTAAGAAAATAGGAAACATTAAACCATATTTTACTGTATTCAAGTAAAGGAAAATTGGATTTAGAAGATAGAAAACGTATAATGGGAAAATATTTTAAAGTTAACTTTCAAATGGAGTGTCAAGGATATTTGATTATATAATAGTAGTTCAAATTGAAAATTAGGCTACAATATATCTATATCTCATACAACTAATACTTTTAAATATTAATTATGATGCAAGAGAATTATGAAAAAATATTTAACTATGGAATATTAATATTATTTGATTTCTAGTAAATTTTAATATATAGCTCTATTCATTGATAAAATTAAATAAAAGGTTGAATAATTAAGATTTAATATATAATGTTTAAAAATAAATATTTCAAACCTCATAAAAACCTTCCACAAAAGATGATTAAATTTTCAAGATATACACTAAATTAGAATCTTGACTAATTATTTCTATATATAATGAAAATCATGGTGAATTGATAAAACATATGTTTTGAATTGAATTTTTATGATGTTTTTATCCAACTTTATAGAAATTAAGGAAACATTATAAATTTTTCCATATCTAAAAAATCTGATCAATATAATGTCTAGAATAGGATACAATTTATTCTATATACCTAAATTCTAAAAGAACCACTTTATTCTTGAAATTATGGATTTCTTTACTAATTTTCAAATTAAAGTGCATTGTAAAAAAATTATTTATGGAATCCTTAGTCATTTAATATTCCAAAATATTATATTCTATAGTACCTCAATATTTTTCAATTTTAAAGGGTGAATAATATTTACGTTATAAATGTTTTGTTTGTTATTATCTCTGGATATTAGAAAATTTTTGTACTAAAATATTGGTTTATGATTTTTTGGATATAATTTTTAGTACCATTAGAAAACAAATACAACTTGTATCAATATAGATCACTCTATACATATTACTATATAAAATTCCTTGTTCTTGGACTTGAATCAATTTTGGGGAAGAAGAGTTATTTTCAAAGAAAATTGATGAGGAAAGATGGTTGGATTGGGTGATTTATTAAAAACATTTAAATGATATTTATGTTTTTGGTCTAAAGAATTACTTCATTAGAAAAACTCAATTGTGTTATAAAATATACTTCCTGAAAAAGATCAATTAAAAATATACCGTAACCTTTTTATAAGTAAGTCATATATTATCTATAAACGGACACAATAATGTCAATATAATATATCTTGAAGATATAACGTACCACGTTTTCCACTATATTTCTATCTTAAAATATTATTCTTGGTTTTCATAAAAAAATAAATTATTTTATTATAACTAGTACGTAGATAATCATTCAAAGAAAATTTTTTAACATGATATTCTATAGTTAATGTTTAAATATTCAAAAGTATGATATCCTTGGTAATATGATAGTCAATATAATGTTATCTTTAAACTGGTAAGATATGTATCTGAAACCAAACCTCCATAGTTAATACATATAGACCTTTTTGGAATAACTAAAAATAAGATTATTATAGTAAAAAACATTCATTAAATAACTTTTTATTAGTACCACTATTACATATAGGTTTTCTTTTTTATACATAATATAGAAGTAATAAATTTATTTGAATAGTATTTTACTCCTATTTAAAATGATAAAATCCATCCTATAACAACTCTCTTGGGATATTTTGGGGGATAAAACTAAAATTTTATTTTTTTAATTTTTAAGGCATAAAGTTATTAAATAGAACATTTTAGATCCATGAATGTCACCAAAAATGGGGTGATTGAACAATCAAATATAACCCATCAAGTGACAGCTCAAACTATATTGATTTAATACCAAGTATGAAAATACTATTTCTATGTGGATGTGAATTCTACCTAGTATACTAAAAATTTTATTTTACCATATCTTTTTTGAAAGGAAACTTCTTAAGAATTTCAAAACATATGAAATCCAAATATTGGATAATTTCATGTTTTTTATACAAAGTTTCCATTGTAAACACCAAAGATAATTTATTAAAAATTTATCAAAAATTAGGTGAACAGATATTTCGTGTTTATTCCACTATAATAAAGGTATATAAAGTATTTAAAAATGGTAAAATACTATTATGGAAATAGTAAATTCGAAATTAGATAGAACTAATCCTTTTCAAAACCAAATTAAACAAATCTAGATAACACAAATGTTTTGAATACAGTATTAAAAATTCCTTTAGATTTAAAGAAACCATTGGTAGAGTCACCAAAAATCAGATATTAATGAACTATATGGTGAGTATCTAGTAAAACTAGAACAATAAATTTCTTTTCATAAAAATTGTATATTATGTAGATATTATCATCTTGAAATTTTAATTAGTGATATAGATCAATCAATTACAACTAAAATATATTATTGAATGAATGTAATTGTATTTCATTTTTATTTCAATTTCAACCTATAATGGAAGAAAATACTTTAAGTGTTTAAATGTTTTAACACATAATGTTTTGAATTTATTAAAAAACAATAAATATCTAAATTATATATTAGAATATTATAGAAATGAAAAAAAATTATCAAGGAGAAGAAGAAAATTAAAGGCAAGGTGCATAAAAACTAAAAAATTACTTGTATGCAAAAGGATGGATTCCAATTTTTTAAAATAAATCAATATTAATAGTTTAATTCCCATGTATGGAAATATAATCATAAAATATATTTACTTCTCACACTATTTAGGATATGGTGGTACCCACTTCCACCTTTAAGGTATATCCCCACATCCTATTTCAAATAGATGAGGTGGATGATTCTGGATTCATAAAAATATAAAATATGATGGTATTATCGAATTCAATAAAATACATATGAATACTCATATTTAGATATAAGTTGAGGCCCAAAAAATAGCATTAGACTCTGATATAAGAGATAAACCATGTCCAATGTGTATAAAAAACACATTATCATCGAACACAACTAATCATTAACTATCCCTCCCCCTTCCATGGTCTTTATTTCTTGTAGAACAATCAATATTTAGCTTATCCATGCAACATTTGGAATTATTTCATACCCATATCTATATAGAATGAAGTTTTTGCATCAACCTAGTGTGGAGAATCTTTTGTTGGTAAATAAAAAACACTCTTCAAAGTAGCTTCTCTAATTTCAACAGCCAACTCTTAAATAATTTTTAGACATTGAATACTCATGAATGAAAATGGGACAAGAACAGCCCCATGGGTGGTCTCATTTTTCTCACACCACACTTATCATCATATCAATAAAACAATGAAAATAAAAAATATATATTCATTCTTGTTCGCTGTCAATGAGAACCAAAACCATGGATAGTTTCCAAAGATCCCAACCATAGATAAACAGCCATGATGATGCAAAAATAATTCCATATCCCCATATATAGTAAACTTTTATGAATAAAATAGTCCATAGATTCCATTACCTGGAGGATACAATGAATATGTTTATATTATCATGGTTTACCTCTCATTTTCAAAACAATACTCTTATGTAATACATTCCTCTAAATTATAGAAATAAGAAGCACATTTTGATGGTCATACACATTTCCCAGATGAATCCCCCTAGATATTTGGCATCATGTTCCTTCTAGGAGTATGGAGAAAAATGAAGAGAATATAACACTATAATTAGGAAGATAAACTAACTCATCCATAGTAGTAGATATGAAAATTACATTGTCCATATAGCTCTAGGAATCATTAAGAACTGTATAAAGGAGAGATGATTAAAACAATTCCTCCCTATCTATAATTTCTGGTGTCAAAAATCCTAGTAAATAATGATTATATTTAACTAAATGATCAATAAAAAATGATACATAATCAGTACCCACTATCTTTAGACCATGATAAATGGTGGTAGGGAGGATTGGCACTAGCTTATTCAAAATTTGAGAATCCATACCACTATAAGCACAATCCAAATATTCCCATTCCTGGATTGAATAAACTATGCCCATACTGAGAATCCAACTATAATGTCTAAATCTAACATAGAATAAATTATAGTCCTAGTTTTCTATAACCTTGTAAATTAATTCTACACCCCTCTATAGGAACAGATAATGATGACCAACAAGCCCAATGATGGAATTTTTCCTACCACAATACCAAATTATATATTAGAAAGTTATCTCTAATCTATGATTGAATTCTTTAAAAACCACTAACATAAAATGAATGAATAGGAATAGTGGAATGGAAACATTTAGTCAAATTAATTCTATAAATAAATGATAATAAACTATACCTCCAATTTTTTATTTTATTTTCCATATTTTATAAAATGGTTTTAAAATGATAGATTCTTATACATCCATGAATCAATGGACTCCCAATGTACTCAAAAGTAAAATATTTCCTTATAATTATTAACTATATCACAAAAATATACCTTCTCTTATAAAAAATATTTTTGATAAACCAATATACTATAATTACTAGTACTAATGGTCTACAAACTCCATCTTCCATATATTTTGAGATGGCCTATAAAATTGGTCGTGGATTTCTTATTTACTTAAAAAACTCCAATTTATTATCTTCAAATTAAAGATAAGTGATACTAGAGGATTCATACTCGATAATAAATCACCCCACACTCCCATTCCCAATATATAAATTCAATTTTATACTATACTCATCTTGAGAAATGATATACAATGTCATAGATAAATGGATGCCATGCCAAATACCTATCATTAACGTAAAGAAAAAAATCCATAACCATGATAGGTAAATCAATCCAAGTATAATAGAAGAACCCAAATAGTAAATCCCAATATTTTTTATTGAAACTCAATTTTCCCAATTCTAGACAACTGAAGCCTTATTCCATCTATTCAAACTCTTTCTCAGTGTCTATTTTAACCATCAAATTACCCCCACCCCTAATACATTATATTCCAACTATTTCATCATTTTCCAAGATATATTAACTTCCCCTTGAATTTTTTTACCCATAAAAAACCATGTTACTCCTTTAAAATAATAGATAAAAGTGATGATATAATTTGTTACTAATACTACTAGAAATAATCTTTTTTAAAAAGTTATGTAGGATTATTACTCAGAAGTTATGAAAGTTGTATGGGTGTTTTATCTTAAGAATAATAACATGTTTGGTGTCTATCATAGACTTGAAAATCATGACTCCCCTAAATAAATATATCACAACCCTCATAACATCTTCCAAGATAGTCCGAATAAATTTATTTATATTTTAATAATTAATAAATTTACAGGTAATTTTTGAACCATCATAACTAACGCATTCCCAAAATTACTAAGTTCAAAAAGCTAAAAAACACTTTAATGGGTTTGAGGGAACCCATTGATAGGGACCAAGTCCTAGTAAATTCAAATAACAGGGAAAGAAATTATAAACTTCCAAAATATGATACCCCTTTCTAATTAATTTCCTTAAAATAACATGTCTCAATATACTCCTCACACCCAACTTTTTTAGTCATTGCTTATAATTACAAAATAATAAAATAGTTAATAAAATCCACTATATAATTTTATTTATTATCTCTAAGACTTCCTTACATAATCATGGTTCTAAAATTCAAATTATTATCAAAACCACAGTAATTTAAATTCTTTTTATCCATCTTGTTACTTACTAAGTCATTTACATGATACATATAAGAAGACCTCATTTTTTATGACGTTAGTATCTTATAAGGTGACCCCCTTAGTGTCTGAGTCAAATAAAATCTTCCACCTTCAAAGATAAATTTGATTTTAAACCCCTAGTAATTTTACATTCTCCTCTGAACACTAAGTTATTAGCACATTATCTATACAATCTCTCTTTATGGGTATATATGTCATCACCATGAATAAAATGTTTTTTATCCATTTTGTTCTAAAAAATAATTATCTAGGAAATTTTTCTTTTCTAGAGAATTATAATAACAACCTTTTAAAGTACATGAGAATTATATCACCAATTCATATAAAGAACTAGTCACAAACATAGACTCTCGAATAGGATCATTATATTATACATCCTCAGAAGTATCTCCCAAATCTGAAACATCAAACTAGCCAGTAAAAGGATCCCACAAAACCCCAATAACTCAACCAAATGACAAAACTTTCCCCTTGGGGATTTAATGAGTGGTTAGAGTATTTAAAAAAACCTATTAACCATTATCATCATGTTTATAATAATCATAGACCAGAGGTGATACATGCCCATTTGTCATACCCTCTCTAGAAGAAGAAAGTGAATATCTGAGAGATACATACATTGGGAGCATAAATTTCGGTGCATAACCAACCTGCACTATGTTCTTACAAAATGAGTTCTAGTTTACTTGGTGACAGAAAAGAAAATATTACCCCATGGGGTAAATATACAGAATGGATTTCTAGAAACCATTACTATAACCCATCATCATGAGAATACATTTAAGTAGTATGTTTAGGACTATATCTATAAAAATACAAGAAACCCTATAGTGATTCAACCAAATATTGGCTTCATATATCTATAGAAAATACTCAATATTATCATATAAGGATTTGAGAATATATGTTCTTTGAAATGGTTGAGTGGTCTTTAGGTGGAAAATTCATAGAGCTACATGGTAGTGGTCTCAATAGTTACTAAAACCCACTATCAAATAAAATAAATGAAAAGGGTGGATATCTTAACGGTGGGACTTGAAAGACATAGAATAGGTTAAATACTCATTAGATAATAGAAAAAAAATTGAAATGCCTATTTTTAAGAACACCTACTACAATAGAAGAAAATATTCCACAATCAAAGTTGAACAATCTATCAAAACTTTTCCTAAAATTATGGATAGATCCAAAAATACCAATAAGTGTCTGAGAATGAATAAAGCTATCAGAAATAAATTCTAAAATATAGAGAGAAATAGTAAGTGTATCATTGAATATTTCATATTCCATTAGTGAAAGTAGAATAAGTGGAAATGAGGGAATCTTGAGAAAATGAAATTGAGAGGGTAACTTTACTATGAAAATTATAATGGGAGGAAATGATTTATCACCTACCCTCAAACTCTTAAATAAAACTGTAACCTGAGATGATGATCCATTTAATCTTCTAAGATCTTCCAATATTAACCCTTCATCATTTTCCTATCATTACCTTGCAATAGGAATCTTGATCTACTAGTTATTTCTCATCCTTGATGACATCCCATAAAAATATGATAAATTGACCTAGAAATCCATTAGGAGTGGGTGCACTGTATAAGCTCATTCTCTTGAAACCGTTATATATTTTTTATTTTCCTGGTAAACAGGTAATGGAAACATTATAAAGTCTTCAATTTTTTCAGAAATATTGTTGCAAAATCATATCCCTCCTTTATCCAAGCTACACAAAAAATAATATAAATAATATTAGGAAAGGAAGTGGAAACATTTTCTACCACTAATCGATTAATATTTTTGAATCCTAATCAAGAAACCCATATTCGATTAGAATATTGATCCTACCGAAGAATTTATTCTCTATGATAAATGCAAGAAAATATACATTATTTCAATCACCTTATTTTAAAAATTAATTCATATTCATATCCCTCACTTCTCTCTCTTCCTTTGATATAAGAGAGTTCAATATTTCATTCTTCCAGTAAAAGTACTCAAAGACTTATGGGTTCTATCCTAATATCAAAGACCCCAATTAAGCTTCAATATCCATTGATATGGATTCAACCCCATTCACATCCTTAACACAGTCATCACACCACATCTGAATCACATTCTTAAGATTATTCTATTCCCCTATATGTGTTACATAGTAAGGACATCAACAATCTCATTCCATGAAATATAAACCACCTCATTGAAGCCTGCCTTTTTTTAATAACTACGATTATCTAAAATTTTTTTATTAAAATATGGGTCACCATACTCTAAACTAGTAATGGGTGTTCCAATAAACATTGTGGTAAACACACTTCCTCCAAGACACCAAATTAATTTATCGCTTATTGGTTTGAAAAATGCATATTTAACTAAATCCAAACCACCCTTTCACCTTAATGGTTACTACAGCATATAAAATTTTCCCATGCTAATCCTAAATGCACTAATTCAGTATATTCCATGAAAGTATTAAAATATTTCATCAACATAATATAATAAAAACATCCTCTGTTTTATTAGTAAGAGAATATATATTATTAAAAATGCCAACCAAAAACTAGGTTAGTCAATCGAGGTTGAAACCAGATAGTTCTAGGAAAAGAATAAATCACACCTATATTTTTATAATATGAATATACTTCAATGAATAAGATATACTTATTCAGACATTTCACATTAATCATTATTTATTCCCTCCAAATGAGCACTAAAAATCTTCAAGGAAATAAATACCCAAAGCATGGGTATCATTTTATCCACAATTAAAAGAAATGGAAGGTGGATAAAACACATAGATTATTAGATTTTCCAAAGGACATGTGATCATATGATGATTGAAATTTCATGAAAACAGGTCGTGTGATCCACATGGCCTAATTGAGATCATGTAGAGCCCCTTTGGAAAGCCTCCTTGTTCTTGGGAAAATTTCCAAGACACTCGCTGATCATGAAAAGGTTTCTAGATGAGTTCCTCTGAGTTACATGAGATGTTATCTAGAAGAAGCCTAAAATTAATCCAAAACATTTTAAAATATAAGATAAATATATAAAAAAGGTGAAGACCTTATTCAGTCATTAAAATTCGTGTGACACACCCATAAGGATCCCAAGACATAATAGATCTATGGTAACCTAATCATCGTTCCATGTAATATCCCACTGACATATCACCTTCATCATGTGTAGGGTATCAAACATGTCCATTCAATATATGTTGCCTCTCTATTTTTATACATTATGGATAATATATATCTATAAAAATTCACACACACCGGCATAAGATCCAACATTTACCATCCATTTCATCGTAGATAAGACGATTGACTCACCAAGACATTGTGAGAATTTCATCATAAGACCCCATATTGATTATACAGCACCCCCATGGGAAATCGATGGGAAAGGTCAAAAAAACCTTGTAAAATAATGAATAATGATATGAAAAAGGTACAGTAATTTTTTGGTCTTTGATTCTTATGTGACTGGCTCAAGAAATTTTCATGACACCATTATTCCCCTGGTGACATGTTTTCCCTATCATGTGAAGGCATTTTGAGGTCACTTTTATCTTTTTAAAGACTTAGAACTCATCTATGAGTTATATAATTCCCCTTTAGCTACAAATACAAATAGAGGTTTGTCTATGAAAATGATTGTGAATTCCCAAAAGACAAATAATTAGTGATTTAAAGCATCATGGTAGGGGTATTGATTTTTTTTATTACATTAGAAAAATTTGGAAAGATCCTCATACCTTTCAAAATAAAAAAGGAAAAAAGGGGAAAAGGAAGAAGATTATTATAGAGTGAGGATACGTTGACCATCATGAAAAAAAGGTTATATGCTCTAGTCTTTGAAAATCTACCTTGTGAGATCTACCTTGACCCCTCATCATGGTCTCATAAAGGTTCTTAGACATGTCAACCTAATCTCATAATGGACCCCTGGTAAGATTCCTTTGTCTCACAACAGACCTCATAAAAACCATCCTTGGTAATGAGAAATACTTCCACAGGAATTCTAATGTCACAAAGATCCCTAAACATTTACGTCTATCCTTTTTGATGGTCCTTTTCATGTATACATGGTCACCCAAGTTATGCGGTGACACCAGGATGAATCAGCTAGGTTTTACATTGACACCAATTCATGTCAATATGGGTCATGTGATGTCCTCTAGGCAAGTCATCCATGTCATGTGAGGTCCTCTAGACATGTTATTCTGGGTCGTGCGACATCCTCCAGACATCTCTGCATGGGTCATGCGATGCATCAATAGATGAGAGAGTGATTGTTTTCGTTAACATACACACAACTTGGTGAGATCTACAACCCTTGAAAACTAATGAAGGAAATAAAAGGGTAAATGGTGGAAGCTTATTATAGAGTGAGCATATGCTATCCTTCACACAAAAGGGAGTTGTGTGCCTGTGATTTTCACAATAAATCACCCAAGGTCCCCCTCAATAGGCCATCATATTCATTCAAAGGCCCTTATACATGTTAGTATTATCCTATGTAGGACCCCTGGCAAGACTAAATTATCTCATCAAAGGCCTCATACAAACCTTCTTTGATCACATTAAATCCTTTCTACAAGCATCCTGATCCCATGAAGAAACCTATACATGTCAACTTGACCATGTTAAATCTCATTGACATATCCACCTGGTCTTGAAAAGTCCGTTTAATTGGGTTTTTTCCAATAAAATAAAAAAGGTCTAACATTCTCATGGACATTGATCATAATGTGGCTTCATAGATAACATATGGAAGGATCATGTGAAGCGCATGACAGTGAGTCCCTATACCAAATCATGTTAAAATAAAAGAGATATTCACCACACATGGAAGTATATAATTGAGGAATAATGACCTATAAATACCCCCACACACACTCACCTATACTCTGCATTGAAAAAATGGTGATAGATCGTCCTTACATGGGAGCACGGGAGAGGACTTCTCAGAGCATCCAATCATGTAATCAAAAAGTGCTTCCACCAGGAAAAACATTGGGGAAAAACCTGATGGATCATGAGGCATGCATAGGAAATTAGCCTAATCATTTGTGATCATGCGATAAACTTTTGGCATATCATTTAGATTATGAAAATGAGATCACACATGTTAATTGTTCCATAGGAAATCTAAAAATAAGATTAAAATGGAAAAAACTTTTGGCACATATGAAATAAAGGATGGGATGAAGAAAAAAAATACTATATACTTATATGAGGATCATATATGTTGATCCTTATTCAGTTCACATTATTTTCCAATATCACATGATAACATAGGTATATGAAGATAAAATCATGTGATACTCCCTTGATTAACCATCTGGATCATGAAATGTCCCTTGGAAATGTAAAATAATGTTGTATGATGCCCTCTAGGAATTCCAACCAAGCCTTATAAAGCCTACTGGGTTTTCTAACCAAATATGTTGATGCACTCTATATATGTCACACAAGTTTTGTGACAACAACATGATGAGTCAGCTATGTCTTGTGTAGACACCATGACATTTAAACCTAGATTGTGTGATTTCCTATGAACAAGGCATCCAGGTCATGTGACTTATTCCATACATGCCAACCTGGGTAATGTGATTTACCCCAAATATGTCATCTTCATTCATGTGACGTCCTCTGGAAAAGTCATCTTGGATCATGTGATATCCTTTAGACAAGTATTTGGGTCAATGTGACACCCTCAAGAAATTTCAATCTGGATCATTAAATAATTTTTATATGTGTCATTCAGATCACGCACCATCTATTTAACAAGTCAGATGAATCATGTGATTATCTTTGGGCTTGTCTGCTAAATAACCAAGACTTTTCTATAAATCCTAAAACATGTCAAGAAGACAATCAGAACATGTCAGGTAGACAATTAGTATATGTCGAGATGGAATCCCAGGACATGATAACCTTGTCCAAGAGATATATTAGGGTAAACTATATATATAATCCCTAAAAAATAGAACTACGACAACTCTGATTCTTTCTACAATCTAGTTACATTTGAAGCCTTCCTAATACTTCAGCTCTAGTGGGCACCCACATTAGTGTATGTCCCTTCATGCCCCAAATATTCCTAACTTATCAGTCAACCATTCTTTATTTTCCATCAGCAGATGAGAAGAGGCCTCATTCATGGGCATCATTTCGAGTGTAATCCTCATCTAATCCCTTAGGTTCCCAAAATTCATCAATGATTTAAGGATGAACTAAAATAAAATAAATCAAATTCATTCGATGACCATGATATTTAGTAAATATTTCCCATGTCCTGGGCTCCACATAAAATATCCAAAGGGGAAGCCTTAGAGTGTAAACCTTGATAAGTGGCATCATATGATGGCCCCCATATTAGGGAAACCTCATTGTGTAAGACCCGTTCAAACAAAACTATATGAACTATAATTCTTTCTATAACTAGGATACATGATACTCCTTCCTAAGGACCGAGCTCAAATGGGAATCCCCATCAGTGTAATCCCCTCCGTGTCTCTAACATTCCAACCATCGGGATGTGATATCTCATTTGGGATGATTATTCTGTCGTATCCGCTATAATATTGATAAGGTAACTAATATTTGATAACAATTATTCTTGTTATAACTAGGATACATAAGATCATTTCTAAGGACTGAGATCCATATTGAACATCCAAAGTGTTTTCCTAGCACAAAATTCCTACATCTATATGTAGTGATATTGATTACTTTTTATCCCTTATTTCTCACACTAAGAATGAATCATATGGTCCTAGGGAAATTCAATAGTCATATAATTTTTATCATGGATCTCCACCAGCCAAGGAAACCTTAGTGTGTAAGCCTCAGTCAGTGGAATGATATGAATTCCCCCTATAATGGAATCTACCTCTGATCAAGTCCCAAAGGCATGATCGAACAACAGTGACTATGATTCCTATAATAACTAGGATACCTAGGATACCTCTATAAGGATAAATCTCAATATCAAGGTCTTAAGTTTCCCCCTCATATATATCTTTTTGTATGATGTTAAACTACATAGTTTTAACAATCAATGTGGGTTTTGATTCCTGTTATAAAGAGGATATGTAGGATGCCTAAAAATGGCTCAATCCCATCTTAAAAATATTCATCACTTTCATGGATGATAGAACAATCTAAAGTGTTTAGTTAAATGAATTTAAAATATAAGTACCTACCCATTAATGAGAAATAGATTAATACCCACAGATACGTAAATATGGATTCATTTGTAGACCCCCCTCACATAGAGGGATTTAAAACATGGCCACTTTTTATGGTAACTGATCTCATGTTGGAATTATTAAGAGATTCTCAAACATATAGAAAATATATAAGAGAGACTCATAGTAGGGAAAAATTCCCCTCAAATGGGTGTGATGATCTTGACCTCCCATCCTCTTGACCACTGTGAGTTCCTAAGCATCATTAGGTCTAAAACTTGAAATGACTAACTACCTTTAGAATGAAGATCCATACTAAGTTTTGGATGTGGGATCCATTGGAATTTATATTAGAAATAATAATATAAAACTTGACTTTATTTATTTGTACTTGAAATTAACCCCACCCCCATAATGAAATCGTCAGTTTAATCCATCCACATCATTGTAAATAATCAAAATTTGTGAGCCCAATGTGAATGGATATCATTTAACTATGGTATCTTATCTAAATTTTAAACACAATAAAATTCACAGTTCTCATCAGACCATTGTTTTCCAACCAAGTCTTGTGATATATTTTTGATGAGAAAAATTGTGAACCCAACATGAATCTCTCAAATAAAAAAATGAACAATTGACCATATTTCGGGCAATTTTTTAATATCCTAATAAAATAAATATGTTGAACCTGATGTGAATATCTCAAATGATAAATTGACCAGTTAAACATACATAATAAAAAAAATTCATATCCTACACCAAAAAAGGTGAACCTGATGAGAAATTGTAACACCCCATGATTTTTTAATTATTTTTTTCAAATTAATTTTTCCATTCTGATAATTTTCATTTCACACAACACTAAACATATTTTATTTTATATTAAATCACTATGTTTGGATTTTTTTATACATGAAATTATGTTAATTGTGCACTACACACAACATAAATTTTTTCTTTCTCTACCTAGAACACCATGGTTATCTTCCATTACATGCAACAATGCCTCTCCTATATGGATTCTGTAACATAAAAGACCAAGTTTTACTGAAGAATATTATATCATAATAATATTATAAATTAATATAATAAGATATAACCTATATTTTAAATTAGTGGTTATGAATGGTATTAACTACTTTATAAAAATATATGGTTTCCAGAAATATAATATGAATTAATAGGTTACCAATTAATTATAAATTAATATGACAACCAGTTGAATATAAGGGGAAGTATTATTTTTTTTATAGTCACAAAGATATTTTACCCTAATAAATTAAATTGTGTAAAATTAGTGGGTGATATTAATATAATATATATTTTATATTCTCCATAAAATAATTTTTATATTCATATAATTGATTTTATAGACATATGATATGAAATAACCCAATTTTATACTTAAAGGACAATATTTTTATTAAGGATATATTACCGACTTTTAATGGACAACCCATTAGAAATCAAATTTTTTGAACTTTTATAGATGTAATATGTAGAATTAAAATTAAAATTTCAAAGAGTAACATTATAATTATGTTAGAATAAATTATTTTTGTATTTTTATGTAATGTTTTATTTTTCAGTGAATAATCAAAAATACTGAATTTTAGTTCAAAATATTTTTTCATCTAATCTATTTATAAGCTTAAATTGTATTTTAAATTGGTTTAAAACATTAATTAAGTAATATATTCTAACAATTAATATAATTTAGGTCATTGAAACCAATTTTTCCTTAAAATATGATGCAAAAACAAATAAAATTGTTGATCTTTTTTATTTTAAAAACATCCATTGTCTTCTCGTCAGCGGGATTAAATTTAAATTAATTTCTAAAAATTATGTTATTTAAATTTGGAGAAATGGATTCCATATTGGGAATAATAATAATTTCTAATTTCTTATAAGTTGAACACAGTTTATACCAAAAATATCATTGAAACTAATTAAAATTTGTTACATCGCTTAATGTAAAATTAAACTTATTTAAGGAATAAACCGTAAATTTAAGACTCGAAATGACATAAAAACATTTCCAAGATCCACTGGATAGCCATATTTTGACCAAATACTCCATTAGATACACTCTTTTATTTTATTGGATCCACTTGTAACATAGAAAATTTTGTTCTAATTCTCTCTTCAAATATTTATGAGAGTGCCACTCTATCACTACTATAAAAAGGTTTCATCTCCTCCCATTTCCTCACACTCATCAAGCCCCTCTGCTGGCCAAAACTCTACTCAAATAAGATCCCAACACCCCTCCCTTTTTCCTAGACGACTCCCCTTAGAAAAATATCAATACAAGGAATCCTTTTTTCATAAACCAAAATGAGTTACTTGATTGAGAGGTAACGTCTTCTCTCTGGATCATTTCTTTTATTTTCTTTCTCCACCCATCCACTCTATTTATTCCATGCTTGTTTAACAAAACTAGTATCCAAGATATACTAGTACTTTATTACGGTAAGTATTCGATCTAAACTTCTACACACATCTATATAATGGGTAATGATCATATTTATTACATGTAGGGAGAACTATCGCCTCACTAAACAATGATTGTTCATTTTTCCTTTATCACCTCTCTTGGTTGATGTAATGACTCTATCATTTATGAATAAAATTCCTTTTCTTTTCATTTCATATGTATATAGAAAACTCATGATATATTTTTTTATTATTAGGTTGAAATAACCATTAAGTACCATTTCTATTGATAATAAAGTCGTTGAATAGTGACCACACCACAGATATAAATATATGGTTTTTAAGAAAATCCTTTTGACATAGAAAAAGGAGGTGATTGACTAATCCAGTAAGCTCGAGCTATAAAAACTAATTTTTTGGAGATTGTAAAGGAGGTATCATCACAAAGAATCACTCTCGAAAAATCCCAAACCATTCTTCAATATGTTATACTTGAATAGAATCAACTACAAGAGAAGTTTAAGTTAATAGAGATTACCACCTGGGAAATGTTATCTGAGCCACCCCAAGAGTTTGTCACCATCACACACCTTACCCTTAGGTCTTATGGGGGTGTTTTAATGGGTTATGTAACATGCTATTAGTTACATATTGTGTAATCCCTTTTATAAATAATATTCTTATTTTACAAATTCATTTATGAGAATAGTCTTTCACTATACATTGATGAATTTGATAAATTGATATTTCGGGTAAAAATGGTGCTTTTGAGAAATATATAAATTAAGTTTGTTATTAATAATATTAAAAAAATTATTAAAAATGATAATTATATAAATTCCTTATCTATAAATGATGAGAAAATCGGTGTGATAAAAGTAATATTTTTATACGACAAAACAAAAAGTGTACCTTTAATAATTAAAGACCTTATTTTAAGGAATTAATATATTTTTTAACTAATTAATATTTTAATAAAATATTATTATCAAATTACTTTTATTAAAAATAAATTATTATACAATTTTTATGAAGTCAAATGTAATTTTTATTAACTTTTGAAAACTGTTTTTGTCAAAACCCATGAATTTTCAATAAATGTTCGTTCTCATTTTAAAAGTGAAAATTCAAAAAAATTAAAAATTGTTTCGATAAAATGAATATTATTTTTGGAATCATGATGTCAAAATTATCCAACTATTAATTTTTCATAATTTTCTGAGACCGTCAAATTTTTGGGTAAATACTAAATAATATAAAAATATATAGTGTGTTTTATGACATCATATTGTCCAAATAGTGATGAAATAAATACCATAAAATGGATATTAGATCAAATATATTTCTTAAGTTTTAAATAATGTTATTTTAGATTTATTTTAATTAATTTAAAATGCTTATGTGTATCCTCCAAAATCTATAATATATTTTATGATTTTAAATTCATTTCTTTAATAATGTGAATCACCTCCATATAAGAAAGGATAATATCTTAATATGTTTTTCCACTATCCTTGTAATTCCCCGACCCCAGTTACCCAGATTTGGTACATAATTTGAATACATTGGAATGATTACAAGGAATCAAGTCCTAAAGGACCGATCGGTTTAGCAATCTTGGTAAATAGATTACACACATGAATGTTACATTACACTTCATAACATACAAAACAAAATAAATAATCCTTTATGAATTTCATTATTCCCTTGTCTTAAACATATATATCAATCAAAATACACTTCTTGTAATCCTGGGAAAAATAAAACATAGAAATTGGTGAGATCAGGTCCTCGGTAAGGATAACAATACAGTGGAAACATTCATAAATAAGCATAAACATTTAAGACAATGAATAACTAAAACAAAAGCCTTTTAAACATTAAATTCAGAATAATATGGAAAAAATAAAATGAATTAATTCAATTTAATTATTCACATGGATATTCTACTACTCGAATAATCACATGCAATATCACTAACCACTTTCATAATGATGGAATACATAACGCCAGACTATCATAACCACATAGTCAAGGCCTGGTTCCAAGATTAAAATAATATTTTTGTTAAGGCCTTGTGTTGAGGCACTAGTTTGTCGCATGAGACCTAACGATGCATTGAGGAGCTATAGCAGGCACCACCCGTCAATTACTAAGTCCAACGCATTCCTCATATGAAAAGGTGTAAACATAACATAAACATTCGTATTAAAACTGGGATGCGAAATTTCAATACATTATCCATAAAACATGAATGGTAAAAAAATAACACATCCATAGTCAAACATATCACAAAACGTTCAATACAATATCGAAGATTTTTATAATTATAAATCAACCTCAATCAAAAATAATATCTAGTAAAGGATGCTGACATAGTTGAAAATGATGAGTAATACTTTTTGAGAGAAATATCCTTTTTGTAAAATCATTTAAAAGTCACACATTTATAAAGGAATTAATTTAAAAGATATTTATGAATCAAAGTGTCCCATACCAATTTGAAACTTTTAAGAAGAAATATCATTTCAAAACATTCATGTCCATATATATAAATCCTTAAAATCATTTTGAAAACATGGACATTAATAAAAAATATTTAGAAAGATAAATCTTTAAAACATTTAAAATTATGATATTGATAAATTTTACCTTTCAAAAATCCTTAAAATATTCATTTTGAAATCATTTTTATGAAAAATGGACATTGATGATAAAAATTCCCCAGTAAATACTTACACATAAATAATCTCGGATAATAATGATATTGAGGAATTAACTCTTACCAATTTGGTAACTTACGAAACATACACCCCATAAAAGAACTATCGTACAATGATTAAGTAAATACACATAAATTAAAGTGTATTACACAAAGAATACAATTATTGGCATTATATACACCACACAAAAGGTAATAGTGGAAATATGGCATGAATCTCACAGGAATAAAGAGTGAGATAAAAACCCCTTACCTTATGTCCGACTTGACCCGTTCATTCCTTAACATCCTGAATAATAAACTAAAGTTAATTTATACTTTCTTAAGAACCTTTTCAAGTTTATTATTCCTTTTATATTACTTATTACCATTTTATAATCATTATGTTATCATTTAAGTTAATAACGTTCGTTTTGTCGTTATTTGGCACATGAGTCAAAAATGAACACCTTAATGTTAAAAGTTGTTCACATGGTCAGAAGATCATTATATCTAGAATTATATTCATGATGTAAATATCATATATATCATATATATATATATGTATGTATTAATAATAGTACATATCATTTTGGGATAAGAATGAAATCTACCGTTAATGGAGACGGTAAGTCGTACGTACGCATGAACGCTACATTCATTTCTATTTCTTATTTTAATGAACTTAAAACATTATTATACATAGGTATATTATAATTCCAGTATAATATCATATATAATATCATTAAATCTATATTTTATACATCCCACATATGGTATTAACGAGTCATATCACTTTGAGGGGGCGGTAGTCCGCACTTCCTCAAATGAAATTATCGCGTTTACTCATAATAGAAACCATTAAGGTATTCTATAAAATAAACATACAGAATCATGAATAAAAAAACATAATATATATCATATATAAATATAGTGTCACCATAATTTCCACCATGAGAGGCGGTAGGAGGTAATTGAACAATCATCGTTTCGTGAGGCGTTAGTCTTCCATCCACAGAAACATTATGTTCGTCACCCATTAGATAGAGTTGTGTGTAAGTGTAATTCAAATACATATCATAACAACATCCTAGTATATTGATGATATTGGTGTTTTTATAAAAGAAAGTAATAAAAATAGTTTAGGGGTTGGAGGAGTAAAATAAAAGTAAAGAAATTAAGAGAAATTGTTACCTTTAATTTGGGTAACTTCCTTTGGTTTGAACCAAAAGGACTCCTTGAAGTGCCTTCTGCCTAAGTTGAGGTCTCTAGGATGAGGAGAGGATTGTAGGGAGCTTGATTGGGTAGAGTTTGGACGATCATTAAGGCTTGAGAGGTGTGATGAATTGGTTAGAAGTGGTCTCCTTTTATAAGGGGGAGGAGGGGCTCTTTAGGAAAGTGTGAAAATGTTATTTTATTATATAATGATATTCGGTTTCTAAAAGTCCAAAAATCATTAGAGTCAAATATGAGATGACTCGTGGAAAAAATTAAATCATCCAATAAGAATTGGAAATGTTTTGAATATTATTTTAATATTTATAATCTAATTTATTTAAATCATTTATTAATGAGGTAAATACTGCATCATTATATTATCTTAAATAATTTAATTAATTCAATGTCTAAAAATTATAGAAAATACCATGATGTAGGAAATATTTTTATATTTCAAATTAATATTTATAGTCAAAAATATTACTTATATAACACAATATAAAAATTAATTACTAAAAGATTTTTGTTTAAGTCAATTTTGTCTTTACATTAAATTAATTAATCTAGAGTGTCATTATCCTTCACAAGTGGCTCCATGGGGTCCCTAAATCGACCCAAATATTCTCATGGACGGAGATTACTCATACAATCATGTTAGGACATGTGTTATGGTAATTTTGAATTTTTACAATATTCTTTTTACCTTAAGTTACCCTATTTTCCTTTAACCGCAGTAAATAAAAGTAAAAAGATATTATTCACCAAAAATTGTTTTTATCTTATTGAACCACATTTTACTCATTGATGTTAACTATGTCTCTCATATTTTTGAAATTCTACTCACAGAAGTTGTAAAATTAATTTTAATGTGAATTTTCAAATTCTTCTAGGAGGAGGGTAAAAGACGGAGAAAAGTTCGATAAAATTTTTATATATCTAAAATTATTATAAACTTACTCAAATTAATTAAAATGAAATTATATTAGTATTATGTATCTATTTTTACATAAATTAATTTAAATAAAATAAATAATTATGTAAATAAAATTTGGTTTTAGACTATAACTCAGTGTTTTTCACTATTCATCAAAAAATGAAAGTTTTCAGGAAAAATATAGAAAATTCACCCTAGGATAATTTTGATATTACGAATTCAAAAATAAAGTCTATTTTAGCAAATTCAAAACATAGAAGTTTCATTTATTAATTTAATATTAATTCTCCTTGTCAAAACCAAAAGGCATATTTTTAAGAAATAATAACTATCAAAAGATTGACACTTGTTTATGTCCAATTTCAAAGTAAAATTACATATAATGGACAGAATTCGATTAAATGGTAAAAATATAACCTGTTTATACTTACAAACCATTAAAATGTATAATTTAACACTATAACTAATTTTGATTAAAAAATTTGTTTTTAATTAAAATATAGTATTTTTCACTATTCACCCAAATATGAAAGTTATCAGAAAAACACCAAAAATTTATTAAAACTAAATTATTATGTCCTGATTCTAAATAAGATGTTTATTTTGTCAAATTAAATATATAAATGTTTCAAATATTGGATTTTAAAAGGGTTCACCATTAAAAGATGGTAAAAGTGAATTTTTTGAAAAATACTTCTTTTATCTGAAAAAAATGAATTAGTTATTACATTATGTCTAAGAAACTCATAATATGGATTCTAAAATTATAAGAATTATATAATTTTTAAAATTCAGTTAATACTATTCATAACAGATTTTGAACGGCTGGTTTGGTAATCTTGTGGTGCACTTGAAATCGATGTTTCATGTAGTGAAAGTTATTAAATTACTTTGAAAAAATAATGTATTATGAAATATTGGGGTGTTACATTCTTCCCTCATTCAATAAATTGCATCCTCTCAATTTGAAATTGTTCTTCGAAAATAAAAGGTTGAAAATAGAAAATACCTTTGTGGGAAACCCACATCGGAAATTGGGTTAATAAAATTTAGTCATAATAAGGGGAAAAGGGGAATGAAGAAGTCACCAACAAATTATGATCTTGATTAGGGGAACATTAGTGGAAATTAGAGACACATAATTGGAGGAAAACATAATTATTTATATCGAGTGATTGAGGTCATCAATCACAAACAATTGTAGAATTGAGAGCCTCAAATCCATCAATCTATAATGATTTAAAATATCATTGGTTCCACAAAACATAAGGAATTAGGATAACACATTTTTATTTTTAATATCCCTTACCTAAAGTTTAAGAAATAATTTCTTCAAAGAATAAGAGAAGAAAAAATATAAATATATATATACTCGACAAGTAGAGTTCCATCCTTTAATTAATTCCTACCAAAAACTCATCTTTCACTCAAAAAGATAATAGAACTTAAAAGAATATTCTACTTATCCTATTCGTATAGGGTTAAAAAATGAATTCATAATTCATCTACCAGACCCTTTAAAAAAACTACATTTTTCAATCTAGGACATCACGTGGGTCAGTGATGGGTGATACACCCTTTTCGCCCTTCGGTTGTGCGTTCAAGTCTCGCGGCCTTGCCGGACGCGACGTGTTGCTGCCCGACCTCCGGGTTGTCTTTTTTATGGAAATCCAAAAATAATCTCAAACTAGAATTATTGAAAATACTTCTATCCAAACTCACAGTCAAAAAAATATAGGGAGGTTAAACATAATGAAGATCCTTTTTACCATGTAATAATATGTGAACACCTTCATCATGTATTCTTTTAAAACACTACCACATATTGAATTACCATAAAACCTTATAGATTACATTCATGATCCCTTATTAATCATATAATAATGGATATACTCCTTCTATCCAAAAATGTTGTAAACTCAAACAATGATGGAATATATACAAATCGTTAATCAGTTTCAAGGTAGTGAAGAATATCCAATATAATTTATCCAAATCAATCATGTATTATTCGAAAATAACTACCTCAGTATCAAAACCATATTAAGGTTTATCTTTCTCTCATCCATGTATTTTCCAAAAATATAACCTGCTATTGAGTCACTTTTCATGGTTCCAAAGAATCTCAAGTCCTTAATGAAATAATATTTCAGTACAATCCTTATATACTCCATAATTATTATAACCAGTACATCGTTGATACAACACTCAAATGACATAATTCTTTAATAACAATAGAATAAGTCTAATCATTCCTATTCATCTGAGGTAGTATCATAACATGGTTATTATCCAATTACATCATTTGCAGTATACTCTTATGAATGGGACATTGATTCGTGTAGTGTCCTAACACCTTGCAGATGAAGCATTGTACATTTGAAAAAAAAAATCATACCCTTGTAATCACGTACTTGGTGTCCCTTTTCTCCACACTTATAACAAACTCTCATTCCCTTCAAGTATTTACCAAGGTGATTCATTCCACATTTATCACATATTGGAAACTCATTCATTCCCTTATTCCCTTTATCCATCATTCTTTCTACCATCCTTTTCTTCTCTTGCTTCCCTTCAAAGCCATAGGATTCAAAGAATTCTTTACTGATCTTATGATACTATTCATTCATATGATGATAATACGTGGGAGACTATTTCCCTTCTAAATTTTGGCTTAATACCATGAATTATATGACCCTTCTTACTATTTGGATCATACGTATTGCTGGAGTTCTCATTCCTTCTACTGGGATCCAATTCTATATAATGTCATACACTAGATTAGTTTTTGAATTGAAATACATAATTCCAAACTTGTACACACTTAACATAAATTGAACATTTTATGGATATAATCCATAATCATAAAAATGTTTCCTTTGAGGAAGTATATACTCAAAAACCCTTCAAAATGTTTTTGTAAGGAAAATGAGAAATATCCTAAGCATATCCCCTGGGAGTGTCGTAACCAAGAGTGCAGCAAGGCCCATTGTTGTAAACCCTTTCTCGTTCGAGTCTAGCTCAAAGCGGTGTTTTCAGGTTTTACCCCTAGGTACATTTGTGCCAGAGCCGCCTCTAACTGCTTGTATCCAGACAATGATTTATTGCTCGGAAAACTCACAAAATCTCTACAATAAAAAAATTCTAGAAAGTTCTTCTATACTAATCCTCAAAGTCTATCTTGGGGTAATGTGCTCTAATTAGAGTTTATATAAATCTAGTTTCCAAGGTTATTGCTAAACTTCCTCTGATACCAACTGTAACGCCTCGACCCTAGTTACCCAGAGTCGGTGCATTATTTTAATACATTGGCATGATTACAAGGAATCATGTACCGAAGGACCGATCAGTTTAGTAGTCTTGGAAAATAGATTACATACATGAATGTTACATTACACATCATTACATACAAAATAGCATAAATAATCCTTTATGAATGCCATTATTCCCTTGTCTTGACCCTATATATCAATAACAATACACTTCTTGGAATCCAAGGAAAAATAAAACATAGAAATGGGTGAGCACAGATGCTCATTAAGGATTAAAAATACCACGGAAACATTCATAAATAATTATAAACATTTAAGGCAATGTATAACTAAAACAAAAGCCTTTTAAACTTGAACTTCAGCATAATATGGAAAAAATAAAATGAAGTAATTCCATTTAATTATTCACTTTTATATTCTACTAGTCGAATAATCACAAGCAATATCACTAACCACTTTCATAATGATGGAATTCATAATTCCAGACTATCATAACCACATAGTCAAGGCCTTTTTCCAATACTAGAAATAATATTTTTGTCAAGGACTTGTGCCAAGACACTAGTTTGTCTCATGAGACCTACCGATGCAGTGACAAGCTATAGCGGGCTCCACCCATCACTTATTAAGTCTAACGTATTCCACATATGAAAAGGTTTAAACATAACATAAACATTCGTATTAAAACTGGCATAAGAAATTTAAATACTTTACCCATAAACCATGAATGGTATAGAAATAACACATCCATAGTCAAACATATCACAAAACCTTCAATAAAATATGCAAGGTTTTTATCATAATAAATCAACCTCAATCAAAAATAATATCCAGTAATGGATGCTGACATAGTTGAAAATGATGAGTAAAAATTTTTAAGAAAAATATCCTTTTTGTAAAATTATTTAAAAGTCACACGTTTATAAAGGGTGTAATTTAAAATATATTTTTGAATCAAAGTGTCCCATACCACTTTGAAACTTTTTAAAATAATTATCATTTCAAAACATTCATGTCCATATAAATAAATCCTTAAAATCATTTTGAAAACATGGACATTAATTAAAAATATTTAGAAAGATAAATCATTAAAACATTTGAAATTCTGATCTTAATAAATAGTACCTTTCACAAATCCTTAAAATATTCATTTTGAAATCATTTTTATGAAAAATGGACATGGATGATAAAAATGTCCCAGTAAATATTTACACATAAACAATCTCGGATAATAATGAGATTGAGGAATTAACACTTACCAATTTGGTAACTTACGAAACAACCACCCCATGAAAGAATTATCATACAATGATTATGTAAATACACATAAAATAAATTGTATTACACAAAGAATACAATTATGGGCAGTATATACACCACACAAAAGGTAATAGTGGCAATATGGCATGAATCTCACAGGAATAAGGAGTGAGATGAAAACCCCTTACCTTGTGTCCGACTAGACCCGTTCGTTCTTTAACATCCTGAATAATAAACTAAAGTTAATTTCTACTTTCTTAATAACCTTTTTCAAGTTTATTATTCCTTTTATATCACTTATTACCTAGTTATAAACAT
Organism: Viscum album; assembly: GCA_963277665.1. Classification (NCBI taxonomy): domain Eukaryota; kingdom Viridiplantae; phylum Streptophyta; class Magnoliopsida; order Santalales; family Viscaceae; genus Viscum; species Viscum album. Next base: position 150,379,919 of record OY728148.1, read on the forward strand.
TATGTAATCATTTAAGTTAATAACGTTTGTTTTGTCAATATTTGGCACTTGAGTCAAAAATGAACACCTTATAGTTACAAGTTGTTCACATGGTCAAAAGATCATTATATCCAGAATGATATTAATGATTTAAATATCATATATATCATATATATCATATATATATATATATACATGTATTTATAAAAGTACATATCATTTTGGGGTAAGAAGGAAATGTACCGTTCGTGGAGACGGTAAGATGTACGTACGCATTAACGCTATATTCATTTCTATTTCTTATTATAATTAATTTAAAACATTATTATACATAGGTATATTATAATTAAATTATAATATCATATGTTATATCATTAACGTAATCATTTATACGTCCCACATATGTTATTAACGAGTCATATCACTTTGAGGGGTTGTAGTCCGCACTTCCTCAAATGAAATTATTGTGATTACTCATAATGGAAAATAATAACGTATTCTATGAATGAAAAATAAAAAAGATGTAAGAAAACAAAAACATAATATATATCATATATAAATACAGTTCCATTATAATGGACACCATGAGAGGCGGTAGGAGGTAATTGAACAATCATCGTTTCGTGAGGCGTTAGTTTTCCATCCACAGAAACATTCTGTTTTTCACCCATTAGATAGAGGTGTGTGTAAGTTTAATTCAAATAAATATCATAAAAACAACCTAGTATATTGAGGATATAGGTGTTTTTATAAAATAAAGTAATAAAATGAGTTTAGGGGTTGGAGGAGTAAAATAAATGAAAAGAAATTAAGAGAAATTGTTACCCTTAATTTGGGTAACTTCTTTTGGTTTGAACCAAAAGGACTCCTTGAAATGCCTTTTGACTAAGGTAAGGCTTCTAGGAGGATGATAGAGATTTAGGGAGCTTAATTGGGTTGTTTTTCGACGATCCTAAAGGCTTGAGAGGTTTGAAGAATTGGTTATATGTGGTCTCCTTTTATAAGGGGGAGGAGTGGCTCTTTAAGAAAGTGTGAAAATATTATTTTATTATATAATGATATTCGGTTTATAAAAGTCCAAAAATCATTAGAGTAGATGATAAGATGACTCATGGTCAAAATAAAATCATCAAATAATAATTGGATATGTTTTGGATATTATTTTAATATTTATAATTTAATTTATTTAAATCATTTATTAATGACGTAAATACTGCATCATTATATTGTCCTAAATAATTTAATTTATTCGATGTCTAAAAATTATAAAAAAATAAAATGATGTAGGAAATATTTTTAGGTTTAAAATAAATATTTATAGTCAAAAATATTACTTATATAACACTATATAAATATTAATTACTAAAAATTTTTTGTTTATGTCAATTTTACATTTACATTAAATTAATTAAAGTGTCATTATCATTCATAAGTGGCTCAATGGGGTCTCAAAATCGACCCAAAAATTCCCATGGTCAGCCATTACTCATAAAATTAGGTTAGGACATGTGTTAAGGTAATTTTGATTTTTTACAATATTCTTTTTACCTTGAGTTACCCTATTTACCTTTAACCGCGGTAAATAAAAGTCAACATTAATATTCACCAAAAATTATTTTTATCTTATTGAACCACATTTTACTCCTTGATAATAACTATGTCTCTTGGAGTTTTGAAATTCAACTCACAGAAGCGGTAAAATTAAGTTTTATGTGAATTTGCAAATTCTCCTATGAGGTGGGTAAAAGACGGTAAAAAGTTAGATAAAATTTTTATATAACTAAAATTATTATAAACTTACTCCAATTAATTAAAATGAAATTATATAAGTATTATGTATCTATTTTGACATAAATTAATTTAAATAAAATAAATAATTATTTAAATAAAAATTTGGTCTTAAACTATATCTTAGTGTTTTTCACTATTCATCAAAAATTGAAAGTTTTCAAAAAAAATAAATAAAATTCACCCTAATCTATGTTTGATATTCAAAATTCAAAAATTAAGTCTATTTTAAAAAATTAGAAACATAGAAGTTGAATTTATTAATTTAAAATTAGTTCCCGTTGTCAAAACCAAAAAGGCGTATTTTTAAGAAATAATAACTATCAAACGATTGACATTTGTTTATATCCTATTTCAATGTGAAATTACTTACAATGACCAGCATTGGATTAAATGGTAAAAATATAATCTATTTATTCTTCCAAATCATTAAAATGTATAATTTAAAACTATAAATTATTTTGATTAAAAAGTTGTTTTTAATTAAAATATTGTATTTTTCACTATTCACCAAAATATGAAAAATCAGAAAAACACCAAAAATTTATTGAAACTAAATTCTTATGTCCTAATTCTAAAGAAGAAGTTTATCTTCTAAAATTAAATATATAAATGTTTCGAATATTGGATTTAAAAAGGGTTCACCATTAAAAGATGGTAAAAGTGCATTTTTTGAAAAATAATTCTCTTATTTGAAAAAAATGAATTAGTTATTACATTATGTCTAAGAAACTCATAATATGGATTCTAAAATTATAAAAAATATATAATGTTAAAAATTCAGTTAAAACTATTCATAACCAATTTTGAATGGCTAGTTTGGTAATCTTGTGGTGCGCTTGAACTCTGTGTTGTGTGTAGTGCAAGTTATTGAATTGCTTTAAAGAAAAATGTACTATGAAATATTGGAGTGTTACAGTCCTTATAAAATGATTTTTTCTAATACTCTTTAGAAAAAACTATTGGCATATTCCATGGTATGTTTGGTTTTGAATATTTTAGCATATAGATTCTAAAGAAAAACCTTGTAAAATTTTGAAGAATTCCCCTCCCATTCCCTATATAAACCCACCCAAGAACCCATTAATCATCACAAAAACTCCTTGAATATCATCATAAATATGATATAATATCCCTATAGTCCTCCCAAATCACCCCCAATCTCCCAAGAATCCTCTCTCAAGCCTTTGGGATCACACATCCAAGTAAGGGATCCTCACTTTCCTTCCATTCTAATTTTTTTCCAAAGATTCATTTTATTGTTATAACCTTTTATTTTTTAATTTAAGATTATGGGTTCTATTTCCAAACCTCCCCCATACTTACCTTATTATATTTGTATGATTATATACCCCATTCATTCTCATTAATCCCTCCCATGTACACCCACCATAACAAAATTCCATAAGTGATTTTTCTCTCCTCATTTCCATTCAATAATTTCTCTTATATTATGCATCTAAAATTACATTTCATATGTTGGGATATTATGATCTATGATCCCATTAATTCCCATTTCAGGTATAAATTATTATATACCACTTTCCCTCTCATCATCCCATTTTATGAATCCCCATGTTATTATGTAACCGAAATTGCACGGTTATTTTTAATTCCAAAATCATTATGTAGTGAATAACATGACCATTTCTCTATCAATGGTATTCACCTTTATGAACATATTCTTATTTATTATAGAAATTAATGTATTTATTTTACATTCCTTTATCATCAAATAAATTATTATGTTGAATTAATCCATGTTATATGATCTATGTAGCATAATAAAACATAATATTGAATTGTTCATGTAGGGTGTGCCCTGATTGCACTCCAATGAATTGGGTAATGTTTAGTATCATGATATGTCATGTTGGTATAGAGGTATACCTTATTCTTTTAAATTAATTTTTCCATAATGTTGGTACAAGGGTTTACCATATTCCCATTATAGAAATGATGGAGTGTTTTAAGTTGTTTCCACATTTCCATGTTATGATCAGCATGCTATGTCATGAATTTATGTGCATGTTTCACTTATGATCCATTGATATACCTATTTCCTAACATGTACTGTATTATTCATAACACTATTTTTTAATCCCTTACTATGATTTATATCTCACCCTTTTCTTATATATGTCTTCACGTTATAGCATTCAATGCTAAGTAAGAAGCAATGTTATGGTTATGTAAAAGAAATTTTCAATAAAGATGTTGTATTTTATATATTATGTTGTCATGTAATGTTCTTAATCCCAAAATACACAATAATTATTGATATTATGGGTTTTATTAAGTTCATATTTTTTTAATGAAAAAAGTTTAGATGTGTAATAAAACTAGGGTTGTTATATTTTACATTATGATGGACACTCTGTAACACCGTAAGATTTTGTGATAAAAATATTAAAATTATTTTAATCTTTTTGATATTTTTCATTTCATGAAACACTAAAAATAGTTAATTTTATATTAAATCATTATGTATCACTTGAATTATACAAAATATAAAGTTAATCATGTGGTACAAAGAAGATAAATATTAGTTTTCTCTATATCGAACACCATAGTCAACTTATGTTACAAACAAGACTTATTTTTTATCGCATTCAATGAAACCACTATTTTAAAAAAAAATTGAAAAAAATATATATTATTAGTTAAAATAAAATTAATTTTTGAATTATTAATATCAAATTTATCATAGTGTAAATGATTGTTATTTTTTGAGAAACTTCATTTTTTGATGAGTTCTGAATAATTCCTTATTTTAGTTAAAAATCACCTCTTCGTTTAAATAATTAGTAATGTTAAATTATATTTTAAATTGGTTTATAAAGTCACAATATATAAATAATACATATATTAATACAATTTAGGTTATCGTAATCTTTTTTAAATTTAAATTTGATATGAACACTTACCAAGCATTTCAACATTTAACATTAAAAACTTACATTCTCACCATGTCTGCAGGAATAGCATTAAACAATATTTTCCCACATCTGGGGTTTAAATTTTATAAAACCAGACATACACAATGTTAATCATTATAATATTCTTGGTCTAATTAGATCAACAAAATTTTTCACCCAAAATATTAGTGAATGTGATTAAATTAATCATATTGATTACGGTAAGATTAAGCTTAATTATGGACTAAACCATAACAATAAGGATCACAATTACCTGGAAAATTGTCCAAATAACATTTTCTTTTAATAATTATACCATATCCCCTCTTTTTTAATATTTCATGGGTTATTTATATATTATTAAATGTTAATTTCCTATATAAATGTTTATGTAATGGAAAAGAAAAAAGGAAACCTTCCATACCTTAAAATCTTATAAAAATTTGAGATATGAAAAAAACACCATATTTTCAGTTATACATATCATTTTGAAATATAAATTTTTTTTTGTTATCATAACAATTTATAAATATTTTTTAGAGATGATTTAATTACTCAAAATTCCTACAAAACACCAATATTGTGATTATTTAGTTAATAATTAACAAAAATAAATGATACTATAAATGTTAAAAATGAAGTAAATTGACTAAATTATAGTTTATAATTGTTTTTGTAGAATAATATATCATTTTACACATATTTAAACTCATTATATTTGAATTCCAATATTTTTTTACATTTTAAAATTGAAATTAAATAAGTAATGTGAAAGTGACATTAATATTATTTTACAATAAATGATAGTTTATTCATTGATTTAACATTAATAAAAAATAAATATTATAAAAAGTGAATTATTAGTGTTATTAAATATTAAATATGGTATATTAATGGAAAAATTTGTCTTTTATAATTAATATATGGATGCATATATTGTAAAAACATTTTTTTAGCACAGTTCGGGTTTAAGCGGTGTTTTTGCACAACACATGTGTTTGTTTTAAAATTAATTTACAAAGTAGAAGATATTTTTAATTTATAAACTATAAATAATATTAATAATTCAATGTATTTATTTTTTTTAATAAATCTCAATTTATATTAATTTTAATGGATTAATTACTTAGGTTATAAAACTAGTTGCTTTAATAAAAATCAAAATGATTAAACTGGGGAATCATTGTAGATAAGGAACCAAATTATTAAAATGCACATATTTTTTGTGCGCATATGGTTTTTTTCGAAAATTATTCAAATTTAATCCATTATTTATTAATTTTTTTGGCACATAAGGTTTGTTATACCTCCCATTAATGAAGACCTTTTGTTATTTATAAGAGTGCCACTCGTATTCCACTATAAAACGGAATTCACTCTCCCTCTTCTTCACACCTCTCAATCTACATAGGTTCAGACAATTTTTGCACAATACACATCCCAAAATCCCTCCCTTAGTCTTAGAAACCTATCCTTTGGATGAAATAAATCCCATTAATCATGTTGGAACAAACCAAAATGAGTTACCTGATTTAGAGGTAATGAATTCTCTCCAACTCCTTTCTTTTCTTTTCTTTCTCCACCCTCTCCACTCTTTTTCTTACATGATTGTATAAAAACACAACTATCAGAAATATAATGGTATTTTTTATGCTAATTTTTCAATTTACACATCATCCTCTTACATCTAATGGGTAACAAACATAATGTTTATTTGTACGGAGAACTACCACCTCACCAAAAGATGATTGTTCATTTTTCCTTTACCACCTCTCATGGTGGACATTATGATGAATGATATGTTTATATATGTAATATATTATATTTATAATATCTTTTGTATTATTTATTCCTTTTAAAACACATTATTTTTTTACTTTCCATTTGGAATAAATATGGTAATTTCATTTCAGGATGTGTGGATTACCACCTACTCAAAGCGATGTGATTCATTCACACACTACATGGAATGTATTATGGATGGTTTTAGTGAAAATATATGATATATATGATATAATAATGATACTTTAATTATTAAATAAACACATATATAGATACTTATATGTGGTTTTCTTTCTTTCATTCAATATAACAGTAAAAATAGAAACAGCACTCATGCATACGTACGGCTTATCGTCTCCCTAAATGGTGTATTCCATTTTGTACTTATATGATATATATATTATTATTATACACTTATAATTTATATAAATTATATTATATCATTTATTACTTTCTTTAATTCATTATATAAGTATATAATCCAAATATATAACAAATTAAGACACATGTGAACAAAAAAGAGAATATTACCTGTAGTAAAACCACAAAATAAGATTGTAAACAAGAGGGTAATATAATGCTTTAATAAAACCACATGTTTTATTGTATATAAAAATATTATTATATAGAATATTTATAAAAAACTCACATTTAATATAAAGTAGTATTGTTTGAGTACGAAGAGATTCAAGACACATAGTAAGAGAATTTCATCTCAATTTTTATTTTTGTGAGATTCATGCTTTATTCACTACCCTTTCCTATTATGTGGTGCGTATACTACCCATAAATGTATTATATGATTATTATACATAAATATATTTTTCTTTACATGTACATTTGATTATATTTATTTCATGGGGACTATGATTCAATAGTTACAAAATTGGTAAAAAAAACAAATTTCTCAATTTTCCTTCTTTGAGACACATGTCATGTAATACACATATATTTTTCCATGAGATGTATAAAATTCATTTGAAATGATATATCATGAATAAATTTATATTAATGATATTTTAAGATTAAAATAATTTCATTCTCTTAAATTTGGAGTATGGTTCATGGTTACCATGTTGTAAGAGTTTATTGAAACAATCTAATCGCATTTTGAGATTTCTTTAGATTATGTTTCCTTAGATGAAATATTATAATCCATATCCCAAGAAAATTCATGGATTTCATTCTCATGCCTTTATTCATGATATATGCTTTTATTGTTTCCATTTATCTTGTATTTTTACATAATATAGTTATGAAATCATTTTTTTGAAAGCCCACATTAACCCTATCTTCAGACAAAAATACGTGTTCCGTAGAAACCATGATTTATAAAAATGGTTTCTAATGATATTATAATAATATCCTATTCTAATTAAAATAAAGTTTTAGTTTTTCATATTTTATTAATGATTTAAAATGAATGTTCTTTTTTCTTTCCAAACGACTCATTTTTCTAACCTTTTGACTATGCAAAATGAATGTTCTTTTTACCTTGTACAACATATACGAATTGACCCACCACCAATTATTTAAAGCTTTATTTTCATGTTTAGAAGGTTATTTTTTAGTAAAATGTTTTGAAAATATTTTTTCAAAGAAATTTTTTTCAAAATCTTTTCAATCACCATTTATAAGTTTTCAAAGAAAATTATTTCAAAATTATTTTCAAGCTTCATTTATAATTTGGTAGGGAAAATAGCTTTCAAAACGTTTTCAAGATATATTTATATGTTTTTAAAGAAAAAAGGCTTCAAAAATGTGTTAAAATATTTAATTATATTATTTCAGGTATATTTTCAATTAGATGGTTTTAAAAAGTGTTTTCTGTTTTAAAAAGTATTATTCAAATAAAAAAGGATATTTTCCTCAATAAATATTTTCAAAATATCATTCCATGTTATTTTCCATCTAAGATGACATTTCTTTATGTTACTCATTCCCTTATACGAATTTATTCAATGTTTCCATTAATAGTTTTTTATGGTTAATGTTTTTATGGAATTATTCTTATTATAATAATTTCTCTTCCACCCGTTATATTCTTTTGAAACCTACTTATTTGCACGTGTTATGTTATTGATGAAATGATTATGAAACTAGTATTTTTTCATAGGATAAGATATTATTAAATGTTTATTATACCCATTTCATTTCATGGGTTATGATATGATTATTTATGATTTTGTGGAACATGAATGAATTATTTCATTATGTGATGGGTGGGACCTATATCTCTCTTCTATGCATCAGGTAGTGATAAATTTTTAATGAGCTTGGATGGTGCATGTGAGGGAATCCCTAGACGAAAACATGTGGGTACATGGGTTGAATTCCATTTCCAAGCCCCAAATAAGAGCTTATAGGGGAGTAAATCCCAATCCCAAAGCAAGAGGGTACAGTGTGGACTTTCCATGATAGAAACAAGAGAGAATATGGGAGGACATACAAAGCCCGATAAAAGAGGGTAACCAGAGGACATCCCAAGACAGAAAAAAGAGGGTATATTTGACGAAATCCTAAGACTGGAGAAAGATGTTACATGGGAGGACCTCCTAATCCCAAAACAAGAGGGTACGTGGGAGGGAATCCCAAGCCCAAATTAGGTACGCGGGTGATTAACCCAAGGCTAACAAGTTGCAAAGGCCTTGGTAGGCCACCTTGACATAAGGTTTTTATAGGCTTATGTGTTTCCAAAATTCCATGTTTTATTACTATGATATGATTTCATGGATTTTGTTCATTAGTTCCTTATGATTCATATCTTATGAACTTCCAATAAATATTATGATCACTAATATGCGGTGTATGATCTTCAAATGTTATGATAATGTTACATACCCTTTTTCATGTTATTTTTATACATTTCATTTATTTATCCTTTCTGAGAATCTGAGCTCGCCCCTTTCTTATGTTTCCTTTCCCCAAGATATGAAAAAAGGTTTTTGGTATGGGTACTAAATTTAGAGATATATTTTAGATATGTTTAATATATTTTTCTAGGATAAAAGCTTTTGTTTCCATGTTTCCAAAGACATCAAAATATACAAGTCCCTAGGCATGTATTTTTTGTAATGTACCTGATATTCATCAAAAATAATGTAATATAGATGTATGATAAGCCTGTTTATCTATAGTTAGTATCAAAGGAATGTTTTATTCAACCTTCCAAAATAGGGATGAGAAAAATTTAGGGAGATACCATGGTATATTTATATGGATATTATTGATGTCTCTAAGGATAAGTATAAGAATGATTCAACATTTAGAAAAATGACATAGAATTTTTTTGAAGGATAGAGTGAGTGGATTCCTAGAAATGCATCCCTCTCTAGATACTAGGAGTGTATTTGGATCTGGAATCAGATGTAACTTGGGGTAACAACTTTGAAAAGATGTATGAGGATGAAATCTGAGTAATCTGGTACATGACAACAGTCCTTGGTGCACACCCAGTATGACACTCCCGGGGGATATTCTATGAAAGTTCAAAACACTTCACGAACCATCATGAAGGATTTAAATATATTATGAATATAATAACATAGGATAAAACTATGGTTTCAAAGATTAAAGAAGTATGACCCATGATTTAGGCAACCTATAAGTAATTTTTCAGAATTATACGCTATCCTAATATGATAATTGTTTCTCACATTATTCCCTCTACTTTTTATAAGTGGAGAGAACTCAAATGATCATGATTCACATTTAATGTTTCAGAAATGGAAATTATGGTCATTATGAGAATTGATTTTCCAAGTGGAAATCTCACAAAGATAATCAAAATAGTGGTATGACTATTGGTTATACTTATGAAGATAAAGATACCTCAAAAAACATGTGAAAGGTATATAACGTTATTCTTGTATTTTTTACATTAAACATAAGAATAATAATTAGATTGAGGTCAAGGAACCTTAATACATGATTCTTATTTCATATTATTGGAAAGATGTATGAAGGAATAATTTGATGAGGCCGAGGTATTGGTTTAATAACAAAGTTTGAGGAATGATGTATTTATGTTTTTGAATTGAAATATTATGTTTTATGAATTGTAAATTATATGATTATTTTTAGTATAAATTTTCATCAAGGGTTGAAAACGACATATTTGATGGTGATGAATACATAAAAAACGATTTCATGTAAAGGTTATATTTTTATTAAATTAATGTAACCCTTAATTAATGCATGATGTTGAGATAATGATGTTTGTATAAAGATATGATGGATGTGAATAAGAAAATTTTATGGTACGGATTACCCTAGAACAGATTATTAACCCAGTGTTCTATGTCATCAAGGATGAAGTTAAAATCTTATTGGATTTAAAGAATATATCCAATAATAATTGGAATAAAAAACCATGAATGTTTTCAAAATGGATTTATGGTAAATAAGGTTGTTACCGTGTTTCATGGGAATATACGTTGAGGGTATTAACATGTTTGGAATGTGACAACCAAGTGGTACATTGTAATATATGGGGGATCAATATTAATCTGATTACATGACATTCATTCTAAATCTTTTAATTTTCATCTTTCATAAGGGTTATAAGGTCAACCATTTTGGGAAATTTTAAGTTAAACATAAAATGATATCAGCAGGATTAAAATTTTATCTTTACATCTAAGTATTTATGTATATTGGATAGCATGTTAAAATTACATTATGGTGACTATAATTGATTGGATGGCATATCATAGATCTCATGATCTATTAGTAGTTCATGAATGAAAAATTCACCTCCCTTTTTAGATGAAGTGGATCAAAGAACAATAAAGGGTGAGGTTATCCTGAAATCATGCAAGTATAACATTTCATGAAAAAAATTTAACTTCTTGAAAAATGATCTTGAAACCAAAAATTTTATCCTATTACCTTTTTATCTAATGAATTTGATGGTCCCTAAATTATTTTAGGATTTATGGCTTTTTTATTTTTAACATTCTTCTAACATTTTTCTCTATCACACTACATCAGAACTTGATAGTTATATTTTTCTTCAATGTACATGTTTTAACTTCGCGCCTATGTTCCTATATGAGGAAACCTAGTTATGTATTACTTTAGGTAACCGTTATGGTTCCGACATTAACTTTTTAAGGGAAGTTTAAATATTAATTTTCACGATATCGGTTTATATGAATGAAACTTTCAAGTATTAAACCTTTGATAACCTAGAATAATTTTTTGGTGAAATTCATTTTAAGGGGGTAGGGTGTAACACCATAATGATTTTGTGAATAATTTTTTCTCAATTTTTTTTTTCTTTTTGATATTTTTCATTTCAAACAAAACTTAAAGTAGTTTATTTTATATTAAATCTCAATGTAAGGATTTCATTATATGAAAAACCAATTTAATCACGTAGTACATGCAGTACAAATTTTATCTTTCTCTATACAGAACACTGAGGTAATATTATGTTACACGCAAGACCATGTTTTTACCTCCTTTTAATGGTGCACCTATATTAAAAATAAATTTTTATATTTTTAAATATTTTATTTGTAAAAATAAAATTCATTTTTTAATTTGTAATATCAAAATTATCTTAGAGTGATTTTTTTCTGGGAAACATCATTTTTTGAAGGGGGTGAAAAATAATGTATTTTAATTAAAACCTACAACTTAATTTAAATAATTATTATTGTTAAGTTATATTTTAAATTAGTTTATAATGTCAAAATAAATCAATTATATATAAATTAATCCAACTTAGGTCATTGGAATCATTATTATATTGAAATTAGATATAAACACTTACTTAACTTTTGAAAGTTTTACATTAAAAACCCGCTTTATCACCACATGTGCGGGATTAGATTTAAACTTAATAAAAATACTATACAATATATAGTTTACAGTAAGTGTTATTTAATATTAAATATTTTCTGTTAATGTACCAATTTATCTTTTATAATTTATATGTTGACTTAGAGATTTTGAAAATAATTTTTAGCAGGGTCCGGGTTTAAGCAGTGTTTCTGTGCGTCACATGCATTTGTTTTAAAATTAATTTTCCAAAAGCAATATAATTTTATTTTATAATTTATAAATCATATTAAAAATTAATTTTATTTATATTTTATATTAAATCTCACTTTATTTTAGTCATAAGGGTTAAATTACATAGTTAATAAAACTATATTCTTTAATAAAAACCAAAATGATTAAATTGGGGAATCATAGAATTAAGGAACCAAAATGTTAAAATGAAAATATTTTTGAGTGTTGGTTGTTTTTAAGTCCATTATTTTCCATTAATAAATTATTTTTTCATTTTGGGTTCACATTAGATAAGTTATACCTCCCATTAATGAATACCTTTTGGTATTTAAGAGAATACCACTCACAATCCACTATAAAAATGAAAGAATTGTCCCTCTTTATCACACAACTAAAACAACTTAGTTTTGGACAAGATATTTCCAATAAACATCCCAAAATACCTCCCTTACTATTATAATACTCTACTTGTTCAAAAATTAATCAAACCAACCCTTTTCGCACAGAACAAAAATAGCTACCCGATTTAGAGGTAACGAATTCTCTCAAGATCTTTTCTTTTATTTTCTTTATACACCCCCTCCACTATATTAATTATATGACTGTATAAAAACAATATTATCTCTAATATACTATTATTATTATTTTCTAAATCTTTCTCATATACTTACAGGCACCTCTATCTAATTGGTAATGAACATGTTGTTTCTATCTATGGAAAACTACCACCTCACTAAACGATTATTGTTCATTTTTACTTTACTGAATATTATATATATGTCATATATTATATTTATTATGTATTTAATCTCATTTATTCCTTATAAAACACATTTATTTCTTACTTTCCATTTGGTGTAAATATGATAATTTCGTTTTAGGAAGTGTTGAATACCACCCCCTCAAAGTGAAGTGATTTGTTCACACACTCAATGGAATTTATTAAGGATGGTTTTAGTGAACTTATATGATATATATAATACAATAATTACAAGTTAATAATTATATATATTAATATATTTATTTATTTATTTATTTCAATATGAAAATAAAAATACAAAGAGATCATGCGTACGTACGACTTACCCTCTCCATTAACGGTGTATTCCATTTTGTATTTATCTATTATATTGATTTTTATAATATAAATACATGATATTTATATCATTATTTACACTCTTTAAATCATCATATATGTATAAGAAAAAAGATACCACAAATTAAGAGACATACAAAGAACAAAGCGAATATTACCTAAAGTAAAACGTTAACATAGGATTGTTAAAAAGTGGGTGATATAGGGTATTAATAAAACCATATATGGTATTAGATATAATATTATTATTATTCAAAATATTTATAATAAACTCCCACTTATCATACATAAATTTTTCATAAGTATAAATAGAGTCAAGACACAAGGTAAGGTAATTTCATCTCACTTTTTATTTTTGTGAGATACATACTTTATTCACCATCCATTCCATTTATGTGGTATGTATACTGCCCATGGATGTATTATATGATTATTATACTTAAATATATGTGTATTTACATATCAATTTTATAATATTTATTTCATGGGGACTTTGATTCAATAGTTTCCAAATCAGTAAAATGATTTTGCCTCAATTTTCCTTCATTAAGTCATATGCCATGTAATGCACCTATATTTCTTCAAGAGGTGTATAAACTTCCATAAAATTATTATATCTTGAATCTATTTAAATTAATGATATTTTAAGCTTCATTTAATTTTATTATCTAAAATGGGGAGTATGGTTCAAGTATTCTAAGTGGAATGTGTTCATTGAAACAATATCATTGCTTTTTGTGATTGTTTGTGACTATGTTTCATTTAGTGACATATTATGATCCACCTCTCAAGAACACTCATTAGTTTAATTATCCTCTATTTATTCATGATATATTCATTTTATGGTAAAATATATTCATTATTTGGTACACAATATAGTTAATAAAGTTATTTTAATATATCCCACCTTTAAACTCTCTTAGGTCAGAGATCTGTGTTCCTTCAAAACCATGTTTTCTAAAAAGGGTTTCAAAGAATAGTCTACTAATCTCCTATGATCATTAAAATAATTTTTTAAACATTTTTTCTTTTAAAAATTATTTTAAAGGAATAATCTGGTTTTTTTAATGATACATTTTTCTATCCTTTTTACCATACAAAAAGAATGTTCTTTTTACCTCATACAACACAAACAGATTTACCAATTATCAATTATTTCAAGGTTTATTTTCAGGTATAAAAGGTTTTTTTCAAGAATTTTTTTTATAATATATTTTCAAAGAATTGGTTTTAAAAAGTTTTTCAATATCATTTTATAACTTTTCATGGAAAATGTTTTTCATGAAATATTTAAGCTTCTTTTAAATCTTTTCATAGAAAATGGTTTTTAAAAAGCTTTAATGATCTATTTATATATTTTCAAAGAAAAAAGGTTTAAAAATGTTTTCAATTATTTATTTATAATATTTAAAGTTTATTTTAATGAAAATAGTTTTAAAAAGGTATTTATGTTTTAAATATCATTTTTTATTTAATAACGGTTATTTTCTTCAAGAAATGTTTTCAAAATATCATTCCAAGTTATTTTCCATCTCTGATGACATCTGCTGATGTTACTCAATCCCTTATAAGAAATAATCTAATTTTAACATTCTTATTCTTTATTAAATGTTTTATGTTTTGGTGTAATGGTTCTTATGAAACTTGTTTCTATTACATGGGTTATATTCTTTTGAAACCCACTTCTTTTCATGGGTAATAGTTTTGATGAAATGATTATGAAAACTATATTTTTACATAGGTTAAGATATGATTACATGTTTATGAAACCCATTTCATTTCATGGGTTATGATAAGATTTTATATGATTTTGTGGAAAATGTATTAATGATTTCATTATGATATAGTTGGGGTTAATATCTCCCTCCAATACATTGGGTAATGATAAATGTTTTATGAGCCCAAATGGAACCTTGGAGGAAATCCCAAGACCAAAACAAGAGGTTACATAGGAGGATATCCCATGCCCGAAGAAAGAGGGTGCATGGGATGACCACCCAATCCTAAAAGAAGAGGGTATATCGTAGGAAATACCAATCCCAAAGAATGAGAGAACATGGGAGGATCTCCAAAGAATAAAACAAGATGGTATATGGGAGGAAATCCTATGCTTAAAACAAGAAGGTAAACATGAGGACATCCCAAGCCCGAAACAAGAGGGTACACGGGAATACATCCTACGCTTGAAATATGTGGGTACATGGAAGGACATACCAAGACCAAAGTAATAGGGTACATGGGAGGTAATATCATTCAAAAAGTAGGTATATGGGTGATTAACCTAAGCCTAATAGTTCACAAAGTCCTTGGAAGTCTACCTTGACATAGGGTTTTTATATTCTTAAGTGTTTTCCACAATCCCATGTTTTATTCCTATGTTATAGTTTCATGGATTATGTTCATTAATTCATTGTTATTCAGGTATAATTAACTTCCAATATTTTTTTTGATCTCAAATATGAAGGGTATGATTTTCAAATGTTATTCTCAAGTTCAATACCCTTTTGTGTATGTTATGCTTACGCATTTCCTTTATTTACCCTTTCTGAGCATCTAACCTCACCCCTTTCATATGTTTCATTTCCACTGGTTATAAATAAAGGTTTTAGGTAGAATTAATAAATTTTTATATCTTTATGGGATATTTATAAGGCCATTTATTCTGATAGAAGAGTTTTTTTTCATGTTTCCTAAAACACGAAACTATTAGGGTTATAAAGATTTTTTTTAATGTAGCGAATATTCTTCTAATATTTTGTAATATCCATGTATGTTAAGTTTGGGTTTCTATAAAATATATTTATATATGGCTTATATTATATTTATTATGTATTTAAGATTTTTTATTACTTTTACAACACATATATGTTTACTTTCCATTTAATGTAAATAAGATACTTTCATTTGAGGAAGTATGGACTTTGTTCCCCTCAAAGTGATGTGATTCATTCACACACTCATGGAATGTATTAAGGATGGGTATAGTGAACATATATTATATAAATAACATTATTATTTAACTTTAATTATATATTATGCATATATACATATATTTCATTTTATTTCTTTCTTTCAATACGACAATTAAAACTGAAATGGTGTTAATGTGTATGTACGACTTACCGTCTCCATGAATATTTTATACCATTTTGTACTTCTATATTATATAGATTATTATAATAAAAATATAATTAATATACATGATATATATATTATCATTTGTATTCTGGAGTCCTGATATAATTATAACTATTGAAGATATAAACAATTAAGACACATGCAAAGAACAATGATGATATTACCCGAAGTGATACCATAACATAATATTATTAACAAGAGGGTAATGTGAGTTCATAATACAACCATATATGGTATTATATATAATAATATTTCTCTTTAAAATATTTATAACAAATTTTATTTTATTATACAGGTAAATGAGTACGATGAGAGTCAATACACAACGTAATGGAAATTTCATCTCACTTTTATTTCCATGAGATACATGCCTTATTCAACACTCAATTATTTTTTCTAGTTTATGTAATTACCATGAATGTAATATATTTTTATTATACATAAATATTTGGGCATTTACATATCCATTTTATAAACTTTATTTCAAAGGGTTTATGTTTCAACATTTTTCAAATTGTTAAGATAGTTTTGTCTCATTTTTCCTTCTTTGAGACTGATACTTTATTATGCACATAAATTTTTGTTTTGAGTTGTATACACTTCCATTTTACATTTAATATCATGAACTTATTTATTTTCATGATATTTTATTATTCACATAATTTCATTTTCTTAAATGTATTTTCTGATCCCAAGTTACCAAGTAGTAATGTTTTAGTCAAACAATATCTTCGTTTTTTGAGATTGTTAATGATTATGCTTCCATTGATGAAATTTTATGATCAATATCTCTAGAATTTTCATGATATTTCTTAAACTATATATTTTCATTATATATTCATGTATTGGTACAATTATTCCACTATTTGGTACATAAGATAGTTAATAATGTGTTTTTAAGAAAGCTCGGATTTACCCTCTCTTCAGTCGAAAATCTGTGTTCCATCAAAACCATGTTTTGTAAAAAAGATTTCCAAGAATATTATAATATTATACTATAATAATTGAAAAAAATTGTTTCTCTTTTTTCTATTTTACCAATGTTTTAAATTTAATATTAGGTTCTGTTTAAGAATGATGGATTTTTCTATAGTTTTTATAGTGTAAAAGGAATGTTTTCTTCACCTCATACGGCATGTACAGATTTACCGATTGTCATTTATATAAATCATCCTTTTCATTTTTAAAAGGTAAATTTCTATGAAATTATTTTTAAAATTATTTTCAAATAAATGGGATTCTAAACATTTTAATGTTTCTTTCATAAGTTTTCAAGTAAAATGGTTTATAAAACATTTTTAACTTTTCTTTATATGTTTTAAATGTTATTCTCAATGAAATGGAGTTCAAAATGTTTTCAATATTTCATTATAAGTTTTTGATATATTTTTATAAAAAAATATTTTCAAAATTTATTGAATATTATTTTATATGTTTCTAAGAAAAAAATTTCAAAATGTTTTTAAGATTATTTTTTAAGATTTCAATGAAATGTGTTTTCAAAATTATTTCAAGTATTCTTTATAAGTTTTCGATTTATTTTCCAAGAAAATTATTTTTAAATAATTTTATTTACTAAAATGCTTTTTTCAAATAAGATATGATATTTTCCTAAAGAAATATTTTTGAAATATATTTCAAAAATATTTTCCATCTAAGACAGAATCCATTGATTTTACTCATACCATTACAGTAAATGATCTAAAGGTTACTTTCATATTATTTCAACTAATAAGTTATTATTAATCTCATGGTATTTATGAAAGTAATTTATCTTTCATAGGATATATGTTTATGAAATATATTTCCCTTTCATGGGTTATATTTTTATGAAATCTATTTCCCTTTCATGAGTTATATATTTATGAAATCCATTTCTCTTTCATAGGTTAGGCTTCCAATGAAATGGTTATAAACCCTATATCATTTTAAATAGGTTATTATATGTTACATTTTTATGAAACTCATTCCATTTCATGGGTTAAGATGTGATTTTTTATTATTTCATGGAACATGTATGTATGATTTTATTATGATATGGGTGGGACCAATATCTCCCTCCAATATATTGCATAAAGATTTTTATCTCATGAGATATACTGATACGATCTTAGAAGTGAACCTTTACTACTAAGACGGTCATGGGAGTGAACCCTAATAACCCAGATGGAATGAGGAGTGAACTAATGCTACTAATATGGAAATGGGAGTGAACCATGACTGCCAAGATGGTATGAAGAGTTAACCGATACTAATAATATTTTCTTGACATCGATTCCTTGGAAATAGTGAAAGTCATATTATATGCTTTTGTGTCTACCACAATTACATGTTTTATTCCTATGATATGATCTCGTGGAATATGTTCTTTATTTCTTTATGATTCATGTCTTTTAAACAATCATTATTTATACTATGATTCATGTTTATGATCTTTGATACACATTGTATGATCTTCACATATTTTGATCATATTATCATAATATTATGCTCATGTTTATGCTAACATGTCTACCTTATTTACCCATTCTGAGAATATAAGATCACCCATTTTTATGTATCATTCCCTTATGTTATGAAGATACATATTATGTTTGGTGTGTCTAATAAGTGTAACAGTCCAGAAGAACCTAGTGGGAGATGATATAGCTCAATTATATACCAGTGTTTTTGTTTCCTTGTTTCCAAATGGCAAGAATTGTATGGTCTTTGGATGTTTGTTTTTATAATTATTTTAGTATTCTGCATATGTTATGTAATGTAAATTTTTGGAAATGTGGGGGTCTCTATAGTTGGTATCAGATAAGAGGTTTAGTTATCCTTTGGAATGTTGGATGATAAATTTTAAGTAATATCCCTATGTATATTTCTAAGGATATGTCTAGGGATGTCTCTAAGGTTAAATATAAGGATAAGTTGACTTTTAGGAAAATGTCCTGTAATTTTGATATAGTATAGAGTGAGTGGATTCCTAGAAATACATACATATCCGGACACTACAAGTGGGTGTGGATCTAGCATAGATATACCTAGGGGTAATAACTCTGAATAGATGTCTTGGGCCTGTCTCTGGATAATCTGGTACCCGACAATGATCCTTGCTGCACACCTGGTTTGATACTCTAGGGAAACATGCTTTGGGAATTCACAAAACACTTAACAAACCATCATGGTATATTTAATTACAATTTGGCTATGAATAACCTAGGATGAACCTAGGGTGTCATAGATTAAATAATTTTTCATGATTTAGACATCCTATATATATTTATTTTCATGACTATGTGGTTTTTTACTATAATAAGTAATTCTCACACTATACATTAGGTTTTAGTCATTGGTGGGTACCAAAAGGAACTAGATTAATGTTGAATGTGATGGATGATTTTCAGATGATCGGTCAATTGGTATTATCACTGAAGTAAAAGATGTTTTGATCATGCCTAGTTACTTTTCATGGAAATGATTAACAATGTGTACTATAAACAACTCTTAGACTCACCAAGGAAGTTAAATAAGGAGTTCACTAAGATTTCTGGTAATAGATACCACGGAGGAACGAACATTTGGTTTCCTTGGTGTTATGAATGTGAAAAGAATCACATAAGTGATTATCTTAGAGGAATGTGAAGATGTTTTCACTATAGAAAAGAAGGCCAAAATGAAAGTGACTGCAAGAGAAAAATAAAGATTTTGGTTAACAAAATTAATGATAATATTCGACTCCCAAATACATCATCACAGGTTAAGTGTTTAAAGGGTGGATTAAATGGTCATTATGAAACTCAATGTTCCAAAATGAATTCTCTTTAAGGGAACCGACAAGGTGGTGTGAGTAATGGTTACATTATAGATGATAATGAAACTATAGATGAAATGTGAGAGGAAAAAGACATTTTTTAATGGGATGAGGTAAACTTGTTAATTTCGTAAGGATAAAGTGGAATAATAAATGTTTTTATATATTTGGATTCAATAATTATGTTATATAAAAGATTAAATATACATGTATGGTAATTTTTATGTTTTTTTGAAAATGAATTACAAGAATACATTAAATGGTTCTAATGGAATAAAAAGGTGATTTAATATCAAGGTGATTTCCATGAAAAAACACATGACTTAGGAGAAGATCACTGTTAATATATTCCTTATGTTACGATATTGTTGTTTGGATAAAGTTATGTTTGATATACTAAAATTGGACGGTACAGAATTCATTAGAACTACTTAAGGACTTGTTGAAATGTTTTTTATACTATCATAGATGAAGTTTAAATCTTCTTGGATTTATGGAAAATATCCAGTAATCTATAGAATAAGGAATAATGCATGTTTTTTAGAAGTATTTATGGTAATTCAGGTAATTACCATGTTTTAAGATAATATGTGATTAGGCTATTCTCATGTTTTGAATATGAAAACCAAGATCTAATTTTTGATATCCATGGGAATGAAAGTTAATCTAATTTGATGACTTTCTATCTAGAGTTCTGGATTTTCATCTTTCATAGGGGTTATATGGTAAACCGTTCAAGAAACATTTATGTTAAACATCATAGAAAGTATTTTTTCACTATTTCTGTATTGAAAAACTTGGTTAAAAGGGTATTTAGAGAGTAACCTTATTTCAAGGATGTCAATTAAATTAATTTAAAAAATTATATTACTATAGTTTTAGAAAAGGAGAAAATGTATGTTAGGTGACAACAAATCAAGTTCGGTAAGGTCGTGGGTCCGAAACCCATGATCGAAGGATGATAAGAGTTTCACACCCACCATTGGCCTACACGATGTCCTAATTAATGTGTAATTATTTTTTGTTGAATTAATATTAACGAAGAACCAGTGGAGTTACAATTTGAGTTTAAAGATTAATGTATTAACCATTTTGATTTTGAAGAACAGTTAAAGACACAAATATATGATTTTCATTCTTTTATGGGACATAAGATCTCCTAAAAGTGTCTTTTATTACTTCTGGAATTAATTTTAATTTCTGGACATATATTTATTGAAGTAATGGATAAATTCTAAATAAATAAAATCACACCTAAAGTATACATTTTTTAATAGAAATATATAATATTAGTATATTTCCATATATTTTTTGTCAATAAAATGATTACTCAATGTGAGGATAGTGATCAAAAAAATGTTTTGTCCTCATACCTTAGTTTTTGTTGAACTGGTGGCCATTAAATCCTCACAGATTTATAACTTTGGCACCCTCAACTTTTCATTGATTATTGTCTTGTTTGTGAATTATGACCTCACTCACTCCCTATAAATATTTATGATTTTTTAAATGTCCAATATTCACTACAAACCTATGTTCTCATATTTAGAAAAATATTTATATGTTACATTACGTAATGGTTATAGTTCCAACTTTCCTTTTTTAATGGTTGTTTTAGTATCCATTTTTATGATGTGGGTTTCTTTGGATTAAACGTTCAATTTTTAAACCATTGATAACCTAGATGAATTTTGAGGGGAAAATTCACTTTAAGGGGGTAGAATCAAACACCCATATATTTTGTGAATTACTTTTTGAAATTATTATATCTTTTTTGATATTTTTTATTTCACACAACACTAAATATATATTATTTTATATTAAAGAAGTATGTTTGTCTTGTACTATATGAAACACCAAGTTAATCTTGCACTACAAGAAACAAAAATTTTAGCTTTATTTACACGGAACACCTAGCTTATCTTGAGTTACATGAAACAAATATTTTACTCAATGTCTTTCATAACACGCAAGACCAAGTTTTATCGAACAATAGTATATCATTAAAATGTTATTAATTAATATAATAAGATGTAACCCGGCTATTAAATTAGAGGTTATTTATTTTACTAACTAATTTATGAAAATATGTGGTTTACCCAAAAATAATATGAATTCATAGGTTAACAATTAATTATAAATAACTAAAAAACTGATTGAATATAAAAGGGAAACATTATTATTTTTATGCTCACAAAGATGTTTTACCCTAATAAATTAAATTAATTATAATTAGTGAGTGATATTAATGTAATATATATGTTATATATTCAATTCAATAATTTTTATATCCATCCAATAGATTTTATGGACATAAATTAAGAACAAATCCAATTATATGCTTAAAACTGATTATTTTTATTAAGGCATTTTTATTGCATTTTAATAGAGAATCAATTTTAAATCTAATTTTTATAACTTTAAATAATTTAATATGAAAAAATAAACATATAACTTTAAGTCATAACATTATAGTTATGTTAGTTTACATTTTTGGTAATTTTCTGTGAAGTTTTATTTTTTAATGAATAATGAAAAATACTAAATTTTAGTTCAAAACATCTTTTTCATATAATTTATTTATAATGTTAAAATATATTTTAAATTTTCATAATAGTTTATATATATAATATTTTTATAAATTAATCCAATTTATGGTATTGGAACTAATTTTACAGTGAAATTTTATATAAAAACATATCAAACTTTTCATTATTTTTACTTTAAAAACCTGCAGTGTCGTCCCATCAGTGGGATTAAATTTAATTTAATTTATGCCACTTATGTGATTTGAATTTGGAAAAATTTATTCCATATTATGAATAATAATATTTTATAATTTATAATATAGTAAAATTATTATTTGATTAAAAATATTTGTGAAAATAATTAAAGTTAATTACATTGCTTAAGGTGAAATTAATCTTAGTTAAAGACTAAACCATAAATTTAAGAATAAAAAATCCAACACAGTTATCCAAGAGCCATTTTCTGGCCATCTTTCTACCATATCATCTCTTTTTTTACTTTGTTTTGTTATTGGATCTGCTATCAACATGAGAAGCGTGTGTGAAATCCTCTCTTCAAATACCTACAAGAGTGTCGCTCCTCATTCACTATAGAAGGTCTCATCTCCTTCCACTTACTCACAATTCTCAATCCCCTTGGATGGACTAAATATAATAAAATAAGCTCCCAAAGTCCCTATATTACTCCTATAATCATACCCTTGGGAATAAATAAATCCAAGAAGTCCTTTTCGCACAAACCAAAAGGAGTTACCAGAATAAGAGGTAACGTCTTCTCTCAAGATACTTTCTTTTATTTTCCTTATCCACACTCTTTATTAAATGATCTTATAAAAACACCAGTTTCATAAATATACTAATATTTTTTATGCTAATTATTATACCTACACTTACACACACATTCATCTAATGGGTGACGTATATATTTTTTAGGGGTACAACAAACTACTGCCTCACTAAACTATGATTGTTCATTTTTCTTTTACCACCTCTCGTGGTGCACATTAAAATGGAAAATATATTTATATATGTCATATAAAATTATTTTTATTCATATAATCCTCTTTATTAAATTCACAATACATATCATTTTTACTTTCCATTTAGTGTAAATATATTAATTTCATTTAAGGAAGTGTGGACTACTGCCCCCTCAAAGCGATGTGATTCCTTCACGCACTACTTGGAATGTATTAGGAATGAATTTAATGAAATTATAGTATATATATAACATTATAATTATATAGTTTTTATTATATACATATATACATATATGTCATTTTCTTTCTTTCTTTCAATACGACAATAAAAATGGAATCACTGTTCATGTATATGTATGACTTATCATCTCAATGAATGGTGTATTCCATTTCATACTTCAATATTAAATATATTATTATAATACAAATATAATTAATATAAATGATATTTATATCATGGATTAAATTATGTAATCATGATATAAGTATAAGTACTAAAGATATAAAAAATTAAGGCAGATGCAAAGAAGAAAGCGAATATTACCAAAAGTGAAACCTTAACATATTATTATTAACATGAGGGTAATATAAGGTAATAATAGAACCATATATGGTATTATATTAAATAATATGGTTATATAAATCTGTATTATGTATTAATATTTAGTATATACATGTTTTGAATGAGTACTAAGAGAGTCAAGACACATGTTAAGGGAAATTTCATCTCTCTTTTATTTCTGTGAGATACATGCCTTATTCACCACTCACTTCTTTTTTGTGGTGTATTTACTTCCCAAGAATTTATTATATGTATCTTATAAATATATTTATAAGAATTTACATATCCATTTTATGAACATAATTTCATGGGGTTTATGTTTTAATAGTGACCAAATTAGTGAGATAGTTTTGTCTCGTTTTTCTTTCTTTGAGACTCATGTTTTATTATACACATAAATTCTTTCTCAATGTTTATATACATCCATTTTTCCTGTTATATAATAAATATAAATATTTCAATGATATATTATTCTAAATTTAATTTTCTTTTCAAACATGGAGAGTGGTATCCCATGTTTCTAACTATTAAGAGTTTATTGAATCAATCTCATCATTTTTTGATATTGTTAATGATTATACTTCCATTGATGAAATATTTTCATTCATATCTCAATAAAAATAATGATTTAACTTATCCTTTATTATTTCATCATATATTCATGTATTAATTCCATTATTCCACTCTTTGGTACAATAGACAGTTAGGAATTTGTTTTTAAGAAAGCATGGCTTTACCCTCTCTTCGATCAGAAATATGTGTTCCATAAAAACCATGTTTTCTATGTAATTTTTTACAAGAATATTCCAATATTATATTATAATAATAAAACTAAGTTTTAAAACTTATTTTTATTTTACCAATTTTTTCAAAGGAATATTATTTTATCAATCTAAAAAATAAATTTTTCAAAATCTTTTTAACATGAAAATGGAATTTTCTCTTTACCTAGTACAACATGTACAGATTTACCCACCATAATTTATGTGAATATTTAGTTTTATTTTTAAAATGTACATTTTTAAAAATTAATTTAACAGTATTTTCAATTTAATTTTTTTCAAAAAAAAATTAATCTTCTTTCATAAGTTTCTAATTAAAAATATTTTCCAAAAATTTTAATGATTTATTTATATTTTTTCAAATTTATTTTCAAAGAATTGATTTTCAAAACATTTTCAAGATATAATTATATGTTTTAAAAGAGTTTTCAATGAAAAAAAAATTGAAAATGTTTTGATTCTAATTTTATATGATTTCACGAAAAAGGTTTTCAAAAACAATTTAAGCTTATTTTCTAAATTTTCAAGAAAAAATATTTTCCAAATGATTTAATATTTTCTTTAAATGTTTTCAATGTATTTTCCTAGAAAATGATTTTCAAATGATTTGATGCATTAAAAAATCCTTTTTCAAAGAATAAAAGATATTTTCCCAAAAACAAATGAAATATATTTTAAAATTATTTTTCATCTAAGATGATATTAGTTTACGTTACTCATTCCTTTCTAGGAAATGATGTAAAGGTTTCTTTCGTATTCATTATCTGAATGGGTTATGCCTAATTTCATGGTCTTTATGAAACTTGTTTCTATTTTATTGTATATTATTTTATGAAATCTATTTCAATTTCATGCAATGTATGTTTATGAAATTTATTTCCCTTTCATGTTTAATATGTTTATGAAACTATTTTCTATTTTATGGGTTATTCTTCTAAGGAAATGATTATGAAACCTATATCTATTTTTATAGGTTATTATATGTTTACATGTTTAAAATACTGATTTTATTTCATGGATTAAGATATTATTATTTTCGATTTTTTGGAACATGTATGTGTGATTTCATTATGAGATGGTTGGGGCCTATATCTCCCTCCAATTCATTGGGAAAGGATTTATATCCCATGAGATAGACTAAGATGGTCTTGGGAGTGAACCTTGACTACTAAGATAGCCATGGGAGTGAACCATGGCCAAAAAGATGGTATGAAGAGTGAACTCATGCTACTTATATGTCCATTGGAGTAAACCATGACTACCAATATGGTGTGGGGAGTGAACCAATTCTACTAACATGGACTTTAAAGTGATTCCTTGGGTACTATAGGAATCATATTATATGCTTATGCATCTGCCACAATTACATGCTTTATTCCAATGTTAACATTTCTTGCCTTATGCTATTTATTTCATTATGACTAATGTCTTATGAACTATCATGATTTATTCCATAATTCATGTTTATGATCTTTGATATGAAAGGTGTGATCTTAAAATATTTAGATCTTTTTCTCAAACTCATATGCTCATTTTATGATTACATGTATCCTTTATTTACACTTACTGATCATCTGTGATTGGCCCTTTCTATGTTTATTTCCCCTAGGTTATGAAGAATCATATTGTGTTTGATTTTTATAATATGTGTGCTACTAAAAAAGAACCTATTGGGAGATAATTTAGCTCACTTATATACTAGTGTTTATGTTTCCATTTTTCCAAAATCACTAAACAAGTAGGGTCTTTCGGTGTCTATTTGTATAATATTTTATGTATTCTGCAAATGTTATGTAAGGTTAATGTTTGAAAATAGAGGGTCATTATAGAAATAGTAAAATAACAATTGATAAATTTTCCATGAGTTCGTTCATTGGGTTTGCATATACTATGCAAACAGAAATAGTGAACCCAACTTGAAGCTCTCAAATTAAAAATGATCCGTTTATGATACTTCCATCCATTTTTTCACATATCATATTAAAATAATAGCATGGAGCGTAAAATGAATCATTCAAATAATTAAAACTATTTGTTACTCCTCTATAGTTGTGGTTCTCATAAAATAAGTTCATCCTCACTTTGACATGTCCATGTGAGTAGAATGGTTGAACCAGGAATAAGAAAACATGTTTTTTTACCCATGAATATCTGATTGTGAAAGAATCATGACTTTGATGATGCAATGATTGATGACATTTTCTCTTTTTTTATTCATGGTTGCAAATACTAACCTCATAAATAACACTCAAACCAAGACAATGTCTTCACCCAGCAACCGTTCTGGAATGTCAGCTAAGGCTGCAGCCCCTCTGAATCTCAGAATGACCTCACATGCCTGAAACCTTTCGTGTTAGGTATATAATGAAACTATCTAGGAATAAAATCTATATTGTATAATCCTAATCCTATAGGTTTTCTGTAAGGGCCTCCAAATGATAAAACTGATGACACTTCATCATCTAAAGAAAGCTACAGTGAAGCTAGTGGCACTTTTTCCCACCACCAACTGCTTTGTATGATTTTCCATAGAGTGTGAAAATAACCACTATCAGTATCTGATGAAGGTAGAATATGGAGTAAACTATATCTTCCTTCTGGTTCAAGATACTACAAGGTGAGAACCTATCGATTATTTTCACCAGTGTTCTCCCTCTAGTGTCCCTCAATTGCCTACTATGGGAAACATCCGACACATTTCCACCTCTAATACTAATTAATTGACAATAAGGAGGACAAATCTGGTGTGTAAATCATTAGATAACCTTGGAGTGTGCTCATATCCCCACTTCCACTAACAAATCCCTTCAACATATTCTATTAATATCTAGTGAGCAACATCAGTCATTACTTGCTCAGAATAATTATGCGGGCATATTCCCAAAACAAGCATGGGGGAACTGCATATCCATAGCCCTTTTCATGAATTCCATCATCATATTCTGGTGGCATGAGGAAAAATTTGGGCTCCTATCCCTATATTAATTAATGATATCTTCAAGTAAAAAGTGGATATAGAAAATATGTAGGATTACATTCCTACACTCACTTTTTTAAAGTGTCACTTCAACATAGAAACAACTGAATTACTTCACCTAAATATTTCAAAACACATACTGATATAGTGATAGACAAATATTATTATCCCTACATACAGGGCCACACAACACTCTGATCAGTATGAACAAGTGGTTTTCCTAGAGTAAGAACATATTCTTACTCCTATCCAAAAGGATTATCAACATATTTTTTTAAAGGATAAGCCATCAGACTGGACTCATGTTTCTATTCCAATCAGGGATCACCAAGTGAGAGTAGCACATGCCTCCATACATTCCCATATTCTAGTATTAAAAGACTAAAGGCATATTCCAAAGTCTCAATATCTGGATCATATCCTTCTTTTAGTCTGGGCTCACCATGTGAGAGCAGAACATGCCTCTAGATGGGCTTATATTCCTATCAAAAATTCCAGTGATATACTCCAAAATAATATAATTGGGATCATATCCCTGTTTATACTGAGGCTTGCAAAGTGAGAATGGAAAATTCCTGGGGAAGACTCATATTCTTGTTAGTGTAGGAGCCTAGAATATTTTAGTAGATCAAGAAATCCATGCTTGTATCCTTACTTCTGTCGATGAACAACTACATTATTTTTCTTCAAAGGCTTTACGGAAGGAGGCTCATATCCCTCATCACATTATGAAGGCTCGTTATCATATTTAAATGGGGATTTCATATTCCATCCAAGATTTTATTCCCATTATAACTAGGTCACACTAAGTGAGAGTGGAACATACATCAGGACAGGATCATATTCCTCTTGAAAAGGACCAGTCACATACTCTAAGGTTTCATGTTTGGGGTAATATACCTTTTATAATTATGTCTTTCCATGTAAGGTTAGAACATGCCTCAAGAAGTTCTTGTATACCTATCAATAATGAAGAATCTCATTGGTATATTATAGAAGCTTCTAAGTAGAGGAATCATACTCTCGTGTCACCAAATAGGTATCAAAATAGATATGTAGCCTTCATACAGTAGGATCATATCCCTACACAATCACTAAAGTTATATAAACATATTCCAAACTTAAAAAATAAGGATTATATCCTTAATCATTCAAATGATAATTTCCCTGAGGTTTTTTGAGACACATTTTAATCACCCAAAGGGTCTAATGACTCTTCAAAGAAAACTAAATGCGATCATTACCACGATAGTCCTTCTCATGGTTCTGTAGAGATGGATCATAGGGAATCCACTCCTGACATCCTCCATGGTCAACCTCCCCATTCTGATATCTCCCACAGATAAAAAAATCATCCCCTTCCCCAGAATCCTCCATATAGAGAGGTGTTCGAAACCCAGACACCTTCGTATAGAGAGGTCCTCAAAACATCATGGTCAACCATATATAGTTTCCCATAAAATTCTATCAATGATCCACTCCAATCAGTTGGTGGCCCCAAGTAGAAACATCTGTGGTCTAACAAGATGGAGTCATGTAAGTCAGATGAAGAAGAATCTAAAATTGACATATAGAAAGAGTTAACTGGAAACACCTCCCCACCATATTCTATTAACATTTTATCTATGAATTTGAGTTCCCTGATAATCTAGAAAATAGGGAATTCCATATCTTTGCCAAAATTTGTGGGAAAATCATTGGTTACTGAAGGCTACACACGTCGATTATCCCAGATATGATAGGAACCTTCAGACCATCAGGATACATTTTTTTCAACTAGAATAGGATGAAATATCTATGGACTAAGATCCAAAGTCATAAAATTACTGTGAGAATATACAACATGCTTGTATCCATTGCATCACAACTATTTGACAATTTATCATCAAAGAAACATCATGTATCTAAATTTGAGTATGTGGAATGTATAGAGTATTACACTTCACCGCTCACCTAGAATAGCAGAACCCCTCATATACTGTGCCCTATAATGTCATTTACTCTAGTGGAATCAGATGACCTAGAGATGCATGATCCATTTTGTCACATCAACATAATACTCCTACATAAATGGTGCAAATAAATCATGAACAGAGGGAGAGGACATCCAACAGATCATTTAATAAGGCCCCTCAAAGAAATAGGAATGAATTTCAGACATGAAATTCAATGTTGTGTTGAACCCAATACCTTCCATAGAGAATGACTCCTATCATGGCATTCCATTGCACCCATATAATACATGAGGACAGTTTTGACACATCCAACAGGTCTTATTAACATATATTGTAGCAGTCATCTAGGATCAAACCAAACCCACCAAACTAGGGGAATATCTACCACTGCCTCTACCCATTGGATCATCAATTCATCAGAGGATTCCAAACATATCAGTAGTAGAATAAAATCACCCCCACCCCATAGGTCTAGGGAAATGTTTATCTAAATTTCCATCACCAGTTTCATCATTCATTGAGAGGGTCCTGGAAAAATCAATGGTGGTTCCATATCAATCCAATACTACAAGGATTGAGGCATTTATATCTTACTATCCATCCCATGATTCATAAAATCCTAAACTAGAATATTTGGATTCTCAACAATAGGATAAACCAATGCTAATTATGTCCCCCAATAGTCCCCAACCAATAGGGTTGGGGGGATTTTTATCCTCATCGTCATTATAGAAATTACTAGTCTTACCTAGGTTTAGAGGTAAATACTAATAGTTAGAATCCTATTTTTTCTTCCCTCCATAAAAAACTCCATTATTTGAATATTATTTAAAAATCGTGACCATAAAATCCCTCAATGTCACAAATCATAGGCCAGGATGGGAGAATCATATGAAAAACGCAGTCAACCCCCATCAGGTTATCAAGCCAAACTGGCCTAATATGGCCAAGGGTTCAATAAATGACCCTAATGAAGTTAATCAAAACTCATCATGTTATGTTGAAAGTAACGGGTCAAATACAATTTTATAATAAACCTATGTGAATGTCATCACCATAAACACAACATATAATATGGTTCAAGTTATAGATGTAGTGGGCCTAGTATTCAAGACATACCCTGAAAGAAGGATATGTATGCACCAACTGAGGCTTCATATACTCGGAACCACAGGAGGATCCAAAACCTAGAACCTATGAATATTTGATTTCTACCTCTATGGTGTAACTCTGTAAAGTATTAAGGTGAATTTGTTGGTACATCCCAATCACCGCCCATAATAATTGAAATTCCTTCCACAATGGAAGGAATGGCACAATATGGGATTAAGATACAAAATATCAGACAAATAAATAAGGAGCTAATTAGGGAAAACATTTCCACTGGGTGGTGTCTTCAGATATAGATGAATATTCCACCTCCCAAAGAGAAAATCCTCCTAAAAGAGTGACATCTAAGTGTCATGCCGACACTAGTTCTAGGTATCTAGACTAAAAATTTTAGATGTTGAAAATGATCATGACTTCCCTCCATTACAGCAAAAGCTTCTCAAACTTCAATGTAATCATTCAGTATTATTCTGAATTGATAATCGATGGGATATGAAAATGGGTCCACCTCATCAACCCTCACCTAATCCCTATAGAAGGTATTTGGCTTAGAAAATATTACCTTTGGACTTACTCAATGACATCAAGTCCTGGTAAAATCAAATGGAATCCATGGAAGGGTGACGTGCATCTTTGAATCATTATAAAAAATTCATATCCATAATGGTTGAATGATAAATCCCCCTTCCCCAATTTTGATATTCCTA
This sequence comes from Viscum album, assembly GCA_963277665.1. Lineage (NCBI taxonomy): Eukaryota > Viridiplantae > Streptophyta > Magnoliopsida > Santalales > Viscaceae > Viscum > Viscum album. The sequence goes on from OY728148.1 coordinate 150,412,041, forward strand.
CCATCTCCGCCTCTTATGGTGTGGGAGACATCAAAAAACATATCACTCACTATGTATTCTAATGTGTTCTGATGATGGACTTTTATCAGTATTAGTGGGTGAACACGATGAGGTGTTTTTTATAGACTCTAATAGGTCCATCCTTTGTTTGGTACAACATCCTTCTACAAAGATTCATTACAGGATGAGGAGAACTTCATTGAAAATTCCTTTAACGGTTCAGATCCACACTGAGGAAAACCATAAATGTTGACTAGATGAACTGAAATCACCATGAAAATGAGAGGGTGTTAGATTTTATATCCACATGGAAGGGTTTTTACTATTTTCTCATCATCCCTCTCTCATAGGAGAGTTTTTTGGAACACTTGGATCAAATTATTTGGGATGATCTACAGGCACCTTTGGTCGCAATGAAATATCCAAATGGGTTTTGTGAGTTTTTAGAAATAGATTAATATTGGGAAGACCTCATTTAGTGGTCTAGATCTAAATCTCATCTCATACATTTAGAACAGATGAAAAATTTCATAAAGGTTGATACTACACTAATTACTCACAAACTAGTATTAGTTCGTGTCCAATCACCTAAGCAGGCCCCAAGTCAACCAGCGCCTCCTATCAAGTTACAATAACCACAAAATCACCTCTATCTAGAATCCAAAAGAAATTTGGGTCACCCAAAATTTGAGGATCGTGTGAATAAAACATACTCCTTATGAAATGGGAAAGTCCCCATCTATTTCTATGTATCCATGTAAAATAACCATCTCAAGTTTACATAGCCCAAGAAACCCAAAAAGATCAACCTCATCAATCGTCCCAACTACTACCCTTTCCATGGGCGGCCGGGTCACAACATCTTGGATTTCATCATCTTCAAATACTTAATACAAATAATGGTCAATTCTGGATAAGTGATCTTTGATAACTCCTCAAAACTGGTGACCTACATAATCATTGCCCAGTCAAATGATGTATTTGGTTGGTAAAAGGTTTTGGCCAAGTGTGGAAAAAATTTCAATAAATGGATGACTTGAAAAACATTTCAACAAGCTCATAAAACCCTAAGAGAATAGCTTCACATTACCATAATGCTTCCACCACCCATATAGGTGACATCTAATATACCTCCTGAAGGTGGAAATTACCATCATACATAAGAAGTTTTAGATGATGAAGAGTCGTATTATGCTCTAATTTGAGCTCTAACTCTTGCAGATTTATTCCCAACAACATCCAATTAATCGGCATATCCCCACAAAAAAGAACCCTTATCAGATGAATATATATTATTTTTTACCTTAATGTGATACACTTCGAATACCCCTTCTCCAATGATGACTATGACTCCGATTATGAGTACCCCACACCTGGCTGGGGAACAGGAGGTCTTGTGCATAGGAACTAAGGACACAAAGCATAGGGAGGGCTTGTTCAGGCCTAGTATTTTTGTCAAGTACCAAAAGAGGACATAAATTCAATTAATATCCACAGGAAATCATTGTAGTAAGAGCAATATATATTTGGAGGACTTCCAGAACCCTCTTATGGTCATCCTCTCCCAGTCATCTTACATGGCCACCTAGAGGGGGTGTGATTATTAGATTAACCCAGTCAATGGGGATGGCCAACGCAACCTTCACCACTTGTAGAATATGATCGATCAACCTATTAACAAGAACGATGCCCATCAGGCTCTAATTCCTCATCTCTTAAACCAAATAATAAAGAGAAACCTCGCCTCAAGAAGTGCTGACCTTTGGTATAAAAGTTAGACTTTTTGAAATATATGGAAGTTTTCTCATCCAAGATATCAATCTTAGATGAGATCCATAATTCAAAATTACTTGGGGAGTCACTCAATGAAGACCTATATAGCCCACAGTAGTTCTCTATAGAAGTCGTTGTAGTTTTGGTTTATCTAGTGGATAGTATGCCCTCAGAATAAAATTTCGTCATCTCAATCAAAAAGTATTATTAGAAGGAGGTTATACAAGGACACATCAGACCCCTATATGTTTTGGGTAGACTCAATAATGAAAAAATAAGAATGGATCTGATTGAAATTTGTTTCTGGATCAACCTCCTCCTGATTCAAACCACCTAACATTTGAGATATAGAAAAGGATATATATCTTCCACAAATTTGACCCTTCAAGGGTATGATAAGCATGAGAAAAGACCAATCAGGAAGATAAATCTAAAATATTAGTTTGGGGATCTCACATCAAATGCTAAGTTCATGGTTATGCAACAAGACACTACATAAAATGTCTTTCATGGAAGACATGTCTCAAAATCCAAGTGGTTGTACCTTCAACATTCCATCAGTGTTTGAAATTACCCATTGATAGAGATGTTTGCATACTACATGAAGAATTTTCCCAGTTTAAGTCTTATAAAGCCACATATATTGAGGAATGTTTTTAGAAAAGATAAGAAAAACATCCAATGTTGGATAAAAATAAACATTTTGCATCACCCAAAGGCTTGTGTAAAACCCCTAAAACTCCTTGGATTATGTTGAAAATGACTATATGCTTCCCATAATACTATTTGAGAAAATAGAACTGATCCCAGACATCCAATCCCATTCTATCCCCAATGACAGTGTAAAAGAAATTCAACTCTAGAATCTATATATAATGAATTTTTTAGTAGGGATGAATAAGTATATCTCATGGCCTCTCTTATCCAGACAACGATATAAATTCCCATGGATTTCCGAATTCTTCTAAAAATACCCCCAAATATATATATGTGGTAGAATAATAGGATGACCTTAAGAAATCCCCACTCACATTTGAGGAAGGAATATCCACCATTAATGAGATAAATAAAAGAAATCTAAGAATATAATAAGACCCACAACCAACATAGATTAGGGTCAACATCACATTTCTAAAGACACACTTATACATGTTTTCTTGGTACTTTATAGAAATGCCCAGACTCAATTCAAATATGTCTTCACACTATCTCGGACTACCCAATGACCTTTGAGGTTTCAAGCATGCATCCTAGAGGATTCACCCCTATTAGGATACAAATATAGATGTGGAAGTAGAAATTTTGTTCAATGAAAATTTTGTTTGAGAAGTGAAATGCCCAATATTTTTTTCCAACATCATCCTTATCGAGAAAAAGAATGGGCAGATTAGGGTATGCATCAATTTTAGATATCTTAATCAAAACTTTCCAAAGAACAACTTCCCATCTTCGATCACAAAACTACTCATCGATGAAACTATTGGCATCCAATACCTTTTTTCATGGGTGGTTATTCTGGGTACAATTAGATAAAGATGGACCCTAAAGATATAAAATCCACTACCCTCAAATCAGCACAAGGGATTTTTTTTCTATTAGTTAATGCCCTTTGGATTGAAGAATATTGGCGCTACTTATCAATGAAACATGCATCATAACCTAAAGTCCTTCCTGGGATGAATAGATTAATGATATATCGACAAATAGGTTGTAAAATATCAATAGTGATTTAATCACTTTACATATCATCATATAGTTTATGAGAAGTTGAAACATCACAGTTTAAGTATGAATCTATTGAAATTTACTTTTGGGGTAACATCATAGAAGTTCCTTGGCTTTATGGTATTCCATATTCGCATCAATTTAACCCTAAAAAATAGTGAACTTCTAGCAATGTCACCCCCTCAAAATCTAAAATTACTGAGGGGGTACAAGGGAAACATTCTTATATTATACATTTAATATCCAACCTAGTTGGAAAATATATCCCTTTAACTAGGATAATGAAGAAAAGAATCACCTATTAATGGGATGAGTACTACCAAGAAGACTTCAAGATTCTCAAGAAGTAACTATTTCACCCACCGGTCTTGATACTACTGGAGGAAGTAAAGCCAAAAATATTATATTTGACCTCCATTGAATGATCACTTGGTCCCCTCATTGCATGAAAAGTTATACAGGGAGTGAGAAATCTATATATTACCTGAGTTGTACAATCTTAGGAACTGATACCCGATATTTTATTATTGAGAAGAATCGCCTCGCACTCATCTTCACCGTGAAAAAGTTGAGGCATTAATTTTATCACAACCAATTCCACCTAAACTCTAGTTTTGATCTACTCAATTACATCATCATCCTCTCTGTGTTGATTAGGTGTTTTACTAATGGATTTCCATTATCAAATAATATGACATTCATTTCATGTCACACAACTCAGTGAAAGGGTATGCCTTAGTTGATTTCCTCATGGCACATCCCACCCTAGAAACCACGAAAATGGACACCAAGCATCTGGAAAAGGAGGTTTTATAGGCCCATCATATCCCCAAAACAAGGGAGATGTATTTTGATGGATCTTCTAGATGCCTTATGGGAAGGAGACCGAAAAACTCCAAACATAATCGGGTTGGCTTAGGGGTTGTATTTTTTTCTCCAGAAAAATAAATCTTTCCCTATTCTTTCTCACTAGCAGATGGCTACACAAATAATGAGGTAGAATACCAATCCCTTGTAATTGGCTTTGAACTAGATCTATAGATTCAAATAGCCTAACTAAACATCAAAGTGGATTTTGAGATAGTGATAAATAAAATCAATGAGGAGTATACCAATAAAAAGGAATAATTGGACACTCTCATGGGTTATGTCATAGTTCTAATGGTATAGTTACCTTTTTATCCCATATTTCATTATGTACCCTTATTAAAGAATGATTGTGTTAATGCATTTCCAAAGGCATCCATAGTCTAAGCCAACTCTGGTCAGGGGAAATCAATATTCCAAATTACACACTAAATAATGGTCTCATCTATCATCATATACAACATGGAAGAAATAAATCAGGTAAACACCACTAAATATCATGATGAATTGGTATCCAACCCAAGAAGAATGGATCCCTTAATTGGTTATCTCAAAAATGGGACTCTCCCAACATACCGATCCAGAATGGAACAGATTCAGGGTTTAGTAGCAATCTTTACTCTTTTGGATGGTCCAAATGTAAAAAAAATACCTCTACAAGAGAGGATTTGATGGAATCCTCCCCAAATGGATAGTAGAAATAGAAATTCTCATCATCAAGGAATAATTCCATTCAGGCTCATGTGCCATTCATAATTCTGGTCCAACCAAATCAAGAGGTTGGGTTACTTCTTGAAAACCATGATACAAGACGAGGTGGAGTTTACTAGGAAATTCCATGTAGGCGAGATCCATGAAAACATCATCCATCAACCCTTAGAATTTCTACATACATCTAAACATTCTTGGTTATTTTTTATGTGGAATTAATGGTGTGGGGAAATATCCCCAAGCCACAGCTAAACAGTTCAAGTACATCTTTATAATATATTCATATTTTCCAAATAGTTTGAGGAAATAACCTTCAAGGAAGATGGGATGAATAATGTCATCAAATTTCAGAAGTCCGACATCAACACTAAGTTCAGAGTCCCTCACATGATATTGATGAAAAACAACACCAAATTATATTATACAAAATTAATGAAATTATAACAGAAGCACAACATCAATTCAAATCATTCAACATATTTTCTTGTACTGGAAAAAGGAAAAATAGAGTCTTTAAATAGTACTCTACCAAATATACTCCAAAATATGGTGAATAAGGACAATAGTCCCAGTCCAAAAAATCTCAACCATACTTTTTGGGCCTACCATAAAACCATATATACTACTACATAAGAACCTCTATATTCATTGGTGTATGGAACTAATTTCATTTTTACCATATAAGTCATGTTTCCCTCGCTTTGAATATCCATCTATAGAAAACTCTAAAATAACGAGAAATTGATAAAGTGTTTGGATCAGATGTAGTGGAATGATGAGAACATGTTGTGTACATTGTACAACATGGAATTCCATCAGAATCAGATTGCATAAGTATTCAATAAAAAGGTTTTCCTCTACTTATTCCTTCAATGAGATCTGGTATTATCTCTCAAGAGCCAAATGATACATAGAATGAAGCCTAGAATGTTGGAACCCCAATGGGAAGGGCCTTATATAATACATAAGGTCTAACACAATATTTCTTATTCACTAGCTGAAATTGACAGGGAACAAGTAATTCCCCCCACCAATGTAAGTATTCTTGTGAAATAATTTTCATTGATGTCATCAAGAATCTATCATCCTGACCCCATTTCATTAAACTATATGAAGCATTTTCTAAACCATATGATGTTAAACGATATGGAATAATTCCATGTTTTAAGGATTTAAACCAAAAAAATTCAATCATATTGATCACATGACATTAAACATCCCAAAAACATCTAGACTGTATGATGTTTAAATGTACAGAGGTAGCACCAGAATTAAGAATTTAAACTAAAATGTATCATTTTCTCTAATCGTATAATTTTATACTACACAGAAAACATCCTCACTACATTATGTAAAACTGCAGGGAACCCTGATATTCCTCTTCTTCTATGTTGAGTGACCCTCTTCCTTACCACATGATGTTAAACATCATGGATCATATTCTTTCTACATGAAATTAAAATTATAGAGTTTTGAGGATTGCATATGTCTTGATTCTCATTTCAATGAGATATTTTGGGATTCCTTGATCCTATATCTTGGCCTATCCACCTTATGGTACAAAATTCCGTTGTCCACTACTTAAATTTCTATTCATGGTAAGATAAACCTTTTAAATTCTTTGTTTCTCACACCAAGAATTGGTCACGTGATCTTATTTATTTTGGTAAAGTATTCCCCACACTAACAAGGAAATATTTGTATGATAAGGTTATCATGGTATTGGATGAAAGACCATAAAAGGAACACCATGAGTCCTCACCACATGATGTTAATCTACATGGTTGATGTATTATATATGACATAAACTTACACATTACCATGGGCCTCACCTGAGAAGACCAATATTCTTGGTGTTGGTCTCCCACCACACCGCTATTCCTGAAATAGGTGTGACTTGATTCTTGTCATCATAAGATACATAATGATTCCCATACCTTAATTGTTGGGTGCATTCACAATATTCCCTTTTCATGTTGGGGATCCTATGTCCTTTCTAAATGATGTTAAACTACCTAGTTTCTCAAGAACCACATGTTTCTTGATTCTTATCATCACAAGATACATAGTGATTCCAAGATCCCCAGTCTGAGGCCAAGATACAATAATCTATGAGAACAATATCCCCTCCATATATGGGTAAAAAATATGTAGGGAGTTTCTCTTTTATAAACTATATGTAGCTTGATTCTTATCATCGTAGGATATATAGTGATTCCTAGATCTCAAATCCTAGGACCAGCTACAATAATCAACAAGAACAATTCCCACCCATGCATTAGGGTTAGACCTACATAAAGAGATTCGCATTCAGGAACTATGTGTCGCATGATTCCTGCCCACATATGATACATTGTGACATTAGGATCTCCAGTTCATGGGTATTGAAATGATAAAACAAATATCCCCCCATCCTTTTATATGGGTTAGACCTATACAGGGAACGTTTAGAAAATAACTATATATAGATTTATTCTAGAAATCACATCATACACAACGACACCCAGATCTCAAAGCCTGGCTTCATTCATAGAATATTAAATGATAAAAATTCACCCTTAACTACATATGGGTCCGACCTATGCATTAAATCCCCCAGCTGTATTATATTAAATTTCATGGAAAAGAGTATATACCTCTTTTCATGAATTTTTTGAGCTATACAAGATTATTTTTCTTATTCTTGAGTCAGATATATATACAGTTGGCATTCCCACTTGACATATTTTCACAAGAAGGTCTCTGGAATATTTCTATCCACCAATAAGCATGTTCATAGATTAAAGATGCCCCTTACAAATAAATTCCCCTTACTAATGTGAAGCTCCATCAAACACATCTTTCAAAAATAAATTAATTTGGTTCCCACATCCTTACTGTATGATGTTAAACTTTATGGAATCGAACCTCCTTACCACATGATGTTAAATTACAAGGAAAATGATGTGGTCTCATGATGTTAAAACTACAAGAAAAATGAATCCCTACTACATGCCATTAAAAGGTGTTGACCATTAAACATAATCATCCCTCAACAAAGGACCATAAAAACCATACCATGGTAAACAAGATATTAGAGCGTTGTTGTGATATTTTAATCCCCTCATCCTTTGAATCAAGCTTCATGTCTTGGGAACCATGGGTTTCCAAAAACCTTACATGGCCCCTAGAAAGGAAAATAAATCTCTCCATATGAACTTTGTAAAGATGTATAAGGGATCATTCTAACTAACCAGATAAATTTTAGCCCTTTATGAAGGGATTTCTAATCCTTGTGAGCCTGACGACACTGAGCTGGGACTTAGCAGCTAAGGGTGTTCTAGGCCATCCCAAAAATGATTCTCCCATACCATTACTCATGAACAGATAACTTCAATCAAAGATTTAATTCATTTTCATATACCACTTATAATAATGTTGGAGTACTCTTGACCCAGGGTATCCTAAATAGTCTCTTATGCAACATTCCCCTCATATTGTGTCAATGAGAATCCCGAACATGAATAGACTCCACTTTGGTCAATGATGGATGATATTAATCTTTTATCCTAAAATGGTAAAGATCACAAGACCCAGAAATACTAGTGAAAGAGACAAAAAAGATTCCTTGTTGAAAACCCGCAAAGGGTACCCAAAATAAAAGACAATTCCATGATCGCTAAAGTCTTCATCTCCAGAGTTTATGAAAAAATTAGATAAAAATGAATGAGGAAAAAGGATTATATGGCCCACTATGTAGCCTTAATAAAATCAAATCTATGCTCTCTAAACTAAAGGTTAATGAAATAGTTATATTAATGTTTATTCACACCTATTATCCATGATATTGTATTCACTAGGTGACAATAAAACTTTTAGTGTGCTAGAACCCTTCTTGAATATTATGTTTTCCCTAAATCACACTTTATGATTTGAGCACCTTTGGTCACTGAAAACATTTCCTGGTCCTCGGAAAGGAAAATAGAACTCTCTGTTGGACCTTTCTATTAATTCATATGGGCTTAGAACTACCAACCAGAGACATCATGGCCTTATATGAAGGTATTTCTAATTCTTGTAATCCTGACATCACAGTGGAAGAACTCGACACTATAGAGTGTTCTAGTCCATTTCTAAGATGATTTTCCCATACCATACTCATGACCTGATCACTTTATACTTTGATTTAAAATCCTTATAACTATATTATTCAATCTAATTCCATATCTTCTACATTATTTCATCGTGTATGGTTCCATTTCTCAAAGAAGTGTTGTGACGCTCTATTCCAAAACCATTATATGGCCTACACCCAGTGGCTTGAAACCATGGACTTTAGGTCCCGATCTTACCAAACTAAAAGTTAAATTACCTAGGGTTCGACAACCCTTCCAAGAAAATCATTGTCTCTGTACCCCCAAGTTATTGAAATGACATTTGAGTCTTCATAAATATTTCACGGACCTCAGAAAAGAGTGGGGATCAATTATACATAAACATACATGTAATCCCTATAGACTACTGTATAATGTATTTGACCTAGAAATTAGATGAATCTTCTCATTATAGAAAAGGAACTACAACCCTTGTGATCCATGGAAACACCACGGTTGAACTCATAACCTTAAGGTGTCTAGGGCCATCCCTCGAATGTCTACCCCATATTATATATTCATCAATAAATTCCTAGTATTAAGACTTTATAATATATTTCATTTCATCGTCTGAGATAGAAGGACCTAAACTACATCAACAGAAGTTCTGAACTGAAATACCCTAAACTATAGTAAGAGAAGGATTGATCTAAATGTCCCTAAACTACAATGATAAAAGGTTCAATCCAGAATACCCTAACCTACAGCAATTGATGGTCTAAGAAAAAAGATCCCAAACTAATGCAATATAAGGTATGAGCTAAATGACCCTAATCTATAGAAATAGAAGGTACAATCTAAAATACCCTAAACTACAGAAATAGAAGGTCCAAGCTAAAAGAACCTAATGAAAAATGACAGAAGGTCTAATCCAAAATACCCTAAACCTATAGCGATAGAAGTCCTAAGATAAAATACCATAATAATTAAAATATAAGTTCTAATCTAGAATACCCTAAACTATATAACAATAATTATTATGTTTAAAATACTGGAAAATGTCACAGAACCAATCAGGTTGAAAATCCATAAGAGGGTGTCATAAGAAAAAGCCATGTACAAGACTCTTAAGCCTTCCCCTACATGAAACTTAGGCACAAATTAGGGGAATATAAATAAAAAAATACAAAGAATGTAAGGGACATCATATGGACTTAGAAAAAATCAACCTCTCCTCACTAATTCCACTGACTTCAACCAATGATAGAGAATACTTCATTGGGGACATATAATCTACCAAAATTATCCTTTTCTGAATTAGGTAATTTCAAGATAACTTGAGAAAATAAATTGTTATGGAATCTCGTTTCGGTGGGAATTCATAATCATTTCTCGAGAAGAGTCTATTTCGAGTTAAACATTCAAATTCATGTATTTGGGTCTACTTGATATGATATGAAGGATGGGTATCATTTACAATTCATGAAACATCAAATAAATCAAATATCATTCACATAGGGATTGAAAAAAATAGACAATGAAATATAAAGCTCAAAAGATATATTTATTAATAACATGATAAAGGGGGGATCTCCACAATTCAGATCCTCTCTAAGGATTCAATCAAAACAAAAAAAACACATCAATGATCAAACTATAATGAGATTTGATAGAATGAGTTTTCCAAGATGGATAGATTCTAATGAGAAGTATCAAGTGACTGTTCGGGCACCACCCACCCCAACTATTCTACTTGTTACCTAGTAATAAGGGTCTCAATTATAGTATAAATCTTCCAAAATATTTTCGGATTGTTTTCCAATGAGGATAATGATAATGAACAATCGATCTTTGAGTGAGCTATGATCTTCTCGTATCTCAATATATGTATTGTTAAGATATCTATTCAGGCACGAAACTCATATTTGAATTAATGGATCTATTCGAACACCTCTGAATTTCCCTTATTAGTTTTTCCAGTGGAGTCCCATCATCAACATCATGAAAAAACCCCTCCCTAGTAGACAACTCTTTTTGTGTCAGGATGATTTCTCGCATGATTTAATATAATGGCTAATGGTCAAAGATTCCTACCGCTAGATCATGAATGATATGGAAAATATGTTATTCTTGATCAAAAAATTATTCTAAGGGGGTTTCAGTTATCAATGTATGAATATTCCACCAGATCAATCTACACCATGTATGATCCTATGCAACTTCTGGAGTACATACATCAAAAGGGGGAACAATTGGCTAAGCTGATGAAGAAGCGAGAGAGGAGTCCCATATAATCTCTTTCCAAAAGATGCATCATATAGAGGACTAATTCCTTAAAAAATACAATTAATAGTATGGTCATTTCTATGATGGGGATGCTTCCACAAAGGATCATCTGAATTTGATATTAACTCTATATTTTTTATGGACATGGGAGTCAGTGAGGCACATGGTATATCCACAAGATGGGCCAGTATATTCAACATGCCACCAAGGTAGGCTTTCACCCTAGTTTTGGAATGATCATAAGCTATGAATATCAAGTAATAAACATGTATAATAATCATCTTGGTATTGTAATCCTCACACACCAATATAAACTAATACTGAAGGATAACCCCTAGATGACATTCTCATCTCACGCTCGATGACGGGTAGGTAAAAACACATTAAATGAAACTAAATTGATGAGAAACTAGGTAAGGGGTATATATCCCTCAAATAATCAACACATCCATCTTTTATATGATAACCCCATCCCAAAGGGAGATCTTTTTTGATTTCTTGTCAAGAGGGATACTACCATCACTAACCATTGTCTTGGAAGATGCAAGATAAGGTATAATATTTAAATGTTTAGATCAAATCAAAATGATGTTAACCTTATCAAGACCCACTATAATTTCCTCGACTCCAAAAATGTTTAGTATCCTAGAGAAGAATGATGCTCAAGTGTTCCCCATAGTTTTTTGGTACATATAGATATGAAAATTCTCTCATGTATATTAAACAATATAAAGGAGAACCAATTCTATAGGGGATGTTTCCTTGTTGGATAAGGAACAAAATTAGTTGAAGGCTTTAAAGTGTTAGAGTAGCTATATTGAGGGGTATTCTTTCTAGTAATTGATCATCCATCACCAGCGTGCTAACTCATATTCCCAAATGTGATTCCCTAACTTGGAAAATACATCCAATAAAGAACATATGCATTAACCAATCTAGAATAAGGCCCAAGGATATCTCTGGACTCACCTATTAACCCCAAGTGATATCTTCTATATCTTCCATTATTTCCTAGTATCATCTAGAACTATTATAAACCTACCGAAAAAGACACCAGTGAGGGTTTATAGTAGTCGTGTAATAGCCCGAGATTTTATAAAAAAATATTCTTTTTAATTTCATTAATGTCTTGTGTTGTACGCTACACCAAAAGGAGCTTGATCAACATGCATCCTTTACTTGCCTTGCATTACACGCAATCGCGACCTTCCTCGATAGCGTGTGTAGTACGCAATACCGAGTTTCACTAAACAACGATATGCTATTAAAATATTATTAAAACTAGCCGTTATGAATAGTAATAACCACCTTTTAAAATTTTATAAATTTTAGCTCTCAAAATAGACTTCATTTTTGGATTCGGAGTATCGAATTTAGCCTAAGGTGAAATTTTGGTACTTTTCGGATAACTTTCATATTCTGATGAATAGTAAAAATTACTAAATTATAATTAAAAACAACTTTTTTAATCAAAATAATTAATAGTGATAAATTATTAATTTGAGTTGTTTTAAAGTATATTTAGAATATATTTTTACAATTTAATGCAATTTTGGTCATTGGATATAATTTCACATTTAAACCAGTCATAAACAAGTGTCAATCTTTTGATAGTTATTATCTCTTAAGAACATGCTATTTGTTTTGACGACGGGAATTAATTTTTAAATTAATTAATGCAACTGATATGTTTTTAATTTGATAAAATAGACATCATTTTTGAATTCATAATATCAAATATAGCTAAGATCTAATTTTTGGTATTTTTCTGGAAACTTTCATTTTTTGATGAATACTTAAACAACTAAGTGGTAGTTAAAAAACTGAATTTTTTATAAAACATAATTTTACCACTTCTGTGAGTGGAATTTATAAAATCTGAGAGACACGGTTAATTTAAAGGACTAAAATGTGGTTAAATGAGATGAAAATAATTTTTGGTGAATAGTAACTTTTTAATTTTTTTTACCACAGTTAAAAGTAAATAGGGTAATTAAGGGTAAAAATGATATTATTATTACCCTAACACATGTCCTAATTATATTGGACAAGTGTAATTCGACCAAAAACAACCTTAGTAATAAAATATGACCATTTAGGCTCACTTGGATTAGATTAGGACATTTATTATTAATTTATTTAAAGAAGGGTACAAATAGATAAAATCAAAGTTTAATAAGAAAATCATTTTTAATATTTGGTTATAAATAAGATAAATTCGACTAAAAATAATAATTAGAAAGCTAAAAATATTTCCTACATAATGGTATTTTATTTTTAATTTTTAGACCTTAAATAATTTAATTTATTTATGACACAACGATGATGCAGTAATTATCTTATTAATGAAATATTGACATAATTGATGTTATAAATACCCAAATAAATTTAATTTGAGACTTTTTATGAACTAAACTAATTTTCTAGGTTAATATGACATGTTAGGATTGATGTAATTAACTTTCGTCGAAGTAATCATTCTGTTATGAGTTTCAAAAAAATCAACTATTGAATAGTGTCAAAATTGACATAAAATAGTTTTTAAAACAAATATTATATTATTAATTGTTATTTTGTTCCTAAAAATATAGTTTTCTGAAACATGACTTAGATAAGGTGATATATATTAATAAAACACAACGTGGCGGTCGCTTGGATGTATATGGTAAGTTTATTAACTATATAATATAAAATACAAAGTGACATGGTAAATGTCAATCTAATTAACTAAGAGTTAAAACTAAAAGATAAGGTTAATATAATGACCTTAACTTGTCTAAATTCTATTGGATGGGAGTATTTCGACCCATCCCCACCTTATCTTAGAAATAACTCAATTTGGAGCTATTTAAAACCGAACTTGACATTATAATAAAATAATATTTTTAGTTATTCCAAAGGTTCACCTCTCCTCCCTTATAAAAGGGCGCCTCCTCCCCCTCTTCCTCACACCACTTTGAGCCTTCAAGCTCGTCCAAACCCTAACAATTTCTTCTCTCCACTTCCCTAGAAACATCCTAGAGGTTCTGGTCTTCTTCAAAGACCTATTTTAGTGCCCTAAAAGGAGGTCTCAAAGAAGCACTTCAAAGAAGAGGTAATGTCCGTTACCAATTCTTTCATCTTTATTTCTTCTTCAACTTCTTCTTCTTTATTTGTTTCATTATGAAGTAATAACATCAGTATCACCCATATACTGATATGTTATTATAAGTATTAAACAACCGTATTTCAACATCTATCCATCCTACGGAAAAAGAAATCATCGCGCGTGCGTACGTACGGAATACCGTCTCCACGCCGTGGTGTAATCTATTTTCCACCGCCACCTTACTTGGATGGGTATAATGGTGTAAATAATGACTATATATATGACTATTATAAATTGATATTGATTCTGAAATAGTATACATACACTCCAATACAATTCCACGATCATAGGAACGATATCATCACTCGTGCGTACGTACGGAATATCGTCTCCACGATGTGATGCGAATCGTTCTACATGATCTTCATTGCATAATGATTATATAAATGAATTGAATGAATGAATATGATATATATTACACTAATACCATTATTTAAATGAGGTATCTATAACCTAAAGATAAGAATAAGAATTTATTCGACAAAACACGCATAAGAACAAAATGTTATAAACACCCGAATAACAAGTAGCAATGAAATATTACTACTAAGAAGCTAAGAATATGACCATATATGATATCATAAAAATAAGTACGATTCTGGAATAAGTCAATTACATTATTCAAATAATTATACAGGAGTTTCGGACATGTACAAAGCATATCGGACCTAAGGTAAGGGAAATATCACAATCTCATTTTTATATGAGATTGTTTATACTTTGGTATTTACTGGGGTGTATTTTATCATCCACATCAATGTTTCCTCAATATGTAATATTATTTCCATCCAACTACAATTTTTTAAATCCAATTTTACCCTTCGGTGAGTTTTTAGTAAAGGATATGAAAGTAAACTTTTGTCGTTTTTCGTATGAGGTACTTTTTGACTTTTCTGACAAAAGTACAAGAAGAATGTTTTTTTTAACTTATACGGCATGAAAGGATTTTTAAAACATCATTTCCAAGAAGATTACTTTACAAGTTTTCAAGTTTATTTTTAATTAACTTCTAATAGTTTAAAAATGTATGACATGTTAAGAAAGGAAAAGTGTTTTTGAAATAGAAAGGATATTTTCCTCAAGCATGGGGTTCAAGTGTTTTTTCAAAATTATTTTCCATCTATGATAATAAAGGGTTCTGTTTTTATCCCTATTATTACATTGATTTGATTATGTTGTGATGAAATTATATTTTTATGAATTCCTTTATCTTATATGAATTCTTTTACGATTTCACAATGTTTAAGATTCCCATTTTTATTACATGGGTTATGCTATGATGTATGGTTTTCTGATTTTGTGGCACACATAATAATGGTATCATTATGAGATGGGTGGGACCTATATCTCCCAACAATGCATTGGGTAAAGATTTTATATCTCATGAGATAGACATGGCTGGAATGGTAGGTTATACCGGTTCAGTGAAACAAGACTGAAACGAGGGTGACTCGGTTCAGAAATGGAATTTGTCCACTAAGATAGTCTTGGCAATGAGTCTTGACTAATAAGAAATTATTCTCTATGATTATGTGTGTATGCCACAAATTTTCATGTTTTAAGTCATGATTATTGGGATTACTTTTCACTACTATGATTTATCCCATGTTATGAAATTATGATCTCTTTTGCAAGTTAAGATTTCCAAAAGATATGTTATTATGAATATGACGTGATTGATATTTTTTTTGTT
This sequence comes from Viscum album, assembly GCA_963277665.1. Classification (NCBI taxonomy): domain Eukaryota; kingdom Viridiplantae; phylum Streptophyta; class Magnoliopsida; order Santalales; family Viscaceae; genus Viscum; species Viscum album. Next base: position 150,428,317 of record OY728148.1, read on the forward strand.
TACCCTTACTGAGCATTTGAGCTCACACTTTTATGTTTTTTTCCCCAGGACATAAAGAAAGAATTTAGGTTTTAAAAAAAAGGAAGATCTTTATGGGAGATGTCGAAGATCTTTCACCACGATTAGAAGATTATATTCTGAGTTTCCAAAGACACTAAACAATTACGGTCCTTGTGTGTGTATTTTTGTTATGTACTAAGTATTCCGCAAAAGAAATGCAATGTCAATGTACGTCAAGCTTCATGTCTCTACTGTTGGTATCAGAGGAAAGGTTTAGTCAACCTTTGCAAACTAGGATGCGAAAACGTTAGTGAGATCCCTAGAGATATTTCTAAGGTATGTCTAGGGATGTCCCTAAGGATAAGTATACGTATTGGATACAGTCCTAGAACTATGGTAACGATCATATATTTTAACCTAAGATGTTAGATATTGAGGATACTCCCCTTTATTATGTTGTTTTCCCTAGCATTATTTTTTCCTCTCACGCTATTCTTTTTGGGTTTTAGACGATGGATGGAACCCAAAGGAATCGTGTTGATCAATATAATGGACAATGCAATGATTGTCCTCCTGAACAAACAAATGTTATGGGAGATGGAGTGAAAAATCATATTGCTATACTTACACAAGCTATGAATCATTCTGGACTTCCAAATGAGCAGAGAAGGGAACAATATTCTATTGAGTCCTTCATGAGGCAACGTCCACCTTCTTTCAGTGGGACTTCTGATCCACTTGTTGCTGAACAATGGATCAGTACTACTGAAAAGATATTTTCAGTTCTTCAATGTTCTGAACATGATAAAGTCATCTTAGCAGTATATCGTTTGGAAGGTGAAGCTTATCAATGGTGTAATCTTATCAAGAATACGAGGCAAGGAGATGAAATTGAGTCCATGGAATGGGACGAGTTTAATAACTTATTTTTCAATAAGTACTTCCCTCGTATTATTCGAACAAAGATGGAGAAGGATTTTCTTGAACTAAAGAAAAAGGATGATGAATCTGTTGGTATATACGAAGTGTATTTTACAAATCATGCAAGGTATGCATCTGGATTTATCATCTAACCTGAAAGTAAAGTTGATCGATTCTTCAGTGGCTTAAAACCAAATCTTCGAAGGGCATTAGCTATAAGAGACTTCAGTAGCTATGAAGAAATTGTGTGTTGTGCTATCAAGGTAGAAATGGAAGTTGGTGTTACTTATCCATCTAGTAGTTTTGACCAGAAATGAAAGATGGAGTTCAAGGAGAAATCTCATAATAATGGTGAAAAGAAGATGAATGTTTCCTTATGCTCAATGTGTGGAAAGAAGCATGGTGGAGATTGTCTTAAAGGGACAAGTAAATGTTTTAAATTTGGAAAGGAAGGTCATCGGGCATTTAAATGCCGAAATGATGGGAAGAAGATTTCTAATGATGCAAACACAGGAAGGGATACACAGAATGAACCTACTACACTTCAATGTTTCAAGTTCAAGGAGATGGGACATTATTCCAATAAATGCCATAATCCAAGGGTTAGTGATGCTCGATGTGAGCAACCACTTAAGGCAAAGGACAAAGGGAAGTCACATGCGATCACCATTGGCGATGTGGAATATGAAAATGATGTGCTGGAATGATTAAGTGTGTATGTAATGGGATTCCAGAATAATGTTGTATATAGTATCGTGGAATATTGGAATATTTATGTTTTTGTCTATTGTGGTTTTCAATAATTTTATGGCATCGGTAACCATGAAAAATGATTGAAATATTTCTGGAAGGAAGATGATATGCGCATAATGAAGGGATAAGGAGAAAATTAAATGTATTCATGAGCTCATGACTGATATAAGGAAAGGTTATATCCTGGTTTGAGTATATAGAATTTTTAGATTTTGGTATGTGGAAAGAGTTAACTTTTGACAGAATTCATGTTTTCACTAAGGTTTAATGGGTATTGATTTTTCAAGAGAGTACATGATTAAGGTATTCACATGATTGGAATGTGACCAACAAGATATATGGGGGATAAATGATGGTATTCCATGCTTGGTTGATGACATTTCAAGTAATCGTTTTCTTTATACTATGAGCTTGGACCGAAGTATTTTAGATAAGCCTAAAGATTGGAATGGATTATGTTGGACATAAGTTAGTATTGTTTAAGGGTAGAACTTTTTTTTGATATTATTGATGGGATTTTATAGTAATGTAGTTTTAGAAAAAGGACAACCTGCAGGACGGACGATAGCCCATCGCGTCGGACAAGGCTGTGGGAATCAAACCCACAACCGAAGTGCGACTGGCCTTTATCGCTTACCACTGGCCTACAGGAAGTCCCTGTTTAGTAGAAACTACTTTTATTATATTAAGCAGTATGATATATGAAGTATAAGTCCATTTTAGGAACTATATATGATTAATCTCACTGTAGATGGACTTATGTATTTTTTGATAACTTTTCTAACCTTTTGTTTGAAACATATGGAATGACCCATCATTCTATCACATGATCTGCTAAAACATCACGAATGACAAATTCAACTTCATTTCTTTAAGAGATAAAGTGGAAATTTTCCCAAGAATGACAAACGGTGAAACTATACCAAAATCACGAAAGTATTTCTTCTAATTCCAATTTCATCAACTTTAGGGAAATGATCTTGAAACCCAAAAATGTTGTCCTAGTGCTCTTATATCTGATGAATCAGACGGTACCACAGATCGTCACAAATTTATGGCTTTGTGATTACTGGCTTTTTCATAGCCATGTTCTCTACCACTCTCCATCAGAACATGATGGTTAGACTTCTCTTCCATATCCATATTTTCACCTATGTGGAAACCCAGTGATTAGTTTATTTGGGTAATCGTTACATTTCATACTTTAGTTTTTTAAGCCAAGTTTTGGTATTCCTTTTTATGATGTGGGTTTCTATTAAAGAAACTTTCGAGTAGTAAACCATTTATAACCCCGACGAATTTCGGGGGTGAAATTCATTTTAAGGGGGGTAGAATGTAACAGCCCGAGATTTTATAAAAAAAATATTCTTTTTAATTTCATTAATGTCTTGTGTTGTACGCTACACCAAAAGGAGCTTGCTCAACACGCATCCTTGACTTGCCTTGCATTACACGCAATCACGACCTTCCTCGATAGCGTGTGTAGTACGCAATACCGAGTTTCACTAAACAACGATATGCTATTAAAATATTATTAAAACTAGCCTTTATGAATAGTAATAACCACCTTTTAAAATTTTAGAAATTTTATCTCTCAAAATGGACTTCATTTTTGGATTTGGAGTATGGAATTTAGCCTAAGGTGAAATTTTGGTACTTTTCGGATAACTTTCATATTCTGATGAATAGTAAAAATTACTAAATTATAATTAAAAGCAACTTTTTTAATCGAAATAATTAATAGTGATAAATTATTAATTTGAGTTGTTTTAAAGTATATTTTGAATATATTTTTACAATTTAATACAATGTTGGTAATTGGATATAATTTCACATTTAAACCAGTCATAAACAAGTGTCAATCTTTTAATAGTTATTATCTCTTAAGAACACGCTATTTGTTTTGACGACGGGAATTAATTTTTAAATTAATTAATGAAACTGATATGTTTTGAATTTGATAAAATAGACATCATTTTTGAACTCATAATATCAAATATAGATTAGATCTAATTTTTTTTATTTTTCTGGAAACATTCATTTTTTGATGAATAGTGAAACTACTAAGTGGTAGTTAAAAAACTGAATTTTTCATAAAACATAATTTTACCGCTTCTGTGAGTGGAATTTCGAAAATCCGAGAGACACGGTTAATATCAAGGACTAAAATGTGGTTCAATGAGATGAAAATAATTTTTGGTGAATAGTAACTTTTTACTTTTTTTTACCACGGTTAAAAGTAAATATGGTAATTAAGGGTAAAAATGATATTATTATTACCCTAACACATGTCCTAATTCTATTGGACAAGTTTAATTCGACTACAAACAACCTTAGGAATAAAATATGACCATTTAGGCTCACTTGAATTAGATTAGAACATTTATTATTAATTTATTTAAAGAAGGGTTAAAATAGTTAAAATCAAAGTTTAATAAGTAAATCATTTTTAATATGGGGTTATAAATAAGATATATTCGACTATAAATATTCATTAGAAATATAAAAATATTTCCTACATAATGGTATTTTATTTTTAATTTTTAGACATTAAATAATTTAATTTATTTATGACACAACGATGATGCAGTAATTTTCTTATTAATGAAATATTGACATAATTGATGTTATAAATACCCAAATAAATGTAATTTGAGACTTTTTATGAACTAAACTAATTTTATAGGTTAATATGACATGTTATCATTGATTTAATTAACTTTTTTATAACTAATCATTCTGTTATGAGTTTCATAAAAATCAATTACTAAATAGTGTCAAAATTGACATAAAATAGTTTTTAAAACAAATATTATATTATTAATTGTTATTTTATTCCTAAAAATCTAAGGATCGGCCAAATGAAATAGATAAGGTTATATATATTAATAAAACACAACTTTGGGGTCTCTTGGATGTATATGGTAATTTTATTAACTATATAATATAAAATACAACGTGACATGGTAAATGTCAATCTAATTAACTAAGAGTTAAAACTAAAAGATAAGGTTTATATAATGACTTAAACTTGTCTAACTTCTATTGGATGAGAGGATTTCGACCCATCCCCACCTTATGTTAGAAATAACTCAATTTGGTGCTATTTAAAACCGAACTTGACTTTATAATAAAATAATATTTTTAGTTATTCCAAAGGTGCCCCTCTCCTCCCTTATAAAAGGGCACCTCATCCCCCTCTTCCTCACACCACTTTGAGACTTAAAGCTCGGACAACCCCGGAAAATATCTTCTCTCCACTTCCCTAGAAACATCCTAGAGGTTCTGGTATTCTTCAAAGACCTATTTTTATTGCCCTAAAAGGAGGTCTCAAAGAAGCACTTCAAAGAAGAGGTAATATCTGTTACCAATTCTTTCATCTTTATTTCTTCTTCCACTTCTTCTTCTTTAGTTGTTTCATTATGAAGTAATAACATCAGTATCACCCATATACTGACTTGTTATTATAAGTATGAAACAACCCTATTTCACCATCTATCCATCCTACGGAAAAAGAAATCACCGTGCGTGCGTACGTACGGAATACCATCTCCACGCCGTGGTGTAATCTATTTTCCACCACCACCTTACTTGGATGGGTATAATGGTGTAAATAATGACTATATATATGACTATTATAAAGTGATATTGATTCTGAAATAGTATACATACACTCCAATACAATTCCACGATCATAGGAACGATATCATCACTCGTGCGTACGTACGGAATACCGTCTCCACGACGTGATGCGACTCGTTCTACACGATCTTCATTGCATAATGATTATATAAATTAATTTAATGAATGAATATGATATATATTACACTAATACCATTCTGGAAATGAGGTATCTATAACCTAAAGAGAAGAATAAGAATTTATTCGACAAAACACGCATAAGAACAAAAAGTTATAAACACCCGAATAACAAGTAGCAATGAAATATTACCACTAAGAAGCTAAGAATATGACCATATATGATATCATAAAAATAATTATGATTCTGTAATAAGTCAATAACATTATTGAAATCATTATACAGGAGATTCGGACATGTACAAAGCATATCGGACTTAAGGTAAGGGAAATATCACAATCTCATTTTTATCTGAGATTGATTATACTTTGGTATTTACTGGGGTGTATTTTATCATCCACATCCATTTTTACTCAATATGTAATATTATTTCCATCCACCTACAATTTTTTAAATCAAATTTTACCCTTCGGTGAGTTTTTAGTAAAGGATATGAGAGGAATCTTTTGTAATTTTTCATACGAGGTACTTTTTGACTTTTCTGACAAAAGTACAAGAAGAATGTTTATTTTTAACTTATACGGCATGAATGGATTTTTAAAACATCATTTCCAAGAAGCTTCCTTTTCAAGTATTCAAGTTTATTTTTAATTAACTACTTATAGTTTAAAATTGTATTACATGTTAAGAAAGGAAAAGAATTTTTGAAATAGAAAAGATATTTTCCTCAAGAATGGAGTTCAAGTGTTTTATCAAAATTATTTTACATATAAGATAATAAAGGGTTCTGTTTTTATCCCTATTATTACATTGATTTGATTATGTTGTGATGGAATTATATTTTTATGAATTCCTTTATCTTATATGAATTGTTTTATGATGTCACGATGTTTAAGATTCCCATTTTTATTACATGGGTTATGCTATGATGTATGGTTTTCTGATTTTGTGGCACACATAAGAATGGTATCATTATGAGATGGGTGGGACCTATATCTCCCTCCAATGCATTGGGTAAAGATTTTATATCTCATGAGATAGACATGGCTAGAATGGTAGGTTATACCGGTTCAGTGAAACAGGACTGAAATGAGGGTGACTAGGTTTAGAAATGGACTTTGTCCACTAAGATAGTCTTGGCAATGAGTCTTGACTAATAAGAAATTATTCTCTATGATTATGTGTGTATGCCACAAAGTTTCATGTTTTATGTCATGATTATTGGGATTACTTTTCACTACTATGATTTATCCCAGGTTATGAAATTATGATCTCTTTTGCAGGTTAAGATTTCCAAAAGATATGTTCTTATGAATATGACGTGATTGATATTTCTTTTGTTTACCCTTACTGAGCATTTGAGCTCACCCTTTTATGTTTTTTTCCCCAGGACATAAAGAAAGGATTTAGGTTTTTAAAAAAAGGAAGATCTTTATGGGAGATGTTGAAGATCTTTCACCATGATTAGAAGATTATTTTCCGAGTTTCCAAAGACACTAAACTATTACGGTCCTTGTGTGTGTATTTTTGTTATGTACTAAGTATTCCGCAAAAGTAATGTAATGTCAATGTACGTCAAGCTTCAGGTCTCTACAAGTCGGCTGAGATCAACGATGATAAATGAAAATGTTGATCCAATCTTTGAAGAAGATGAGTGTTTGCATACTCATCTCTTTACTTGATATTTCATTCATAATGTTTTTAATATCTGTTTCCAAAATTGGGGTCTGTTCGGGGTAATCCCAGATGCATGCAAAATGAAGGAACATATCATACATTTCCCCAAGGAGGGATATCCCATCTTATGGATAGATATCACAGAGGTTGATTCATATTTCATCGTGGGATAGATGGAATGAATTAGTACCAAGGAACCAATACATGATTATTTCTCTGATAAGGCCCAACTGAAAGTAAATAATGAACTAGGAGACTAATATGGCCTCATAATGATGGATAGCATGTAGTATGATGGGAAATTTGGAACATCTCTATCTAACCCAAAATGGTCATGCCCATTCACTAGAAAAGTTTCCACCATAATGAATTACCCCTTTCTATCTCAAGATAGAACCTAATTTTTTCAAATAAGACACAAATATTCTCTAATACCTTTGAGAAATTGGCCAATTGGCTAAATCACAACCGTCTGGACCTAGTGGGGAATTCAGCAGTATATAGCTCAGCCCCTAAGATCATGTTATAAATAGTTTTAAATCTTCAAAAATTGTTATTTAAATAAAATTGAATCAATTTTACACCCAACATGAGGATAGATTGTAGTCTTGATAAGGGATGAAAATTTCATCCAGAAGGCTGAACCCATACAGGGGAAGCCGGTGTGATAAAGGGTAGCTTTGATGTTTTTACATGATTAGTCTCTTAAAAACCTCATTGTTAGAATGCACACAATATTAAGGGTCATCATTATGGTTCCCAAAGATAATGGACCTCAAGATAGATGTAGTATAAGATTCATGGTTGTTGGAATCCATATCTATAAAATAAATATGTATAAGAAAAATGAGTGAGAAACCATGCCCAAGGAAATTCATAACTCTAACAGCATAATGCGCATCGCATGACCCATAATAGGATTCATGGTCTCATGGCCTAATATATGTCTCATGGACTGCATGTACCATGGAGATATCATACACCATCCAACCCATAGTAATCCTCATGACCACATGACGCATCAGAAGACTAGAGATCGTGTGACCCTAACATGGTCACACAGTCTGCATAATAGTCATGTGATCATGCGACCAAACCAGCATATCCTATAAAACCTATAAAGAATATACTTCCAAGGAATTGTTCCAAGGATCGAGAAATTTTCAATGATTGTTTTTTGATTGATTCAAGAATTTTTTGGGACAAATAAGACCTTGTGAAATAGTTCTTGTGAAGTTGTCGTACAAAATAGATCTTGTGATCAGTTCTTGCGGAGAAGTCTCAGGGTTACTTCTCATAGGAGGTATTTCAAAGGATTCATGTAAAACAATCATATCATGAGATCTATGTAGATCTAAATTAACTGATGAATGATCTTCCCTCTAATAAACTATTTATAAGGAATTCGAGAAATACCAAGAGTCACCCAAAAGACCAAAGTCACCCAATACACTAATTAGAAAAGTCCTCAAAGAATTAGGTGGAAATTTAATTTCCTCATAAGTGAGTCCTATTTTGTATAGGAATTTATCTTGATGGGGTATATTTTTTGACACTCAAAAAATTAGCATCATAAAATCTACAATTTAATAAATACCTGAAGCAAGGGTATTATTTTCTCCACAAAGATAAGGAAAGGAAGGTGGCTAAAACAAGCAGATTGTGTGATCTTCCAAAGGAAACATGATCCCATGACCTTAAAAAATTCATGTAAACATTTCATTCATAGTGAATGACCTTCTAGAAATAAGTTGGATACCCTCTGATAATCTTCCTTGATCTTTTGTAGGACTCAAAGACACTAGATGGTCCTACAGAGTTTGTTGGATGAGTTCCTCTAAGTCACATGACTTTTCAACTAGTATGAACTAAATAGTAAACCAAAAAAATTAAAATATATGATGAAAATAAAAAAAGGATAACGCATTATACAGTCCATTATATTCATGTCACATGCCCATGAGGCTCACGGGACACTACAAATCCATGGGGAAAAAATAACATTGCCAGTAAAGTTCCCACTAACAGATCACCTTTATCATGTTAAGGTTATTAAACATGTCCATTTGATTGGGCACCACCCCTATAGCTTTATAAAGAAATGAGAAGATATAACCTTGGACAATATAAAACATCTAAGTAAAATCCACCATCAATCATGTGATTCACCATAGACATGTAGAGTGATTGACCAAGACAATGTATGTGTGTCATCACAAGATCCAATATTGATCATGTAGTTCCCACATGGGAAAAAAGTGGGATAGGGTTGAAAAAAAATTGTAAAATAAAGTATAAAAAATATTCAAAATGAATAATCCCTTTTTTTATTGTTGATTATCATGTTATTCTATCATGTAGTTTGCAAGACACCATGAATCCTCCAATGACTTGTATACCTTTTCATGGGAATCCATTATATTGTCACATCCATCATGAGAATGGATTTTTACACATCCATGGGTTATATAATTAGACTTACACTCTAAATAAAAATAGAGTGGTGTAAATGAGAATTCTCATGCATCACCACAAGACCCACAATTGGTCATGAAATACATCACTAGAAGGGAGGGAGATTGTTTTCGGCAACATTCACACAACATTGTGAGATCCCCAAACCTAGAAATATAAATAAGGAAATAAAATAGGAAAATAAGAAGATTATTGCAGAGTGGGGATATGATTTCCTTCACATGAAAGGGTATTATATTCCTCAGGTAGTCACAATCGATCATGAGAGGTCCTTCTCAACAAGCCAGCATGGTCATGAAAAGGCCATTAGATATGTTGGCTTGATCTCATAGGGGACCCTGGAAAGACTCCATTGTTCCATGAATGACCTTAGATTAACCATATTTGATCATGTGAAAGACCTTTCATAGGCATCCTTATCTCACTAAGGCCCCAAGACATGTTGACCTAGAATTGTGGAAGCTCCTTGACATGTCCACATGGTCAGTCAAAGTCAATTAGATTGTCTTGGGTCCAATAAAATAGAAAACACATAACATTATCACCTTCTTTAATCATCGTGCGGTGCCATAGATAACCTATGGTGGGATCATGAGAAGTGCATAACCGAAAATCTCTCCAAGAACACTTGCTCAAATATATAGGATACATGTTTCACATAGTGATGTATAATAGATTTGTCAAGGCTTATAAATCTTCCCCACCCATCAAAATATAAAAAAGGGAGATAGATCAATCACACCTAGTAGTGTGAGAGGATTCTTCTAAAACCATTAAATAACATGATCAAAGAGGTATTTAACCAAGTGAAACCCAAGGAATAACCTAAGTGATCATGAGGTATCCATAGAAAATTTTCATGATAATTTTTTTAATTAAAAGTACTTTTAGCGTATCAGTCATATTATGGTAATGAGATCTGGCATGTTAACTGGGTCACGTAAAACGTAAAAATAAGATAAACTGAAAAAACATGAGGAAAATATACAATAAAATTAATACAAAAAATATAGGATACTTATGTGAATAACAGATATGTTGATCCTCATTTGCATTTCATGATTCACCGAAATCATGCAACAGCATCGGGACATGTTGTTCATATCTTCTGATACTCCCTTGCGTACCATATGTATCATGTGATTTACCCTATACATGTAAAATATAGTCTCATTATATCTTCTGGTCATTCTACCCAGTTCTTGTGAATTCCCCTCATATTTCCAGCCAAAACATTCGATGTCCACCCAATATGTTTCCCACATTATGTGGCAACACAAGGACATGTTAGTTGTGTCTCACATTGAAACTAATACCCGAAAGTCTGGATCATGGGACATCCTCTAGAAAAGTAATATGTGTCATCAAACTTCCTATAGACATGTCATCATGGGTCATGTTATGTCCTCCATACATGTCACCCAAGGTCATGCAACGTCCTTTGGACATGTCATCATGGATCATGTGGTGTCCTTCAGATAAGCCACCCTGGCCATGTGACACCCTCATGAAATGTCTATATTGATCATGAAATGGTCTCCAAAAATGTCATTCAGATTATGAAATGTCTATTGAACAATTCAGTTGGATCATGTGATTGTCTTTGGACATTTCTTCAAAACAACTAGGACATGTCTATATGTTATAAAAATGTTGGAAAATGATCAGAACATGTCAGGTAGACAATTGGGACATGTTGACATGGAATCTTGGGACATGATAACCATGTTCTATGGATATATTATGGAAACATCAGTGTTTAATCCACAATAAAAACGAACTATTATGACTCTAATTATTACCATAATTAAGAAATGTATGTTTCCTCCCTATGTCTTGAGATTAATTGGGTATCCACTATAATTCTTGTCCCTTCATATCAAAAATATTCCTTACTAATGAGTCTACCATTCTTCATATTCCATCATCAGATACAAAGTGGGATCATTCATAGGAATCATTTCAAGTGTAAGCCTCGTACAAGCACTTAGGTTCCCTAAACTTATCAGTGGATTAAGTATAAAACTGATCTAAGAGAACTCGGATTCCTATTATGACCAAGATACATATTATCCCTCACAAAGGAATGATATATGCATAAAATATCCAAGGGAAATCCACAAAGCTTAAAACCCGATAAGTGGCTTGATATGACTTCCCCCATATTAGGGAAACCATAGTGTGTAATCACATATCAAACTAAACTATGAGAACTCTGGTTCCTATTATAACTATGATATATAGAATATATTCATAAGGATCTAGCTCACATAGGAGTAAAATTCATAGTAACCCTCTCTATTTCATTGATATTCCAACCGTCAAGACCCAATCTCTCCCATGGGATGATTATTTTACTACGTCCACCAATGGGTCAAGAAGATAACTGAAGTATGATGACTCTGATTCCTACTATAACCAAGAAATATATGATTCCATCCTAATACATGAGCTCTATATTAAATATCTCAATGTATTCCCCATCACATAAGTCATGCATCCATATGAAGTTAGATTGATTACTTGTTATCCCTTGTTTCTCTGACTGAGCATGAATAATGTGGTATTAGTAATTTTCAATGGTCATATCATTCGCATCGTGAATCTCTACCATCCAAGTAAAAATATGTGTATCAGACAAAATTTTTGGCATGATATGACTATCCCTTGTAATGGAATCCTCATCGGGGCAAGTCCCAATGGTGTGACAGAACTATAATGACTCTTATTCCTACCATAACCAGGATACGTATGATTCCTCCCTGAGGCTTGATCTCAATATCGGGTGCCTATGTGACCCCATCCCACATATAGGTCATTTTTATATGATGTTAAACTATATGGGTTTAACCAACTATAGGGGTATTGATTCCTATTATAATATAAATATGTTGGATGCCTCATAATAGCTTAAACCCATCCTTAAAATATTAACCAACTAATATAATAAAAGAATATTTTCAAGTACCTAGTTATATAAATTTAATATATATAATGCTAAATATTAAAGGAAAACATATGACAATCCTTGGATACATATAGATGGATTCATTAGTATTCCCCCCTCCCCCCCACACATGGAGGGATTAAAAACATGGTATCTTTTTTAGGTTAACTAGTCATGTGTTTGGACTACAAAGATATTCTCAAAAATATATTAAATTTTTATGAGAGTCCCAGAGTAGGATGTAATTCATCCTAAATGGGTGTGATGATCCCAAAGTCCCATCATCTCAACCAATGTGAGTTCCAATGTTCATTGGTTCAGAAACCCCAAAGGACCACCTTCTTTTAGAAAGCATGTTTGTACTCTATTAGGATGTGGGATACATTGGGGGTTTCCTTTAGAGATAAAATGTTAAAACTGACTTGAATTATTGTTTAAGATGTTTAACCCCCCAAAATCAAGCCATCAAGCTAATCCATCAAAATCATTCAAATGAAACAAAAAAGGTGAGCATGATGTGAATTGATATCATTTAACTATTAAATCCCCTCCAAGTGTTAAATAAGATACACTTCACAATTCTCATTGAACCATTTTTTTCCAACCAAGGCATGTGAGATCTTTTTCAATGAAACAATCATGATATTTTTTCTAATTCATTTTAATATATCATGGAAATAGTTTACTTATATATGTTTAAAATGTGTTGAATAATCATAGATCTATATAAGGAATCTGAAACATTTAATTTAGATGAAAACCCTTGAGATCAACCTTCTTATACATCAATAACAATACCAAATTAATATTATAGTTGAATACAACCACATGAATCTTAACATATTAACATTAAATAGGACTCAAAAGCACCCTTGTATTCTATAAAATGGTTAACATTAATAATATTTTTTTAGTTCAAGTTCTCGAGTGTGAGTTATGATCCTATAAGAATTCTTATTGAAATATGAGAAGTTGTGCCTTATAGTTTTCCTATTTATCCCTCTAATATACATGGAAATATGGAATTAGGGTTCCCTTCTAGCACAAAAATATATTTATAGGAGAAAATTTTCAATGGTCAGAGAGATAATTCATCCCTTCACTCCTTTTACCCATCTATATTCATAGACACCCCCACTACAGATTAATCAATGTACAGTTTTAGAGAGGTCATAGAAAATAAATTGTTCACTTGAAAATTACCTTTAATCACCCATTTAAATTAATATGATCTAGTCTGTATGGGGAGACACATGATCAATTAGTAACATGCAAAATTTTTGGAGCCTCCTATGTAAAACCCTATGAAGGAAATATATCTACTAAGAAGTCACTATCCAATAGTGTTTGGAACAATGAAGGTAATGACTCTAACATCATAATAGAATCTTTAACAAGTAATACCTTGTTCTACTCAAGGATTTATTCCTTAACTAACTAGGATGAGCTCTCATCCCCACTTCTACGGGTATCATTACACATATACAACACCACAAGAACATGACACATATTACAGGGATAAATAGAAGAGAATACCTGTAAAATAAAGGTTTAGTAAAGAATATCATTTTCCAAATCATGGTTCAATTGAACCGAACCCTAATAAAAAGATATAGAAACATACATTTTTGAAAAAATTAGATGGGTTCTTCCCTTGAGAATGAAATTTTTTTATATAACAATATAAACTATGATCTTGTTGTCAATAGTGAGATAAAATCCATATTTAAACTTCATAGCGTATCCTTTTCCAAACAAAAAACTCATCTACAATCCTCAATTTTAATCAATTTAGGGTGTGGAGATATATATATATCCACACATATTTATAGATATATGAGTTTTATGATATCCTATGTATTATCATTAGCTTAATTTATGTAACCTAATAATTTTTCAAATCCCCTTTGAATTTATTAGTTTTTGAAAAGAAATTAGGAATATAGGTACACAAATATAAAGAGATTCCATAGAAGGATCCTTCCATATTTAAAAAACTATCTCCCATCTAAAAAAATAGAGACTAAGATTAATTATATTAATGATAAATTCATGACTATGTAATTCATAAGTCCTCCTTAGATCGAAGGAATATATTGAGGTATTTAGTTTGTGGGGAACTGATAGTTTTTAGATATATTAATCCCCAATAAAAGTTAACCAAATTTTTAAACTCAAATGTAGATGTTTGATCAAAACTAAACAACATAATGAGGGTCATTGAATGAAATTCCATTGTACATAACCACCATACCCCCACTCCCGAATCTGGAGAAAATAACACATAACTTAGAATAGTAGCTTTGATAAATATCTATGAATACAATGTATTCTCAAATTTTTAATCTAAGGACATTTATGTTTAGAGTTTTTGAGAGATTTTAAAAACTATAAACTATTATGTATTATGTATTATTAACAAAAGGAAATTTTTCTAATATATAAAAAGTTAATTAATCCATATTTTTTCTTAAAATTTTCCAATAAATTCTTCTTAAAAGGTAATGAATTAGTATTAGCATACTTAATACATTCTTACATGACCTAGGGAAAGGGAAACATTAGAAGGGTTGATATCAAATGCTATTAAGGGTATAAATAATAATAAATCATAACATGAGATATGTGAGGAATAGCATGATATTATATTGAGGATGATCATAAAAAAGAAGAATGGAATAAAGAGATGATATCATACATATATGGATTAAATAGTGATCATAACATAATATCATGGTATCATAGGTATGTGACGAAAACAAAAACATTAAATCATAATAATAAGTAAAGGATCCATGCCTTATTAACATACCATATTTGGCTATTCCAGCAAACTATGAACCATACTTTTATAGGATCACTTACCGCACAACATGATATCTCATAATATTGAAACATTACCCAATGCATTAAAGGTATATATAATTATAATCCCAACCATCGCATGATTAAAATAATAAATATGTATACCATATGGTTTCAATCAAAATATTATAAAAACCCAAGAAAATAAAATTGGTTTTACATCATTTTAATGTTTTTCATTAAGGAATCATTCATGATATCATCCATAAACATGACATGATAAACACCTTGAAAAAAATTGGGTATCTAATGACATTTGTTATCATCCTAGGTAAATACCACTCAAAACATATGATTACATATATGGTATTTACACTATAAACTAAATGGATATATGATTTATAAAATAATTTCCCCAATCAATGGATGTATTGTAAATCTAGGTAAACACCATTCAATCGAGTAATGTAACATAGTTAATTCCAAGAGTAAAAGCATTGGAAAAAATCATGCATATTAATGTTGGAGATTAGGATAGTCAAAAGAAATTTTAGATCATACCCTAGATGTAGAGGATAATTTCATAGTTCATATAGATAAAAAAGCTGTATATTTTCATTAGAATAATACACTTTATTAATAATATGACATATATAAGGAACACTCTTAGAAGAATTAGGAAAATTTATTTGAAAATAATAATTTCCTTTTTCCTTTGAAAACATTTAAGAAGGAAGTTTTAATTTGAAAATGAGAATAATAATTTTATTTTTTCAACTTGAATGTGTAGAAAGGAAATCTTTTAGAAAACACAAAAGGTGGTTAAAATATACTCTCACAAAGAAACATGTAGAAGATATTCATTTTTTTCAAAAATTATTCATATAGAAACATTTAAAATATTTACTTTTAAATCCATTTTTTATGATTAAATTTAATTTAAAATTAACATTTTAAAATAATTTTTAAATAAGTAATTTCAGAAAAATTTAAAACATTACTCTAGAAGAAAACATTTTTTGAAACCAATCATGAGGAAAATGTCAAAGGTTAATTAAAAATGTTTAGTGAAACCCAAATAATAAAAAGTAAGTTCAAGAATTTTAGTTATAAGAGGTGAAGAGAAGTGTTAAGGTATATTATAACATTAAAAAATAATTTTTGTGGGTAAAACATGGATATGAATGAAAAGTATTCATAGGAAAGTATAGGAATTAATCTTATCAACATTGTAATTTTATTTGAGTAAATGTTTAGTTAAAGTGGATGATATTGATTAATATAAGCAATATATATAATAGCCTTTCTCTTTATTTCACAATTAAACATGATTTTTTACATAAAATCTTCACTTGATACAACATGGAAGCTCTATTTTTTTAGTGTCTTTGGGGATTAGTAACATTTCATAATGACCTAAAATAAGAAACACAACATCTTTATTGAAAACATCCTTTACATGACCACTACATTCTCTCATACTTAGCATTGCATGGGATAACCTGAGGATGTGCATAAGAAAAGGGTGATCTATAAAGCCTAGTAAGGGAGTAAACAAGGAATAACATGAAGAATATATTACATATTAGGAAATAGTAATATCAACAGGTTATACAAAACAAGAACATAAAGGCATGATAAACATGCTTATCACAACATGGAAATGGGGAAACAACACATAACATGGTATTATTATGGGCCAAGGATCATTGAACTTGGAGAATGAGTAAACCATCATTAAACTTTAATTATCATGAATAAACTCTCATTTCACTTGAATTATCATGAAACTAATCTTTACTCACTGCATTGAAGATCTATCAGGGTGCACCCTTCTTAAACATTTCATTTCATGCATAAGTGTGCCACTAGATCACACAAAATAGATTCATTAATTATAATAATTTATTCCACGTTAAAGGAATGTGTAATTAATACATGAAACTCTTCCATAAATAATTAAATATTCATAAAGGTGAATACCCTTAATAGATAAATGGGCATGTTATTCACTAAACAATAATTTTGGCTTGGAAAAGGGTGGTGCAATTTTGAAAGCATAACGGTGTGACATAAGACTTCAAAAAAATGGTTGATGAGAGGGAAAAGGGTGTATCATCAAGTACATTAAATGGAAAGTAAGGGTTCTTATATATACATGTCCCAACATATGTAATGGAATTTGGATTCATAATAAAAAAGAATTTCTTTAATGTAAATAAGGAGAGAGAAATTTCTTACTTAATTTCAGCATGGTAACGGGTGTACATGGGAGGCATTAATGAGAGATAAAAGGGGTCTCTCATAATTAAAACATAAGGAGGGAAGTATGTGGGAGGTTATAAATTATACCCCAACATTTTTAATTGAAAATAAAAGGGCATAACCATATTAAAAAACATGGATAAAATGAGAATAGAAGGAATCCCTTTCTTGGATGTATGATCCCAAAGGCTTGGGAGGGGCTTGATAGAGGCTTCTTGGGTGGTTGGGGAGCCTTTCCAGGATTCTAGAGAGAAGAGGGAATATGTTTGATGAACTCAAAAGGATTTGAGTGAAGAGGAAGTTGGATATTGGGTGGGTTTATATAGGAAAGGAGAGGGAATTCGTTATTATTTTGGTTTGGGACACCACACATTAAACTAGTCAAAACCACAAACCAACCAATGGTTTTTTCTCATGGTTTTTTATAAAGGGGGGTATAAAACATTATTTTATAATGTCAATGGCCGAAATTATTATTGCATAACCCCTTATAACACCATCATAAGTCCTAAGTGTAAGGTGTATGATGGTGACACACTCCTGGGGTGGCATGGATAACATCATTTGGGTGGTAATCTCTATCAACTTTCACTTCTCTCATAGGTGGTTCCATTAGAGAATAAAATTTTGAAGCTTGGATTGGGCTTGGTCAAGAGATAATCCCAATTATGCCACCTCCTTTCCGAGCTCCGACAAATGGGATTTGTATGGAAGAATTCTACTTGATGAGGCCTTCACTTCCTTTGTCGAAGTAAATTGGATTTTTTTTATCCCTATATTTATATGAATCATATGATCACTATATAAGGGATATATTATCAATGATCACAATTTTTAATGGTATTTTAAAATCCAAAAACATAAATCCAAAGAAGTGCATATGTTATATAATCATTTTACATAATAATATATTTAATTAGATCAAAAGGAATTTCCATTAATAAAAGTTTGTTTCATTACAATAAACCTATAAAAAATGAAATGTACCTATTGAAATGAAAAAGGTATAAAATATATACTTTTAAAATCAAAATCAAGAAGCGATTTCACAACTCATAGGACTAAAGACATGAGTTGAGAAACAATTTAACCTATAGTAACATTTTAATCAAACCAATTAAAGGATGAAGATCATTAAAATAACCTAAAATATCATGAATAAATATATTTAATTATAACATATCAATTTTTTATCATATATACCATATAAAAGGTAATTTTTGTATAAAGTAAAATTAGTCTCGATGAATGGAGTTTAAGAAAAAAAATCCATTTTCTTATTTACTAGCATAGCTGATCACATGATAAAATCATATAAAAATCCATAAATATTAAAATAATATTTTTTTAGAACCTTATTTATCTCTATATACCTAATATATGCCTAATTAATTATTTTTTTACTATGAATAATGTGGTTCGTTATAGATTATTTTTAACATAGGGTGTTACCACTTTTAATTGTCGTGCACATGCTCTGTAATGTTAATGTTGGTCAATGATATTTGATTCTAATTTTACCATTACCTGAATACCTATGTCTATATAATATATTTCCTAGTATTATTTATAATTTTCCACTTTCATCCCAAAATATTTTTAATTGTGACTTGTGAATATTATGTTGAAGACAAACTCGTTTCAGTGGTTTTTATTTAACAAAGATGATATATTAATAATATGTTTAGATATTTATATTATAAATCAAGAACCATTAAAAAAAATTAATAAATTATTATTAAAATACATTAATATTATATAATATAACTTAATAATTTACTATGTAAACATTACAACATCACTCAACTAGGTGGCAAACCGACCAAAACAAAACACTGTCGTAATGATCAAATAAGTAAGAATGTGATATTAAATAGTGATAATATAACATTTGAAGAATATTATAAATGTAATATATATATATATATATATATATATTATCTCCATAAAATCTATTATTATATCCATTAATTAAGGGTGGTGAAGAAAAATTAGGTTCTTCATTTGTGGAGTCGGTAGTATGAATGTATACAAGATTAAACCCCAATTCCTCAATGAATGTATGGAGTAACGGTACATGAAAATTTATAATTTGATAGTTTCAATAATTTTATAAATATAATATTAGTTCATTAATTATACTTTTATGTCCATCCATAATATTTGGTTAAGTAAACTATGACACATCATTTGTGGATGTGTTAGTCTGCACATACGCATGATTAATGATACCATTCCTTAATGAAAGGTTGAAATAAAGCTAAATGAAGAAAGTTAAAATTTAATAATTTTATGAGTGACATAAAAAATATAATTATTCATCATATACATAATTTTTACCAAACCTAATAAGTGGTGATGAAAAATAAAAAACATCATGTCGTGAAGATGGCAGTTCACACATATGCACGATCGATGTGTTTGTTTTTCTTAGTGGATGATAAGGAATGAATTAATAATAAATGTTACAATAATATAATGAAATTTAAATATTTATATGATAAATAATTAATTATATTTACAATTTTAGGGAATATTATGAATATAAAAATTAAAGAGAGACTCAGAAGAGAGTAATACTCACGTCGGGAACTTTGATTTTCCTTTGAATATCTATAGAAGTGGAGGGATTAGGTAAATTAAGGGTGGATAAATGATATAGTTAGTTAGATAGGGTTATAGTATAAATAAATGGGATGACTTTAACCATTTAATTATATTTAATTGGTCTGTAAATAAGGGGTGTATGTAGTCTCTTTCTTGAGTGATGGGAATGGTAGTTTTCGAATTATCTTAACTAATTAAATTATTTACTCAAACTATTCATGGTTAAAGACCCCCGTATATATAAATGATAGAATATGGAACAATTTATAGTATATATTAATCCAATAAACTCATTTTTGGGATATATTTAAGGTATTTAGCGGTATTTAATTACACTTTTCACTTTACCCATTTGTATTACTTCCCAAGGTAAAATTTCCTTTTCCCTTATTAATTAATTAAAAATATTTATTAATATTGATTTTAATAAATAATTTAGGAATTAAATTTCTTGATATTATTTTAGTTTTATTAATTATAATTACTAGTCTTAATATAGTATTATTTTAGAATAAATTTGTTTAACACTTAAAAACACTTTTTGAAGATAATCACGTTTTAATTCATAAAATTTATGGGATTTAAAATTATTATCTTAAATATTTTATATCACATAAAATGATTTATTATAAATAAATTTATGATTAATTGACATTAAAATCACTCTAGAGATGTATTTTAAACAAATATTAATTAATTTAAGGAAAATAAATAAAAAAAATTTCATTATTGAGGTAACATTTTGTGTTAGTTCTCAAAATATTGGTCATGGGTTATCTAATTTCAAATAATATTTTAAAATAAATATTTTTATTCCTTATTTGTATATTTTAACATTTAAATGGTGATGTAACTAAAATGACTCGAATTGTTCCATGTAATATTTTAAAATATTTTATGAATTGATTTCGAGACCAGGCACTGAGTTGATATGAAATTATAAGGCTTGTTGTGTCCAAAATAAATATTTGAAATATATTAAAATATTAAATAGAACACATGCTTTATTTTCCTAAAAAATTGTAATAACATCTAAATTCGTTCCCAAATCAAATATATGAGGGGACCATTGAGTTCAGAATGGTAGTTTATCCTTGGTTCAACTTAACATTGGTCAGTGAGGGTTGTTTGTGAAAACTTCATCATGATAGCATAAATGAATAATATTATTTGAATAAAATTATTTTATTTCATTTATCAACATAGTGGTTGCTTGGTATTTAAATAAACTATTATGTCAAAATAATTGGGTTATATGCATAACCAAGGATTCCTTTAGAGATTTTTATGATAGATATCTGGATAATCCTCCCCAATGAATGATGAAAAATCATGGATCGACGATTGATGCACACAAATTTTGAAGGATTTTTCCAACGACTACAATGCAATGATCATTCTTCATCAGAGACCGGTCCAAATATAGGTAGGTTGTGTTATTTTTATTTTTTCCTTTCACTTTATTTCTAAAATGAACACGAACCAGTCAATGAACATATTGCCCCGTAGATTGATCTTTATGTGGGATGGGTTATTTTGAATGGTCTATCAGGAGTTTGAACTTGAAATTTTTTGGATTCATTTATAGTTATAATGGTCAAAAATCAATATTTTAATGAACATCTATTGAGGAACATACCTCTTTATTTTTATGTGATTGTATACCCTAATTCACCATTCATTGTGGTATTTATGATTCATCCCTGAGGTTCAACTTTTCTTGAATGATTGATCATTGCACATATTATTCTTTGTGAAATTATCCTAAATCATAGATCCAACATAAGTATGACTTCACAGTGGTTGTGGTAGAAGAACAACTAATATTAGGTTCTAATTTTGAATTCTTTTTATGTAATTAAGAGCATTTATGATATCATTTTCCAATCCGATTGAATTCCCGAATCTTACCAATTCTGTAATGGAATGACTAAAAACCTCGAATCTAGAGTTTCATAGAAACCGACCATTGGAATGAAAGATGAAATATTGAATAGAATAAGTGGGATGAAAAAATAGGTTATGGAGAACTTGATACACACTGCATGTTGTCCTTGACTACATGGAATGTAGCCCCCTTGAATGACTTTGCGCGTACTTGAATGAATACACAAACACGGGGAAAGGTACATGGGTTCCCTACATGGTGTGTACTCCCCCACAAAGAATGTCCTGGACCAGGAACACTTGCTACCCCTTGTACTAGTACATGGATATGGATACCCGAGATGACACTGAGTATTGGAACATTACCTAAGTACACAGGTGGACCCCAGATACACGGACATGGCATGTAACCCATTCACATGTCATGTACTCTTCTCTATGATATGGGGTGAATGACATATTCCATTCTACATGGGCAGCACCTAGGGTCAAAGGATATGGTATGTTCCACTACTACACATCATGTTCCCCTTTCTTCATGGATTTATTATCTTTTCTGTCGCATCTTGAACAAGCTTCTATAGGGTTCATTCCCTTTAGTGATTCCTTGAATGTTGGTGTGAATAGTTTCTTAATCTTAGTACTATAATACCTTTAGCAAGAATTCCTGGATATATTTGTTGCAATTCTCCTAAAAGGCCGGAAGTGGGATCCTCTATTCATCTTCATAACTTAGGTGGAGTTCTTTGTATCGATGTGAATAACACTACATGGGCGTCGATTCTCTACTCAATGGGTTAATCCAGATTGAGTTGTTGGTATCACCCCCTGACTCAGGTTGTTATCCTCATCTATGTATTGTATTCTCTTGGGAAAATCAGTGTACCTTTTTCAATGAAAGTCCCAATGAGTAGAACCTCTTTAGTTGTTGTTATTCATGATATCTAACTTAGGAGTTTTTTCTCCTAGATGATTGCTTCGTGGAATCTTTACACTGAAAACCTAAGGATGGTGTATTATTGTTATGGCTAACCTCTAAACCATGTGTCTTGGATTTAGTATATATTGATATTCTTGTAATATATACTATATGAATATACCTATGTATAGATGAATTTGATTTCCCTTTCTATATTTCTTTGTTGTTTCAGTGTGTTCTATTGGGTATTCTTATACTCACCCCTTCATGTGCTTTTCCCACATGTGTCGTGTCATATACCGATGATTGACCCCCTAATAGAGTCCTAGGTGTACTACGACTATATGGTGCATTGTGAGACCAAACATACTGAGTTGTGTTTTTGAGGATTTCAAATAGCAGTCCCAATACCATTACATTCATATTAGACTTATGTTATAGACTTTTTTGTGGAAGGCATGTATTTGTCCCTATTTACTTTACCCTACTTATTGTCTTACTTTGGTTATGGGATATAGATGTATAAATGAATTAGCTACTTATTTTGGTTTTCATTTCAGTATTTTTGTGGTACTGGAGATGTGTCCATGTGTACAGGTACATAGGCAATGTCTCTCATGTTACTGATATTCCTACTCAGTACTACTTGCAAGCCCCTAGCCTATTAGAGGAAGTCTTGGAGAGTCATGGAATGGGCCCTATAGGGATGGTTCATGAAAAAGTGGTATCAGATGTGTCGATTATAATTTTGGACCGGGAGTCGATGAGATTGGTTTAGGGAAATAGTGTTAAGTGTTTTGAGTTTGGATATTCATTTAGGGACTCCAGTGTTGGTGCAGAAACCGATGTATCTTTACACAAGGACTCTGATAACCTTCTTTTCAAATTGGTAAATGGGAGAATTGCTTATAGGGAAATCAATGGTACATGCATCATATAGGAATAGTTTTTGGTTTCCATGTCCTTCTAGAGTTATCTCTCTATATATACTCAATGACTATGATACATTTTTTCTACTTTCAGGATTCCTCCACAATGCATACCGACTAGGATTAAGCTGCTTGATCATGAGAATTACCCCCTTAGTGATGAGGCCTCAATATATGGACTAGTTCTTGGGATTATACCTTCAGGTAGTGCACCAGCCATTCCACCACCTATAGTGTAGCACGCAGTACCCGTATTACCCATTTATGTGGTGCACAGGCTAAGTGTACTTCATGAGTATCATTATAAAATACCCCTTAGGTTCTGAGGTGACCCAGAACCATAGGTGGTTGAAGACTGGCTTGAGGTGGGGACCCTAGTTTTCCATCTAGTCGGAAATCAGCTGATCTGATTGTGGTTATAGAGGAGAACCTTCTTCATGGATCAGTGTGACGATTATGGAATTTGATTACCCATTCTTACATTGAGGAAAATATGTCATAGACAGTGATTGAGCCCCTCTTAATAGAGGAGTTCTCATTATTTATGCTTGGGGGATTTGTGTATCTAGGAGCTTCTTCATCTCCAACAGGGTATCATGTCAGTGGTTGATTATTCATCAAGGTTTACCAACCTTTCTGGTTACTCAATAGATACAGTTTGAGATAATTACTTCAGGTATTGGACCTTAAATAAAGGTTTGCGTATAGATATCCAAGCTAGTGTTATCCTTATGAGCATTCCAACTTATATTGGGGTGCTTGAGTGGACTTTGGTTGTTAAAATCTTCAAGGCTGGGTAGATATAGCCGGTGACTGTTAACATTGGGAAGGCAAGAGTAGAGACCTCGGTAGTATGGTGTCAACATTAGTATCAGATACCTAGACCTGGGAGAAATTTCTGGAGGATGTCCAAAGATAGAAGATATGAAGTTCAAGGCTCATTGGGTAGATCCATTCAGCCTAGCGAGAGGCAGTTTTATTCATGTAACGGCATGGTAAATATTGGTAGAGATTCTCAGACTCATCATACTACTGATAGGAAGATTTTGGTTGGACCACCATGGTAGATATAGTGACAGGATAAGGAAAATTTGTAGGTCATAGGATGTGGAAGGGGAGTTGGGAGAGCAATAGGAGGTGGTCGATGTTTCTAATTATAACCTCCACCACTAGGTGGTCCATGCTAGGCTCAGGTAGCTGTAGGATAGGGGAGGGGACAACTACAGGTATCTGAGTCCTATAACCTAGGGGGTCCAGGAATGATAAAAGTAATGATCTATATAATTTTTAATTTATCTACAGTACTTATAGACATGGGTTCTAGTCAATCCATTCATGGCGCATATATTGTACAAGACATAGAGATTCTGGTTGAACCATTAACATGACCTTACGCTTATAGACGCATATTGGGTAAGACTCGGAGATCACACACTTATAACGATAGTGTGATCTGACTCTTAGATGTGATAGTTTCCTTTGAAATATCTCAGTAGCAGCATTGAGGCCTTAATACATCATTCTTGGTCTTTATTGTTTATCTATAGTTCATTCCCAAATTGACGGTCTTACATGAATGGTGCGGTGTGTCCATAGTGAAGGAACTAGTTTTTTCTTTTTTCAGATAAAATAAAACCCACATAGTGTTGGATGGACTCGTGCATAGAAGACTGCATCCAATTACTCATCAGTTGGCTAGCCTAACCCTTGGTGTAGTGGATTGGTGAGTTTCTAGTTTCATGCAGTAGTGGTAGAGTATGAGGATATATTTCCTGAAGATATTCTAGGTTTATATCACCATTGATAGATTGACTTATTCATTTATCTAATCCTCAGGATAGAACCAATATCTATTCCAGCATTTCATATGGCCCCACAGAGCTTCATGAGGTGATAGTGCAACCGGATGACTTACAGAGGAAGGGTTTCATCATACCTAGTGATTCACAGTAAGCATCCCCAATTTTTTTCCCAATATGGAATATGGGATCCTTATGTTTTTTTGGACTATTGGAACTTGAAACAAGTGGTTGTGAAGAACAAATATCCACTATTCAGGATTGATGACATGTTCTATTAGTTTAGTGGGGCACAATGGTTCTCGAAGGCTACTCTCATATCAGGCTATCCTCAGTTGTGAGTATGGGATGAAGATATACCAAAAATTTTATTCCAATGTTTCTATGATCACTATGAGTATTTGGTGATTCCATTTGGTGTTATAAACTCCCAATTAGTGTTCATGGGACTCATGAACCAGATCTTTTAGCCTTACTCAGACCAGTTCATGGTGGTCATCAATGAAGAAATCCTTATGTACTCGACGTCCAAGGAGGGGCACACGAGAAATTTAAGGATGGTTCTAAACATACTTTGAGAGAACCAGCGTTATAGGAATCTCTGGGAGTTATAGTTTTGGATTAAAAAATTCCAATTTTTGGACAGGTTATCTCAGTAGATGGAGTAGAAGTTGACCAATCCATGGTTGAGGTAGTGTAAGCATAGAAGCCACCTAAGAGCGTGACAAAAGTGTAGAGATTCCTTGGGTTGGAAAGCTATTACAAGAGATTCACATTTAATTTATCTAGTATATAAGTACCCATGATATCATTGACTTGAAAGGGGTGGCCTTTTGTCTTGAAAAAGGGTTCTATCAGACTTTTCAGTAGTTGAGGTAGAGTTTGATGAGTGTTCCCATCCAGATATTTTTAGAGGAAGGTGTCGAGTATGTAGTATTCGGAGATGCATCAAGAACTATGATTGGTAGTGTTCTTATGTATAGGTGATTGGTGATTTCTTATGGTTCAATCTAGTTGATACAATAATAGAAGAACAACATTACTTGTAATCTTGAGTTAGTAGTAGTAGTCTTTGCTTTGAAAATATGGAGACACTACTAGATGGGCAAGCAATTTATCATCTACTATGATCACTAGAGTCTCAAGTATATCCTATCTCAGAAGGAATTAACTTGAGACAAGGGTGATGGTTGTAGTTATTCTAGTACTATGACTTTGAACTTTTCTATTCTTATAGGAAGGGGAATATGATTTCTTACAATCTCATTAAGTGATCTAGTTTGTAGTTGTTGAATAAGGAGTTAGAGCAGTTGACCTCATTGTAGTTATCCTTTGTGGATGGAGATGGAGTAGCCTACCTTCAGTCGATGGATTTCACCCCTCAACTCTTACAACAAGTTAGGGAGGAGTATCTTAAGGGTACTTACTATGATACCCAACATGTTTAGATATCCACAAGGCATGATCATGATGGATTTTATAATGGTGGTGAGAATATCATTCCTTTCAAAGAATTCACAATTATACCAATGACATTGGGGAAGGAGGTTTTAAGGGAGTTTCATACGTCCTATTTTGCAGTACATCCAGGTGTGGAAAAGATGTACCAAGACCTCAGATATTAGTTTTGGTGGCCAGGGGTGAAGGAGTTGTAAATATTGTCTCTCTATGCCTTACTTATCAACAAGTGATGGATGAGGACCAAGTTCTAGCAGGTTTAGCTCAACCCCTTGAGGTTCTAGAATAGATGTGGGATGGGATATCTATTAAATTATTTATGGTAATACCACATGCATATATGGGACATGATTACATCTGGGTGATCGTTGACCAACTCACCAAGTCGTCCCACTTTTTATAAGTATGAGAACAGAGTTCAATAGAGATCTTGGGATGACTAAATTTCCAAAATATTTTTCAACTCCCTGGAGTTCCATCAACGATTTTTTATGATCATGATGATTTTTTAAACTCCCAGTTGTGGAAGTGATTACAAGAGGCATTTAGGACCTATTTACGCTTGATCACAGTGTCTCACCCGAAGATTGATGTCCAGACAGAGTGGACTATTCAGGTTCGAGAGGATATGATGTGAGCTTGCCTGTGAGACTTTGGACACCATTTGTAGGATAAACTAAAACTGGTGGAGTTTTTATACTAAAATAGCTACCATTCCTCCATTGGTATGGGAACATTACAGGTTTTGTACTGATGAACCTACAGGTCACCACATTACTGGACTGACCTAGGATAGTCGGCACTCATGGGCCCTAAATTGGTGTGAGATACAATAGAGAATGTACATTCCATCCATGTGGGTATGAAAACCCAAAAAAACCATCAAAAGCCTTTTTCTAATAGGCGATGGAGGCCTTTAGAGTTCAAGGGTGGAGACCATGTGTTCCTTCAGGTTTCACCTCGATGTAGATTATAGATATTTGGATAGGGAAGAAAGTTATCTTCGAGATTCAACATCCCTTTTTAGATACTGTGTAGATTCAGTGGGGTGGAATACTGCTTATCTCTACTGCCACTGGTATAATTGGTACATAATGTCTTCCACGTGTCGCAACTTAGGATGTACGTACATGACCCATCGCATGTTATCAAATCAGGTGAGATGGACATCTAGGATAGTGTTACTTTTTTTGAGTACCTAATGGAGATTGAGGATCAGTATGATCGTATCCTTCATGGGAGATTAATTCCTTTGGTGTGTGTCAGTTAAAAAAATGGTAATCTCCAAGAGATAACTTTGGAGCATGGGCCATATTTTTCCCAGTACCCACATCTTTTTTAGTAACCTTTTTTTCCTTTTGAGGAGGTAAATCCCCAATTTAGGAAGAATGTAATATCTCGTATTTTTTTGTATTATTTTTAAATACATTAAGTATTTATTTTGATACCAGGAGCTGAGATGGTGTGTGATTCTGAGACTTGGTTTGTTCGGAATAAATTTTTTAAATATATTAAAATATTAAATAGTTAGTGCATGTTGTTTTCCGGAAAGGTGGAATAAATTATAAATAGATTCCCAAATTAGAAATACAAGGGAACCATTGCATTTAGAATGGAATTTTAACAATAGTGTGTCTTAACATTGGTTGGTTTGGACCATTTTTAGAAAATTCCTCACGAGCATATAAATGAATAAGATTATTTGAATAAAATTATTTTATTTCATTTATAGACATAGTGGTAGTTTAGTTATTAAATGGACTATTATATTAGAATTATAGGTCTATCTTTATAACCCTGGAATCTTATAGATATTCATTAGAGAGATATTTGAAGAATCCTTCCCGATAAATGATGACAGAATCACATATCGATGGTCGATGTTCACCAATTTTGAAGGATATTACCTACGATGATGACGCAGTGATTGTTCTTCATCAACAAAAATTATGAATCGAGGTAGGGTATTTTATTTTGATCTGTTCCCATTGTTGATATCTATAATTAATTCTCACCAATCAATGGATAGATAGGCTCAAGGATTGACCATTATGCAGGATGGGATATTTTCATGGTTTATTGGGAGTTTGATCTTGATATTTATTGAATTAGTTTATCATTTTAATGGTGATGAACCAAGATCAACACAAACATTTATTCAGTTTTTTCCTATCAATTTGGTTTATGTTGTTCTCCCTCGTTTCACCATACTTCGTGGTATTTATTTTTCCTCCCCACATTTCAAATTTTCTTGAAAGATCAATCATGTCACATACGATTCTTTTCAAAACAATATGAAATCGTAGATCTGGTAGTACTAAGACTCGACGAAGGTGTGATGGTGGTTTCAGAAGTGGATCTAATAATGGTGGGAGCTGATTTTACATTCTTCTCTCGTAATGGATAATGATGATGGTCACATATTCTGAGCTGATTGAAGACCTAAATATTACCCATTCAAGTATGGAATGACTAAATGACCTCTAATATTGAGTTTCACATAAAACCAACCACTAAAATGGAATCCAAAATATTGATCGACATAGGTGGGTGGAAGAATATGAGTTTTGGGAAAACCTGATACACATGGTGTGTATCACCCTTGAACGAATCAGTGTGTACCTGAAGGAGTACACAGAAATGGGGAGAAGTACATAGGTTTCCTATATAGTGTTTACTCCAGTACACAACATGGCATGTACCATGTACATGGGCTACCCCATATACTGGTACAAGGTTAGGGATAAACATACTGATGTCGTGTACTGGCACACAGCCAGAGTACATGAGAAAACCTTAGATGTAGGGATATGGCGTGTAACCCCTCCAGACGTCATGTATCCGTCTACATGACAAGAGTTGAATGAAAAGAGTCATTCTACATGGGTAGTAACTAGGGTTAAGGGACACTTTGTTTTCCACTACTACACGTCGTGTACCCATTTCTACATGTCTTGATTCTCTTATCCTCCGCATCTTGGATATTCTTCATTAGGGTTCATTCCCTTTATCATTTCCTTGAAGGTTGGTGTGAATCATTTCCTAATACTAGGACTATAATCCTTTAATAAATACTTCCTGGATAGAGTTGTTGTAATCCCCCAGAGAGTCTAGGAGTGGGATCCTCTATTCATCATTGTTCCCTATGTGGATTTCTTGGTATCGACGTGACCAACACTACTTAGGTGTCGATCCTCTACTAAGTTGGTTAATCCATATTGATTTGAAGGTATCACCTCATAGCCCTAAATTTGATCTTTATCTATGTATCAAATTATATTCATACTATCATTATATCTTTCTTACAGAGAGGTCTGACTAAAATCACCTCTTGAACAGATGTCATTAGTGATATTGGACTCATGAGTGTGTTCTCCCAAATGAGTGCTTCATGGAATCTTTGAACTGGATTCCTAATGATTGTATACTATAGTTGTATCATACCACTATAATGTGTGTCATTGAATGTGTATATCTAAATATTCTTGTTATATATAATGAAGACTTGCACCAATGTTGAGATGAATGTTCTTTCCCTTTATATGTTACCTTTTCGTTTCGGGGTGTCCTACTGAGTATTTTTATACTCAACCATGGATGGGATTTTCCCAGACGTGTCATGTCTTATCCTGATGATCTACCTTTTGGAGGTGTCCTGGGTGGACCAAAACCAACTGGTGTATTGTGAGACCGGAAAGACTGAGGTGTGTTCCTGCACATTTCAGATAGTAGCCCATGTACCTTTACCTTCATGTTAGACTTTTGTTACAGACTTATTTATGGTGGTCTTGTATTTGTCATGTTTACATTACCCTACATCTTATCATAAATTTATTGTGTGATATAGATGTAATCATGAGTTGGTTAGTGTTTTTTACCTTTCATCATTTTTTGGGCTTGGAGATGTGTGTGTTTATATAGGTACATAGGCAATGCCTCACATGATAGTGATATGCTTAATCGGTGCTAGTCACCAACCTATAGCCTATTTGAGGAGGGCTTGGGAAGTCGTGGCATGGGAACCACTAGTATATTTCGTGATAGTGACCTTACTCATATTTATAACATATTTATAAAATCATAAAAATTATAATTTTTTAAAAAACCACATTTTTTACTGAAAAAAATTCAGTAAAATGGTCAAAATTTCATACGATGTAAATTTTGATATTATATATTGAAAAATAATGCTAATTTAAAATATTTATATTTATAATATATATAAATTTTAATAAAAATAAGAAATATAAAGATAAGCTTCTTTTATTTAGGAATGCCCTTCTTAAACATTAAGTGTTTAGAATATTATTCCATACAGATTTTCTAATTCAAATGATTTATATATTTTATATTTTAAATAGATATATTATATGTTATCAAAATGTATTTAAAATATGGTTATTTTAATTTACTAATGTACCATGAACTTCATTTTAGTTTGTGTGAAGATAGATATGAAACTCAGAATTATTTAAAGGAAAATATATATATATATAGAAAAATCATTGTATGTTACACATAACATCTATAACTATGAATCTGATAGTATAAACATTTAAACACCATAAAAGAGGTTCATGGTTTACTATAAATCTAAATTATAGGATTACATTAATTTCCTTCAATAAGAGATGAATCTGATGATCGTGGATTCACCAATACGCCGTTAAACAAAGGGTGATGGCCATTAGGACCCTCCAACATCGATCACCTCTAAATATCTATAATGACACTATCTATATGACTAGATATGAAGAATGAAGCACTACTTATCAACTCGATGAAATAGGGGTATCATTTATGGGAGTAGGTGGGACACCCATATCGCTTATAGCATTCAAAAATTGGAAAACATTAAAAGAATTGTGTGCAATGAATTCTTTCACTATTGTATTTTAACATGAATATATCCAGATTTTGTTATTATTTTCAGTAAATTTTAATTTAATTACATTTAAAATATATATAAAATATATTCCCTATATTTTCAAATTTAAGAAGATGTTTAGTTTTATAAACATCTTGGTTTTAAAAATCCTTAGTTGTCAAGCCATATTATTAGACATACCCATGAAAATTATGGAGTGAAAGAATCTCCAAGGTCCAAGTATGAGGTGTTATCTAGTTTTATTTCTAAGAATGGATTTATAAAAGGAATTATCGATCCTAATCTTTTTATCAATACAATTATAAATATATAGTAATAATATAGATTATGTAGAAGGCGTTATTTTAAAATACACTCAAAAAATATATTGTAAATAGTTTCTAAAACATAATCAGAGTGAATTTTCAATATAAAGTATTTAATAACTTTATTGGTTTTTAACTCTATCGATAACTAGAAAAAATAATTTTATACAAAAACTTATTTTTTTATTAAAATGTTATTCGTTTTAATAGTTTGTAATGTAATGTCTCTTTTTTATGTACTTATAACCTAGATATAAATGAATTGATGAAGCAGTTAGATAAAAAGAATTATAATGGGGCCATTGGAAGATTACTTTACTTCATAGTAACTCATCCAAACAATTAGTTCACTGTTTTCAATTTTTCCAAGTTATAATAAAATCTAAATTAATATCACCTGAAATTCATTAAAATAATTATTTTTAATTGAAGGGGAATTCAGTGATTGGTTTATTTTTTCCCTCTAAATCATATTTATCTCTAAAAATTTAATCAAAATATGGTTATAGATACTATAAATCAGATAGTAAAATTATATTTGAAACATGTAATTTATTAGTAGATTCCATAGTTTAACAGTCTAATAAGAAACATCACTCTAGGGATATTTTCACCACAAAATAAGAATATATAGTAGTTGGTAGATGTTGTAGACAAATAACCAACTAACTAATTTTATTTTCACATTTCCACATGCTCCAATTATATGTGGCAACATGAGTTCCATTTCGGTTTTGAAAAAACTAGTAATCACTCATAAGATAAATATATTAATGTTAGACAACATTTTAATAGATATAACACATAAATAATTGTATGTATATTTAATATATGAAAACAAAAAAATTAGTATTTTAGAATTTTCATAAATAAACTGAATTTAAAAATATTTAACTTAGTGAAACAAAATATGGGAAATATTGAATGGAAATGTTCATCTTCTATTTGATCATTTAACTCATTGTTGTGAAAAGCTATATAATAAGGGAGGTATGTATTATTTTGTAGAATTTTTATCTATGTATTAAAATTACATAAATATTATATTTATATGGAAAAGAAAATGGAAATAATAAATGTATGAAATTATATTATTTTTCATCTTATCTCATAAATGGAAATAGAATAACGGTAACAAGTTGCTTAATTTTTTGAATTTTGAACATTAGAGGTAATTGGAATTGTTTTCACACTTTTATGTTTTATAATACAAATTGATGGTATTAATAAGATCATTAATACAATTACTAAATATTTTTAATTACTATTATAAAATATATATTCATTCATATTTTTGTACTTCGAATCATTGGTTTAAATTTTCTCACCTTACAAATATAAATAGTGTTTGGCCATATAGATTTCTCACAATTTCAAAGTAGTAAATACCTACTGAGTTCGCCCTATATGTTTTTCATTATATGAGGTATTTAAGATCACCTAGGATATATTTTCCATAATTATTTAATGGTGTAGTACTTTATCTAGATTCTTGGGATGGATGCCAAGAGAAAATTTACTGAAAATGGGAGTTGATACATAAGTCTAACAAAACTTCATTGGTTCTAAATTTATTCTTAATTATTAAAGGATTTTATTCAATTTTAAAAATGGAAATTTATTATATCACTACATCATATATGCATTACTTTATACATGTGGACTTTTCATTAGACTTATAGAACTTTTAATTATGATACTAAGAGGAATAAAAAGATAGAACCTTATAATAAAAAGTAATGAGTTTGAAATGAACTTAGAATAGTTTTTAGTTGTGATTGGAAACCTGTTAATAGGTGAGATAATGTTATCATCCCAAAAAAATTAATAAAAAATAAAAGAATTTTATGAAATGACATAAGTAAATTAGAATTTTACTTTATAAAGATCAAATTTTTAAGATGTCAAATTTAAGGGAAAATAGATGATTCTATATAAATGGATTTAGACATTTTTAGTTCTATAAAATGGAGATATTAATACTATTAAACAGAAAGGCCTTTCTTAATTATATTTTATATTTCACATTCATATTTTTAATATAGTTTCATTTATATGGGATTATATTGAGGATTTTTGATTCATAGAAGTTAAGATAAATATGCTTATGTATTATCAATTTATTAATAGATTTTTGTTAAAAATGACTATGAAAGTGAAAATTATTTCTGTAAGGAAACTATTTCTGGTTTTTTACAACCTAATAAATAAATACATGATAGTTTAGATGAAGTTAGGACATGATATTTTTTAAAAAAAATTGATCAAAATATAAAATTGTCAGTTAGTATTCATTTGAAAAAAGATTCAAAACAATAAACTAGTGAATTTCTAGAAACATCACAGACGGGTATTGATGTAGCTTTAAAAAATAAAGTTGATTATGGAATAAAGCTATCACCTATAATGGAATAGAAATAAAGAATTTTTTATTTAATTATAAATAAATTCCAAAAAAAATTTGTCATAATCATTCTTGATTGGATAACTGATATTTTGTGGAAATAGAATAATTTGTTTCTCATACCATATCTATAAAAATGTATAAAAAAGAAAAGGTAAATATGAGTCAAAAACACAATATAAAAAGGTTCAAAATTAAATTAGTGAATTTATTAAAATGTTATCAAATGAAAATGTTGATGAAAAATAGAAATATGATAATAAAATCTATAGAAAAAGTGGGATAGCATTTTACTTACACCTATCCATATTTGAGATCCATGTTATGAAGTAACCACTTTTAATACATATCAAATAAGATGTTGAGATTCATGCCTTATATTAGTAGAAAATGGAAAATAAAGGTTGTGTATGTCAATATAGAATCATCATGAAACTCATCATATGAATCCACTCCATCCATTGGAAGGGAAAGAGCCTCAACTATATGTAGATAAAAATCTATATTGTATACCCTATAAGTAAGAATTATAGGCATCTTAATCTCTTAAGACATTTTCAAAGAGAAAAAAATCATCAAAATTTAAAAATATAGATTCATATATGATAGAAAATGTAGGAATAGATAAGTATATACTATTTATTTTACCTATGGGTAGTTCCATATCATTAGAGAAAAAATAATTTCCTGATGAATCACCATGGAAATCATATAATAAGAAATATACATAGTGTTCATAAATAAAAATCACATTCAAAAAAGACATTGTAAAATGTAAATATAGATAAAGGACCTAATAATCAGGATATTTAAATTTTAAAATTTCATAAGGAATTTTCTGAGAAATTATCATCTGGAAAAAATATTTATCTATAATAAAATAGATAACAATGATATTTAAACATTTGAAAGATAAATTTCTAAACTTTCAAACATTATATCTGAATAAAGTACCACTTGAAATGCCCTCTATAGAAATCTAAATATGTCTAGTTTAATAAATTAACATAAATATAATGTTTCATGTTTCCATGCTTCAGGGTATATTATGGATTTAATCGATTCAGTGAAAGAATGTTGTTATCAGTCATTATCTATAGGACATTGGTTCTACTTATAGCCACAAACATAGTTTATTATGGATTAAGCTTATTAATTCCATTATTTTAATAGAATAAGGAAATATAGTAACCTTAATTTTATCAGCCCAGGTGCTTCCTCCTCCTATTTTAATCTATATTCGTATATTAGTTTCTTTTGCATTAATTATTATAGCCTAGCCCCTACAAATCCATAGGATTTTCATATTACCATGGCTATGAATGGATCCATAAATTAGTCTCCACTAGTCAAATTCTTCTCCCTAAACCAGTCTCCACCAACTGAATCACTTCAGTAGAAGCTTAATAATAATGAGGTCTCTAGCAACCATGTACCTTTTTTCCACTTCAAAAACATTTTATTTTATTTTTTATTTTTTGAATTTCATATATTTAATTATATTTATTTTTAGGTTTTTTTGTTATGTATATCTCTTTTTTGTATTAAATCACATAAATTATATAGATAGATCATTTATATAAAATTTTTAGGATTATTTTTCTGATTTATCATTTAATTCCTATCTTTTAACTCTTTTATTTTTATTATTTCTTCACTGGTATATTCATCTCATGTTTTTTTATAATTGAAAAAACAATTATATATAAATAAAATTACTTTTTGAATATATATATTATTTCTTTTTTATTTTAAGTACATACTATTTTTATTCATAATATTATTTTCATTGCATTTTTAATTATAATTCTTGTTATATAATAATTTTAGTGATATAATCCAATATTACCATTAATATAAATTTAGTATCTTAAATTTTCAATGTTCTTGATAACCACTATCGTGGAATTTTCTAAACACATTTCTATAAAAAAATTGAATGTTGAGATAATTATATCAAAGTAAAATTAGTATGTTTATTATACATATAATTCATTGGTATATATAGTTATATTTTCTCTATATAGGAATTAAAAAATTTAAAATTATACTTGAATCATTTCTATTTATATTTTTATGTCTTTATACATAATAAGTATGTGAATAATTTAGTATTCTATTTATCATGTTCTATCATATAAAATGAAAAAATAATATTTAATTTAGTGTATTATTTGTGTTTAATTACTTGAAATATTAAAGAGTTATTTTATCTAGTATATATCTCTAAGGATTAAAAATTAAGTACCACTATAAAAAAACTCTCAACCATTTAAAAATCACATTCTTATAGTGTTATTCACTCATGATATTCTACTCAATCATGTTTATTTAAAATCTTATTAATTAGTTATTTCTATAAATAATTATTTTAAATTATAAAATATACATCTATCAACCATAAAGAATAACATTAAATTATTTAAAATCACAATAGAAGAGATGGATAAATATAAAAATGTATAATAATAAAAATATACATAAAAATAATGATTTACTGTTTATTCATATATTCAATAGTTATAATTATCAAACTCTCAGCTCATCTAGTTTCAATGGAAGAAAATAATAAATCTTAATATTCAAAAAGAAATTGTATTGTTAAATTAAAAAACATTAAAAACACTTAAAGGATGAAGTACAATAATAAAATATATTTAATGAAAGCAAAATGGTTATTCATTATTATAGTTGGATTCATGATATGACATTAAAGTCTAATTTGTATAAAATATAATTATTATATCCCCATAAATCCCACCAACCCATTTTATTCATGAGTTACATGATTAAAAAGTTATAATTATTTTCTGAAATCGTATTATACTAATTTAACATTCATGAATTAATGATTGATATATAATTTCAATTCTCATAATAAATATATTCGCTCATATCATGAGAAAAATATTATATCTTGTCATATTTAAATAGTATTCATATTTTCTTTTTAAAATTATTTATATATTTTATACATATATTATGTTCTTTTCACAATAAATGAGTTATAAAAAATTACAGATATAATAAATTATTTTTTATTGTATAAAAAACAATTTTTTCCATATTTGGATTAAATTATGTATTGAGGAAGAATCATTATTCAATTGATTTTTTATTTTATCATTTTTAACTTATATGATTGAAAAATATTATCATATTATATTTTAATGAGGCTTTCAATTTTTATGATTTTTAATTGAAATTATTTAATTTAAATAGAAATTTGTAATAAGAGATGGAAGTTGGGTTTACAATGGTAATCATATCTTCAATTATTTTTATAATGAGTTATAATTATTTTGGTACTTTTCTTTTAATAATTATTTAGATTGTTGACTAATATGATGTAATTTGTTTTATTTTGTTAAAAGACCATGGTTGGCTCATGAAGAAGTGAGTTTCCATAATATTACAAATGGTTTTCAAACTAACTATAATGTGTGGTATTATAATCAATTTAAATTTCAAGTGGATGATGATATTTAATCAACTAAAATGATTGGTTTGGAGAATTTTATTTATTATTGGTTTCCATATTTTATCAATTTGGCACTTTGTGTAGTCCTGTGAAATTTGGAATGAACTAGGTACGTAGTTTTCATAAATTTATGAATATGATAACATTGAGTGTGTCACTATTATTCTTGGAGATGAAAGTTTATTTGTATACCTTAAATGTGAAAACTGAAAAAAAAATGATTTTAAAATTCTATTATATAATAACAAAACTATTTGGTGGTATATAAATACTTATATTGATTATATACATACCATTTTGAAGATTTTCTTCTTCAGGATAATAGTATTCTAGAAAATGATTACATGGAATCAAATATTGTTGATAAATATGTATTTTTCATCAACTAGGATCTAATAATTTCTTAATTATTTCTCTTTATTTTCGAATGGAAATATAGATTTTGAGGACTATAAATAATGAGTTATATCATGATAGAAGGATAATAGATATAGAACCCAATATTGTATACTAGAAAAGGTGATGTTGTATTTTCCTTTGATTTTAATACATCAAAAAAATATGTTAGAATATATGGAAATATATAGGTATAATAATGAAGAAAAAATAAATAATGATAATAATGAAATAGTTCATCCTATAGATCGATAATCATAAGAAAATGATAAGAAAAAACAAAATTTTTCAGTTTTCCCATAGAATGTTAGGCTTATATAATCATGTAATGGATTAAACCTGTTTCTAAAGATACATATATCCCACATTACGTGGACAATATTAATTTAAATTTATAAATTTTAAACATTTATTTTTTTGAATAATACAATTATTTTCCTGAGTATATTTATTTATTTCCCAACTAGTCATAGAAATAATACTGATATATACATAAAATAAGTAACAACTGAGTTAAAGGAGTTATGGGCATAAGTGTGTTCTTGTATGATTCATATAAAAAGAATTATTTTATGACACATACAATACCTTAGTGGATGATAAATTATCGCCTATATTATTAAAATAATTATGGTTGGAGTGTAAAATAGAAATTTCTTTCATTATTTGTATGAAAAAACTTATATGAGATAAAAAGTTTCAATGAACATTAAACAATATAGGAAATTGATAATTTCTATTAAAGGATCAACAAATTAAACATCAATACACTCTAAAAATATTGTAGATAAAAAAGATGCACCTCAAATTATGTCAATTATTTTGGCTTAAGATTTGGGAAATAATATTTTTTGTCTTTTAAATATATATGTGTAACTAATATTTATTTTATTTGAATATATTTATGTATATCATTATATTAAAAAATATATTTTCTAAATTATTTTTGATATAATTTCCCTAATGGGTAAAATTAAAAGACAATAATGTTGATGGATTTGGGAAAATTTGGTTAAAAATGTAAAATTTGTGATATGATTGAGGTTATATGAGTTCTTGATGTTTAGTCATTTTCTTACGATATAGAGATGATCAAATATTTGAATAGTCAATGTTCTAAGGTATGAATTAATTTATATATAGTAATTTGTTTATATGAAAATAATTATTAATGTGCTAATTTATTAGGTTATTATTATTATATATAACAAACAATAGTATAATATTTTTATTGATGAAACATAAAACAAAAAAAACATCAATGAAATGTTTTCATATTCCCAGATGTTTATCCCATTCAGATTTTGTGTGGGATTAGTTAATTTAATATTCTATATTTTATTATCAAATTAAAACATTTACAAAGAAAAAAATCTTTTCTTTTTATTATTTATTAATCATAGTTTAAAATGATAATATTCTTCATTATAACATTCAAATGCATGATTTTTTGTAAGATAATCTTCGTGGTTAACTCAAGAAATAATTCATTAAATAAATTATTTTATTTTCAAATAAACATAATCAAATATAGAGATTTAAATTATATATAATTCCATATAATAAATATGATTAATCATTCAGAATTTGTTTGAATTTGGAAATTTAAAATATTCCTCCACCAAATTCAATTTTAATATATCACTCCTGGGTGATTTATAACTATTTAATATGTTTTTTAACACATAAATGTGAGCTTTATAATAGAATTTTTAGATTATAATGTAGATATTATCCAATAATTTTATACCTATACTAAACTATACTAACTAAAACATAATTGAAATAACTACAAAACACTAAAGCATGAAAAATAAAGCTGATCTAAGATAAAAAAACAAAACCAGTAAATTCTAAACCTGGTCAATCAAACTAAATTACACTACATAGAATTGAATCAAGTTGATTCTGATAGAAATAAATTGAAATGAACCAAACTAAATTGAATTACTCTAATAAAATTGATCCAATGAAACTAACCTAAAAAAACCAATCGTAACCAACTTGTACCCCTTTTAACCCACTATAAAAAGGTCATTTTAAACCTATCTGATTAGAACCTGTGATATTTGATTACACTAAACCAAACCATAAGAAACTAAACTAAATTAAAATAAAATAAACCAAAACCTATGGAGATAAAATATAAACAAACTAAATTATACCACATTAAACCAAACTAAATAGAATTAAATTAAATTAACCCAAGTTAACCTAAAAACAAAAAATGAATAAAAATACCCAATTAACTCATATAAAAAAAATTTATCCAAAATTAATTAAAATTAACCAAAATAAATCAAACTGATCCTAGCCTAATAAAACCAAGGTTTAATAAATTAAACTAAATTAAACATAATTTAACGGAGAAAAAATAGGTTAAACTAAAATTAATCACATCAATTCAAATATAATTAAATTGTTTTGGAAAATTATGTTCTATATTTTTTTAATTTTGATCAATATTGTTTCATATAAATTGGTTCCTTTAATTAATTCCATTCATTTCATTATGTTTCATTTAGTTATTTCGGGGTTAAATTAATTCTAGGATTTTTATATTAAACCTTATCATATTTTGGATATTTGTAGTTAATTTGTCTCAATTTAATTTTGTTTGAATTTGTGTTTATAAATTTTTACATGTAT
This sequence comes from Viscum album, assembly GCA_963277665.1. NCBI lineage: Eukaryota > Viridiplantae > Streptophyta > Magnoliopsida > Santalales > Viscaceae > Viscum > Viscum album. The sequence goes on from OY728148.1 coordinate 150,469,642, forward strand.
AATTTAATTTAATTTTTTGTGACTTTTATTTTTTTTAATAAATTAGTGTAAATAATTGAAATTATTACATGAGTACATTTTCCTAGATCTTACTTCATTTATTTAAGTATGAAAAACAAATATATAATTTAATTAAATAGATAGTCCCATGAAAAAAATTGAATATATTATTGTTTCAAAATTTAATTAAATTCTATTCATTAATTTTTTTTATCATTTTAATTAATGACCTAAATCATTCAACAAAATAATCTTAATGCACTAAAAAATAACTATACATTTCTTTCTAAATGGTTATCTATATCAGGTGTTAGGAAATTTTTATCATAGTAGGGTTCATTGTCTACTAGAAAAAGAAGTTTTACACGCCTATATACAATTCTTTCAGTTTTGAATATTTGGGAATTAGTTACACTATATATACTGAGGGTAAATTTTATTCTGACATCAAACAAATAATATAACTCTGTGTAAAACACTCTAAATGATTCAAAAAATATTTTTAATCGAAAAATATTAAGTTATGCTTGTTTTGTGTTCTTCATATTCACTTAAATCTGTAACAGAAGATGATTCTCATGAGATTATGATGATTTTAATTTTTATGGATTTTATCATCTCCTTCACTTGTAAAATTAAATCTAGATAATTATAGTGATTCTTATGATGATGTTAATAGTGGAAATAGTGGTTATAGAGTTGATTTTTTCATTGTTGAGACATGTTTTTTGAATCTTGTGTGGGTGATGTGGATGCTAAGGAGGGTGGTGGTGGTTTTAGGTTGGGTTGTAATTATATAAATACTGATTACAAGAATCATTTTTTATTTAAAATGATTCTAATTTTTTATGAAAAAAAGTGATTTATTATTTTTTCATTCAAAATATCGTTGATGGTATCCCCAAGGTTTAGGAGAAGTGATGCCTAATGTCTATAATTATTTCGTTATTATATTATTTTATTATTTTATATTGAGTTTACTATTCTTGTTTCCTTTCAAGAGATATGATATTTGATGATTTATTTTGGGGGGTTTAATTATTGTTTCACAAACATTAACAATGGTTATACCATTTTCATCTCCCATAGAAACTCTCAATGGATCCTGCATCCCTAATAAGGTACAGACCTACTTTTCAAAAGGTATGCAGTCATTTAGACTTTCCAACCCAATAGAACATAGGAACACACATTGTTCAATAGGATAAGAGTTTGGTCTCATCGTACCCTCTTCGGGTGGAATTATTTCAAATTCTGGTATTCTCTTATTTATTTAACATATGTCCATGAATCTCTTCCAAATCTCAATACATGACTAGTTACCCTAATATAATGATCGTGTGTCAGATTTGATTATGTGTAAAGGGAGTTTCATTAATGAAACCATCCATATATATCTAAATTTGTCCATATTTTTCTTGTTATTTCAAATAAATTGGTAGTTTTTTATATTTCTAAGAATTATAACCAGGTAATCTAGAGTTTAATAGCATCCAAGGTGGTGATTTATGTCATAGATATGGGATTTAACTTTCATGATGTGTCATAAATATGTTATGTATAATAGGAATTAAAATCCACGTAGTTCGTTTAACTTCAAGTTGTGATGTTTAACTCCATATAAAAAGGACATATATGATAGTACTTAAGTGAAAGGTATAGATATCGATCCTTAGGAAGGTGTACTATGTATCTTACTTATATCAAGAATTATATTCAACATATTTTGATCTTCCCTCAACCAACTAATGGGAGGTGACATGTAATTAATTTCTGTGAGGGTAATTTACCTAGGGTTTACCAATATGGGAATTCCTTCGAGAAGTACATCGAGGTGGAATCGAGGTGGATTCCCTTGTATAAGGGTAAGTGTATCATATCACTAAATGTTCATAAAAAATATCATTTCCTTTTTAGGGGAAATTTATTGTGTGATGTAAATGATCGATGAAAATCCCAAATCCCACATGATCCATGTTTAGTGTTAGAAACAAAGGATAAAAATTTATTAGACTCAATGCATATAGATACGGGACTTATAAACTAGAGAGGCCTTAAGAGGGTGTTTGATATTGACCTCAAGCCTTATAAAGGAGTCTTATGTATCATTATTATAGTAAGAATCATATTCCTAATAGTTCAATTGGCCTCTCAATCTATTGATAGATGTGGAATAACAATAAACCCATGAGAGAGTTCGTGTCCCATGTCTTAGAGTGTCTGAAATATGGAGGGACATACACTGAGGTGGATTCTCAATTTGAGATCGACCATTAGGAATAAATCATATATATCCTATTAAGACTATAATAAAAGTCCTAAAATTTCAACATATAGTATGCACAAGTGTATATTCCTAAAAATGATATCATGTCCTAAGGTATCTTCCAGACATGCATGATATATCAGGGATGTTTGTTCAACTTATCCTTGTAGTCTTCCATACATGTCTAATGATGTCTATTGTACATGTTTTAGGTGTCGTCCACATGACCTACCTTACTTGTATGGGGGTCACCACATTATAAGGATGACATTTCCAAGGTGCTTCACATGATTAAATAAAACATGTCAGAGGGATGCCACATGATTCAACTGACTTGTCTGATGGCCTTCATGTGATTAACATAGAATTTTCCAAGGGAATTAAGTGATCAGGGATGAAATTTTGTATGTATTCACATGATTGATGTTGACACATCAAAAAGTATCACGTGATTAGGTCTAACAGATTTGAGGGATGTCGCGTGATCTGGTTAACATATATGGTGGACCTCCCATGACATGTATGATATGCCCTCGTGTTGTCGCATGATCTGGATGGGTCACATGAACTTCATGATGCCTTTTCATGGAAATGAGTACATCCTTCATCAGATAAGGATTCCATATTTTTCATCCTTTATTTCATATATGACCCAATATTTTTCAAGAATTGGCATGTTGAGACCTCATGTGATCAAGTCAATATGTTCAAACACCTTTACATAATCTTTACAATACACTAGAATTCATTCGTGAGATCAATTGGGTGATCACGCGAAGTTTATATACATATCATGAAATATCTTATGTTATTCCCTAGGTTATACCTGGTGGAATACCCATTTGATTGCATGGATTATGACTTTGAAAATTCATATCTCACTTCTGTTCTCCCGTGTGTGTATCATGTATGAGTATAACCCATTTTTTATGCCTAGCAAGAGGAATTTATAGGCCTCACTACCCCAAATATGTGATAGCTTTCAAAACATGTATATCGAAGATATGGTCTCTATTTGGTAGAGGAGACATCACATAATGAAAATAGAATTAACCCGCCATGGTTTATCTATTGAATCACATTATAAATGGACCCTTTGAGAATAATCTGTTGTCACCATATTTATTAGACCCCAGGATTTTCAAATGGATATTTTATAATCATTTTTACATGTCAAAGAGTGTTTCCAAGATCAGGATTACATGTCTACGAGCCTTCATGATACTAGAATTCCAATCAAGGAGGATTTCTCATAATCAAGAGTGAGTTATTTGGGGTCTTTCATAAGATAAATTTATCTTGTTATTGGGCCTTAAAAGGAAAAACACCATAACTACCCTTCAAATAAGTGTTCTACTTTTTTAATTTATATCATCTATTTTATATGGAATTACCATCGAGTGTTCATTTGGGAATCACATGATCAATATTGGATCTCATAATGACATGATAGCACTTTCATGGATGGTCTTTCTTCCTATCAATGGTGCATCACCTGATCAATACTGGATCTCATGATGGCATTGATCATTATAAAAGATAGTCTCCCCAAATGTCTCTGGATATGAAGAGTAATCTCCTAATCAAATGGATGATCCCAAGGCCCTTTGTATGATGAAGGTGACATGCCCGAAGGATTTTATGTAGCATGGTTTACATGCCATTAGGGATATTGTGTGATTGTTAAACTAATGAAGCATGTTGTATGAGACCTTCATGTGAAAATTATCATAACTTAATTTGCATGATAATTCCACCTTTTATATTTTATTTTACAAGGTTATTTATATGATATTCAGGTATCTAAAGGTTGACATGTTTCCTGATCGAAGGAGCTCATCTTGAATCCTTTTCATGATCATTAGAACTAATCTAATTTCCTTCACCATAATAAGAGGATTTTTTGGAGTGGCATCACATGATCATGAATAGATCATGAAATGTTCATAACCCATTCAAATGATATTATCAGGTTCATGTGATTGTGTTTCCTCCTAGGGGTTACGTGATCTGTGTAACCTACCCACTAGATCTTCATGTATCCATACTTTTCCTTCCTTTTATCTGGTAGAGACAATAATACCTATTATTATTGTATTCCATGATCTTAGAACATTAGATTATTATTCTTTTAGGTGTTATAAAATTCCCCCCTCAATATTGAGGTCTATAGGGACTAGGACTTGATTATGAGAAGATTAAATTCCTACCTTTGTCCCTGAGGATTTCAGTGATTATTGTCCCAAGAAGAATTCAGTCTCTCCAATGATATTTGGTATTCTGCGAGGCACCCTGTAAATAAGGGAGTGAGAGAGATTCTCATTCCACTAAAAACATATACTTCCTAATCTCTTGTGACCTTCTATCTTTCATGGCTACTTAAAAATACTTCATTATAATGACCACTAATCAAGACCTCTTCATGATAATCGATCACATGATCTCCCCACATGACTTCCTCATATGAACAAATTTCTTGATCAATATGTCACTTAATCAATGGTCATTTCCTATGGATATGTTGTATAACATTTCTTTGGGGGTCCTCTTGTGCAATTTCAATGGTCCAACGGTTCTTTGTCATGTGATTTCATGATCATTATTCGATTCACATGACCTCTATATGGTCATGTGATCACAAGGCTCAAAATAATATCATTCCATTTGGACGTGTTACACAGGTTTTGTGATCCGCAAGACTAGTAATGAGTAAAATGATTATAAACCCTTATATGGGTCAGACAAATCGCATGATATTACCCATGTTACACATTTCCTTTAATTGATCCCCATTTTTAGGATGGTATTCCCTCCCATGTATGATTCATATTCTTATGCATATGTATTCCAGTTCACAAACATATTCTACTATAGCCGGCAAGAGGTATATGGTTGATGAAAATCATAATTTTGAACCTCAGTATCAAGTGTTCTCTGAAAATAAGGTTTTAAAGGGTATTCCCTCATCTGAACATCATAACTATACACTATTGAAAAGGATTTATTTTTATGTATTGGGTCTTCCATATTATAATTCCATTCCTTAACCGAATTATAATCTTACATCCCACTAGTTTTCATCCTCTCTTGATAACATTCAAATGAAAATTTCTGAAAATATTCAATTGGTCATGGAACCAATCCATAGACTGTCCAATATGTTATCTAAATACCCTGTGGGTACATATGTTCATGATTTAGTCTATCAACCCTTTTCTCATAATTATTCAAACTTACTTGTCTACTCTTTGAATAATCCAAGAAGTTTTTGGATCTCAAAGTGTGACTTATGACTAGGTGGTAACTTCTCTGATTAATGGGAATGGCCATTCTAGGTAACAAAGATTTTCTCAAAATTCTCTAATAAATTGCAGGCCATCCATCTCTATGAAGTGATATGGATCTTTTACTTCATCATGTACCATCAATTTGACCTCCTTAGATAGCTCATTATCCACTACTGTCCTAACACTAATTCTTTTTATCTATCCAATGGTGAGATAGGGATCAACCTCTTGGATATTTACTAGTTGTGAGGAATACCACCACTTAGAGAGATTTACCTTGAATTACTTCCTATTAAGGATGTCTGGGATGACCCTGCACAAACTCCACCCATGGAAAGTAACATTCTCTCCACTGTTAGTGAGATGTTAAATAAGGAGTTAAAACTATGCTTTCATGTTTCTTTTAAGGATTTGATCAATATATTCCTTTACCATGGATATACTCATCAAACCATTATACTCCCTAATTATTTCCTTCCTAACATTTATTAAATAGTTCTGGCTCCTATTGGGATATTCTTGAAGTAGGTGATTATGCCTTAATGAAATACCGGGTGAGAGTGGAGGTATCCCCAAGCCTTTGACTAAAAGGTTTTTAGACATATATTTTAATGGAATGATTTTCCCATCTAGGAATGCACACTTGGGAATTTGAATAAGGACATTGGTCGTGGAAACCTTATTAGATGATGGAAACCCTATTAATCTAGTTAGGCTAACTCTTTTTCACCTCTATAAACTCCTTTTTCATATTCAACAAGGAAACATTCCTTTCCAGATTAGAGATCCTTTCTGATTCTTATTTCATAGGATATAAGAGTTTTTTTACTGTTATAGTTATCTTAACACTACCGATATCCCTCATGCATCATTTTTTACCAGGATATTAATTTTTTATAGGGTCGAGGAAATTCTATTATCTATGAATAAAGTTATTGATATTTTGAGTTGGCATGACTATTTCAACTTTGTGCCTTATCCTAAACCTACTAGGATAATGATTGGTAATGGATGTGGTTCCCACAATAATACATCATATAAAATCTATTTCCTAAATGGGATTCATGAAGCATGTATAGAAAATCTAATTATCTGAAATCCATACACCCCATATTGATTTTATCATCAGTTTTAATATATTCAGACAATTTCCCATCATCCCTTAATGGGGATGCAAGGGGGACGACATCATGGGTTCATTCAAAAAATTTGTCCTATGTTGATGTGTGAGTATAATAATTCTAAGATCATTCTTCTACCTATCGATACCCCTACCTACCTATATCACAACTATTCTCAAGCTGGGGTATATGCGTATTTTAGTGGTGTAATGAATCGACTAGTTTGTCTGGTGGAAAAGTCGTGTGGTTCACCAAACCCCTTATATGTGGAAGTCATGAGGTTGATTCCTAACTTGGGGGAGCCTCCAAGTATGTTCTCTCATTATATTAAATAAATTACCATGATCAAGTCAGGTATTGTTGTAAAGGTAGGACATTCAGTGTCAATTACAAATGATGTACCAAATCAGGGAGAAATTCCCAATACTCCTTATCTTGATTCAACATCGGCTCAGTAGATTCCACCTTCAACAGATATGATACCATGAAGGATAATTTTTTTGTAAATACACACCATGATAATGGATACCCCCTTGGAAAAAAATAAACCAAAAAGAATAACTTCACAAAGCTCTTTCATGAGTTTAGAGCTTGTGTCTTTGACTGTCGACAATTGTATGATTTCACGTTATATATTTTCCTAGATCAGAAACAACTAGAAATCAATTAGGGGGAATTTAATATTTTTGTTGATGGGACTCATATTTTTGAATCAATAATAGATGCTTTGGATGTGGTTGAATAGATACACTAGAAGGTATCTCATCTACGCACCCAGAAGGAATACTTGACTACACATATAGATGAACCATAGGAGACCATAGATCTCTCAAAGTCACATATTTTTATGTCATCAAACATATTAGAAACTACTCAAAAATGAGGTAAATATTTTTCCTATTTTATTGAGACTCTTTGTCCTATAGATGTGGCTAAATAATGAGAGTGGGTGGCGCATCGGTGCTTAATTGACACCACTCTCTAGAATCTAAATGAGTTATCAAACTCAGTAGATTGAATTTTATTATAATCTAGTCACTAATTTTTTCTTCTTTTATTTTGGATAGAATCTTGGAGATACTCTACATCCAACAGCCTGAAGGCCTTCAATTTTTTTATTATATTAAAAATCTCCCTTTAAAGGGATAATGTGGGTGGAAACCCAAGCATATATCATGGACATAGGACAATCACAATTGAAGGATAGAAAGAGTAAAAGCAGAATGAAATCACTGAACTGATATTCCCCATAATTTGATCACGATGAATCTATCCACCATTGCAAGGCTTTTTGTCAAGCAAGTTTCATGTGTCAAAGCACATACCTGATCCGATGGCAAACGTCATAACCTCTCAAATAACCAAATCTAAAAAATATATGAAAATAGGGATCAACAGCTCTACAAACTCCTATGGAGTTTATTTGATGAAGTCAACTATTTTATCACAATCTTCCCACCTTCTAAAAACAAACCATCCAAACATACAACTACCACCACTACAAATCAACCAATGTAATGAAAAAAACATTTCTAACATTCTATGTCCTTTTCATCCTTTATTTTATTCATGATGTTCATTGCATGTTATTGATCTAAAATCATATATATTATTAAACATACACATCCTTCTTATAACACTATGTAAACTCAAATTCCTATGTTTGAATGCTTGAATCACAATAGATTTATATTGAAAACTACTCATTAATTTCTATAGATATCATATTTTTCGTTAATTTATCTACTCCAGTTGTCATGGGATCATTTGGTTTAAAAAGTTCTTTGGGTAAAAATACATCCCAAAGGGAGAGCACACTTATTTTTTTCCCTAAATCAGTGGAATTATTTAGAATATCTTGACTATTTCAAGGGAAAAATAATGAACCCTATAATATTTTAATCTTTTTATTTTTATTTATTTCCCAATTTTTTCCTAAGTTTTATATGGGGAAATCTTAGTAGGAATGGGATTGGATTTTTCTCAGTCCTACATTTTACAGGTTTTCAATATAAAATGTATTATTCCTTTTAAATATTATAAGTGCTCAAAATTTACTAGATCACAAAAAGTTCGTGTCAAGATAATAGATTCACATCTTTTTTCTAGGGTTCCATTTTCAGGTTTTCAAAATTTTAATCATTGTGTCTATTTCAATTGTAAGATTTTGGTCTTTCTGGATAGATCATTTTCGTCATTTAGGGTCTTTTATCTTAGACCATATACTACTGTAGTTTAGATTATTTTATCTGAAACATTATATTTCTATATTTTATTTTATTTTAGCTTATAATTTTTGTTTTAGTAGTTTAGGTTCTTTTATCTTGGACATATTTCCATTGTTTTTAAGGAATTTTAGCTATGTCCCGCTATTTATATAGTTTATGTTTTTTTAGTTCATAACTTATATTACTGCTAGTGAATAATGGGTACTCATGAAGGGTTCAAGAACCCTACATCATGAAAAATGAGTGTCCGTGAAGGGTTCTAACACCTTGAATTAATAAATAATATTATTAATAGTGAATGTTCGTGAAGGGCTTTAGAACCCTGAGTTATTATGGAAAACATGATGGATGAATGTCCATGTTGGGTTGTAGCACCCTTCATCCTCACTAAGATTTAGTTTGAAGTTTAGCAAAATATTTCGGACTTCAAGTCCACTTGGATAGTCGGAATATGGTTGGTTTAAATCATATCCCAGAAGTTTAAACTGATGAATATGGAATAGGGAATTCATGTTGGAGTTTCCCGCAAAAAAACCTAAGGTGTTGAGTATTGATGTAGTGTAGTTGGGGATCATGAGGATTGGAGATCCTTTCCTTCAAGGAGGATAAATCTCTAGTTGGTGGGTTATAGTCCCTAATATGTGATCCCATAAGGCTAGAATTTATAGTCAAGAAGAGGGCCCCTAGTGATTTACAAAGTCCATGAAAGATTATTGAAGACTTAAATGTCTGGATGATGAAGTTGGAAATGGGAAAAATTATATACATGAAGGGTTCTTGACCCTAGGGTATTTTAGTTTCTGTTTTGGAAGCTCGAACCCTATTCCATGTTATTTCAAGTCATGGGGTGTGGGCTATCAAAATGTTCAGCAATAGAATACCACATTCCTAATTTAGAAAAGGGTACAATACATGGTAATGTGACTTCATGGAGTTAGAATCCACTAGAATAGTATGGTTATGTGGATTGAAAAACATGGTCTAGAAATATTTTAGTTAACTAGAGGTGAATATTTTTTGGTATAGGTTAATCATTGAGGATAGAGGAAGCCCACGTTTCACATAGTTAGGACAATAATGCTAGATTTAGGGGGGCTCTCTTCTAGGACTAAGCATCATCTAGGAAAATGATCTTTGGAAGGGTTTCATTTATATAATTAGTGCCCATGGTTCCTTTTGGACTATCCAATCCTTGTTACTAGTTTTCTATTGGGAAGAACTAGGAGAAATAGAGACCAAGGTCTAAGGGATTCAAAGATAATGATACTAACTCAATGAATTGGATGATTCATCTCATATTTCAATGACATTAATGTGTTTTATGGAAAAATTAATATTCAAGAAGGTTTCTAGTACACTAAAAGATCTTTCAAATCCTATTGATTATGATATTATGGTGAGGAGATATGATAGATCATTAATATAACTTTTTCCAACACAAGGGGGTCTAGTGAGCATAGATCATCTTTTACAGGGCTTAAAATGGACACAATGATACTTATTCCTTGTTCATTTACACAATAGGTTTTTTCTAAACTCTCAAGACGAAGAGTCAAGCGAGTGGAGACTTGAATTCTTATTTGGAAGAAATTTCATGTTTTTATCATGAATAAATTTATGTCTCTTTCACTAGTAGTTTATGGTTTTATGATTCATACCATCAAACGATAACGTTTATGCCTATATAACTTTGATCAAAGTTCAAGACGTTTATGGTCATAATGGATGTGGACCCAGTATGAGAGAAGTGTTACACAACATCCAAATTTTGATACCCACGGTCAAGAGTACTCTGACATCCTTTTGATAATCAGATGAGAATGTCATAAATCATGGATCAAGTTTCCCAAGTCATGAGGAATGGTATGATAGAATCACACCAAAAATGATCAGGAGTCACTCTAATATGATGAGATCTACTGTGACGATATAATGGATCACATGGATCACAATTCCATTCCAATATGGACAAGTTGACTCCAGTTTACGGATCTAAGGCCCTTATATAGATTCATATCTTACATAGTCAAATATAGGGGTCCCTTTTTCTTTCCAAGTGCCATGAATGGTTTTTAGAATCACGGGGTGATCATGTCATGAAGTTTGATTTATGGATTGAGGTCCTCAAAAATGATAAAAGAACCCACAACATTAGATGACTTGGGTTATGATCTCTTAGTCCATTTATAATTAGTGATTATGGGTGATGTTCTACACATTTTAGCATCTTGCAGTGAGGACTCATATATCATGAATTTTAACATCAAATTACAAGAAACATTTCCCTAAAGTTTACAATCCTGCAATTTATATAACATCCACAAATGTTTTGAATTGTTCTTTTCAAATTAATATAATATTTTTTATATTTTTCATTTCATAAAAGACTAAAAATTATTTATTTCCAATTAAATATCTATGTTTGACTTACGTGAACTACACTCAACATGAATTTTATATTTCTCTACGTGGAACATCAAGGATAGCTTTCATTACACGAAATAAAGAATTTCTGCATAACACGCATGTCCAAGGTTTAGAGAAAAAATAATATATTATTAAAATATGATTTTTTAATATAATAAAACGTAACATAGTTGTTAAGTTATATTTTATGAATATTATTAACTAACATATGTAAATATATGGTTTTTAAAAAAATAAAAAATGAAATAATTAGTTATTAATTATTTATAAATATATATAAGAACCAAATTGAATATAAAGAAAGTATTTTCATAGAAAACTATTATTATATTCACAAAGTTATTTTAATCCAGATGAATTTAATTAATTAGTAATTAATTATAATTTAATATATATTATATATCTATGTAAATATTTTTTATATTCAAACAATATATTTTATAAGCATGTGATAATCATAAAACCAATTTAACTCATAAAATCCAATACTTTTTTAAAGTAATTTTACCACCTTTTAATGATGAACCCTTTTAAAATGCAATTTTGGACACTTTTATTAATTTATTATACAAAACTAAACTTCATATTTTAAATAAAAACATAAAAATTGGGATAGGATAATTTTTTGGTATATTTTTGTTAAGTTTCATTTTTTAATGAATAGTTAAAAATGATGGATTTTAATTCAAAATTTCTTTTTCATGTAATTTATTTATGAGGGTAAATTTTTTTAGTTGGTTTAAAAAAGTATAATTAGATAATATTTTTATCAATCCATACATTTTAGGTAATTATAATAAATTTTTATTTGAAATTTACTATAAAAAATTATAGTAAACTTTTGAACGTTTTTACTTTAAAACTCGACATTGTCGACCTGACTGTTGGATTAAATTTAAATTAATTTATAAAACTTCTGTGTTTGGAATTTTGAAATATAGATTCCATATTTATAATAATAATAATTTATATGCTCTAATAAGTTCAACTTAGTTTTTGACTTAAAATATTTGTGAAGTAATTAAAATTAATTACAAAGATTAAGGTTAAATTAAGCTTAACTAAAGACTAAACCTTAAATGCTAGACCCAAAACGACCTATAAAATTGTACTAAATAAATTTAACGAAAATATTTAGACCATATACACTATTTTATAGAAATTTCACAATTATTTATCCACTATAAATAAAAAATGTTTGTGGGGTTCCTTTCATTAAAAATATTACAAGAGTGAAACTCCTCCTCTATTATAAAATCCCTCATCTACTCCCACTTCCTCACACCTCTCAAGACACTTAAGTTTGGTTAAAATTTGAAAAAATAGATCTTGAATTTCCATAGATTATACCTTTAAGCCTCCCCTTGGTCATAAATAAATCCAAGGATTCCTTTTGGTACAAACCAAAAGGAGTTACCCGATTAAGAGGTAACACAATTCCTAAAACTCCTTTCTTTTGTTTCCTTTCTCCACACACTAAAATATTCTTATTACCAGCTTGTATAATAAAACCGGTATTATTAATATAAAATTATGTTTTAATTCTATTTTTTTTACCTTCACATACACAAATATATATCTAATGGGTAAAGAACATATTGTTTTTGTGAATGGAAGACTACCGCCTAACTAAACAATGATTGTTTATTTTTTCCTTTACTACCTATCATGGTGTAAATTATTATCAAATTATATTTATATATGTCATATATTATATTTATTATTTATTTAAGCTTATATAATTCTTTTAAAACACTTATTGTTATACATTCTATTTTGTGTTAATACGATAATTTTGTTTAAGGATGTATGGACTACCGCCCCCTCAAAGTGATGTGATTATTTAATACACTATATGTAATGTATTATGGATTTATTTAGGAAATATATATAATATATATGATATAATAAAGCTAATTTAATAATTATTCAAATATACATATATATACTTATCTGTAGTTTACCTTCTTTCTTTCAATACGATGATTAAACAGAAATAACGTTCCGGTGTGCGTACGGCTTACCATCACTATAAATGGTGTATTGCATTTGGTACCTCTATATTATATTGATTATTATAATACAAATATAATGATTATAAATTATATTATAATCCTATTTTAAAATCTATAAATCATGATATACATATAAGGACCAATGATATTACAAATTAAGACACATGTGAAGAACAAATCGGATATTACCCAAAGTGAAACCTTAACATAATATTGTTAACAAGATGTTAATATAAAGTAATAATAAAACCATATATGGTATTAAATATAATAATATGGTTATGAGATATATGTATAATAAATTTATATTATTATACAGGATATTTTTAAGAGTATGAAGAGAGTCAAGACATAATGTAACGGAATTTCATCTCACTCTTTATTTCCATGAGATACGTGCCTCATTCACCACTCACTTATTTTGTGTGGTGTATATGCATACCGTGAATGTATTATATTCATCTTATACTTTAATATATTTTAGTTTTAATAACAATTTTATGATATTTCTATCATGGTTTTTATGTTTCAAAAGTTACCAAACCAGTAAATTAATTTTTCCTCAATTTACCTTATTTTAGACACATGCCATATTATACACCAATATTTTTATATAAGGTGTATAAAATTCCTTTGAAATGATATAAAATGAATCTCCTTATTCTCATGATATTTTAAATATTCATTTAATTTCATTTTATTGGATGGGGAGTATGGTTCAAAGTTACCAAGTTGTAAGAGTTTATTGAAACAATATCATCACTTATCAAGACTGTTTATGTTTATTCTTACTTTGATGAAATATTATGATAAATCAGTCAAGAAAATTAATGGATTTTATTCTACTCTATGAATACAAGATATTTTAATTTATTAGTATCATTATTTCACTCTTTGTTACATTTTATAGTTAAAAATGTTTTCTAATAAAATCTCGACTTTACCCACTCTTCGGTCATAAAATTATGTTCCTAAAAAAACATGCTTTCTAAAAATGGTTTCAAAGATCATTATACTAATTTCTAACGATCATTAAAAGGAAGTATTACCCTTTTTTCATATTACCAATGTTTTCAAATGAATCTTCTTATATATTTCTAAATAAGGTATTTTTTCTAACATTTTTACCATGAAAAAGGAATATTCATTTTACCTAGTATGACGTGTAGGGATTTACCCACAATTATTTTTATAATCCTGCCTTTCCATGTTTAAAATGGTTGATTTTTTAGGAAATTTTTTTTAAAATTAATTTTCATGGAAAAAATTCAAAATATTTTCATGATTTCTTTTCATGTTTTCAAAGTATTTTCAATAAAATGGTTTTTAAAAAAATTCAAGATTTATTTTAATGTTTTCAAATTGTTTTCAAGGAAAATTTTTTCTAGAAAAAAAATTGAATCTTATTTTATAAGCATCCAAGGAAAAAAATCGAAATGATTACAATTCTTCTTTATAAGTTTTCAAGGTATTATCTATGAAAATAATTTTGAAATGGTTTTATATATTAAAAATTATTTTAAAAATAAGAAAGTATATTCACCTAAAGAAATGTTTTTAAAATATATTTCAAAATTATTATCCATCTAAGATAACATTAGTTGATGTTACTCATGCCTTTATTTGTAATGATCCTATGGTTCCATTAATTTTCCGTATATGAATGGTTTATTATTGATTTCATGGTATTTATGAAACCTATATATCTTTCATAGGTTATATATTTATGAAATCTGTATCTCTTTCACAGGTTATGCTTTTGATGAAATGATTATTAATCTTATGTCATTTTACATAGGTTATGATATGATTACATGTTTATGATACGCATTTCATTTAATGGGTTATGATATTATTTTGTATGGTTTTATGGCACATGTATGTATGATATCATTATAAGATGGGTGGGACCTATATCTCCCTCAAATGCATTGAGTAAATATTTATATCTCATGAGATAGACTATGATGGTCTTGGAAGTAAACCTTGAGTAATAGGATGGTTGTGGGAGTGAACCATGACTACCAAGATGGTATGATGAGTGAACTCATTCTACTAATATGTCCATGGGTGTGAAATATGACTACCGAGATGGTACGTCTAATGAACTCATACTACTAATATGGTCTTCGTAGTGATTCCTTTGCTACTATAGAAATAATATTATATACTTATTTACCTATCATAATTTTATGTTTTATTACTATTTTATGCTTTCATGGATTATGTTCCTTATTTCATTATCATTCATCTCTTATGAAATGTCAAGATTTATTCCATGATTCATGTTTATGATCTTTGAAATTAAGGGTATGATCTTCTAATGTTATTATCATGTTCTCATACCACTATGCTCATGTTTATACTTACATGTTTCCCTTGTTTACCCTTAGTGTGCATCTGATCTCACCCCTTTTTATGTTTCCTTCCCTAGGTTATGAGGATAATTATTTTGTTTTTTGTGTCTGAGAAGGGTTTTAATCAAGAAGGACCTGGTGGGAGAAAATGTAGCTCACTTTTGTATCAGTGTTTATATTTCCATGTTTCCAAAGGCACTAGACTAGTACGGTCTTTGGGTATCTATTTGTATAATGTTTTAAGTATTCCAAAAATGTGATTTAATGTTATTATATGTCAATACTGGGTTTTTGTAGTTGGTAATAGAGTTCAGTTTTAGTTAATATTTGGAAACTAAGATGAGAAACATTTATTGATATCCCTATGTATATTTCTAAGGATATGTCTAGGTATGTCTCCAAGGATAAGTATAAGGATGAGTTAACATTTAGTAAAATGTAATTAAATTTTGGTAAAGGTTAGAGTAAGTGGTTTCCAAGATATACATCCCTTTCTGGATATTATAAGTGGATGTTGATCTAATATAGAATTACCTTGGATTAATAACTCTGAAAAGATGTTTCGGGCCTGACTCGGGGTAATCGGCAAAACAACAATGGGCCTTGTTTCACACATGGTTTTCCACTATTGGGGGATATGATTTGGGAATTCACAGACACGTCATGAACCATTTTGAAGTATTTAAATAATATTTTGTTATAACTAACCTAGTATGAACCTAGGGTGTTATATATTCCGAAATGTTCCATGATATAGACATACTATAAGTAATTCTTTTCATGACTATGTGGTTTTATGCTATGATAAGTAATTATCATACTATGATTCTGATTTTAGTTAATGGATCAAACTATAAGAAACTGGATTAAAATTTAATGTGATGCAAAATTTTCTGATGAGAAGTCGAGTGGGATTATCACTAGAGTGAAATATGTCATGATCATGACTAATCGGTTTTCACGAAATATGATTAAAAATGTGTACCTTAACCAACTATTAGACTTACCAAGGAAAAGAAATAAGGAATTATCAAAGAATTTGGGTAATAGAGACCATATAGGAAAGATGATTTGATTTCATTTGTGTCAAGAATGTGGAAATAATCACCTAATTAAATGTATTAGAGGAACAAGAATTTGTTTTGACTGTGGAAAAGAAGGATATAAAAGCAAGTGACTACAAGGGAAAATGAAGAGTTAGGTTAAAATGGATGAGAATATTGTCCTCCTTGATAAATCATTTAAGGATAAGTGTTTTAAGTGTTGATTAAACAGTCAAAATGTAACTCAATGTCCCAATATGAAATATCCTAAAGGGAACCAGTAAGGTGCGGTGAGTATTAGATACATTACTATTGATGAAGAGACTACAAATTAAATTTTAAAGGAAATAGGTATTTTTTAATATGATTAGGTATCCTTCTTATGGATTCTAAATGAATTGTAATAATCAATTTTTTAGTTTATTTTTATGAATAAAATATTATTATATGCATGATTAAATATACAAGTATTGTTCTACATATGTTTTTCTCATTATATAAAATTTTATGTTAAATATATCTGATGGAATGGAATTTTGATTTAATGGCAAGGTAAAAATTTTACTAAGGTAAGATAACTCTAAGTTTGTTTCTTATTTTAAGATACTTTTTTTGTATAAATATATGTTGGATATGAACAAGTAAATTGGACTGTATGGATTACATCAGAACTGATAAAGGATATGTTCACAAAATGGTATATGTTATCATGGATTAAGATTGAAACTTTTTGTATTTAAGTAATATATCCAATAACATTTGTAAAAATGAATCGTGCATGTTTTCCAATTTATTTATGATAATTTAGGTTATTACCATGTTTTAATAGAATATGTGATGAGGTATTCACATTTTCGGAATGTGACAACCAAGATCTATTTTGTGATATATGGGGGATCAATATTAAGTATATTTCATTACCTTCTCTATACTATTTTGTATTTTCATATTTCATAAGGGTAAAAATGTTATACATTCATGAAATGTTTTAGTTATTCTTCGGATGAAGTATTTATGTATTAAGATTGTATTGAAAACCTTAGTTAAAAAAGTTTATTTAGTGATTAACCTTATTTCAAGGATTTGCATAATATTTTGTAAATTATATTAGTGTGGTTATATAAAAGTACATCATGTATGTCAGGTTACAACCTATAAATTTTGGTAAGACCACAGGTCTTAAACCCATGATCGAAGTATGATAAGTGTTTCACACCTACCATAGGCCTATACGATGTCTTGGTTAATGTATGATTATTTTGATGAAAAAATATTAAGGATGAATTGGGAGTTTTATATTTTATGATTATTGATTAACGAATATTTTTTATAAGAGATAAATTGTTAGACTATTAATTCTTATATGGGACTTGAGATCAGTTAAAAGTGTATTTTAATAATCTATGAATCAAATTTATGTTTTAGACAATTATTACTTAAGGTAATGGATGTATTAGAAATTGATAAAAGAATAAAAAAAGTATTAAATTTTTTTATATAAATATATAATGAATTACTCAATGTTTGGAAAGTGATCAAAAACATTTATAATACATTAAATTATATTGAACTGATAGCCTTTGAAATCATAACTTATTTAGGACTTTGAGTCCCTCAATGTTTCTTTGATCGTTCACATTTTTGTGATTGATAACCTCAATCACTCCATATAAATATTTACACATTTACTCCATGTCTAATATTCACTCCCAACCTATGTTCTCATATGTGGAAACCTAGTTATACGTTACTTTGGGTAACCATTATGATTCAAACTTTCCATTTTTAAGGGAAGTTTTAGTATTCATTTTTAAGATGTGGTTTTATTTAAATGAAACATTCATGTATAAAACATTTGATAACATAGATGAATTTCAAGGGTGAAATTAATTTTTAGGGGGGTAGAATGTAACACGTTGATATTTTGTGATTTATTATTTTTCTAATTAATATAATCTATTTGATATTTTTTATTTCAATTAACACTGAAAATAGTTTATCTTATATTAAATAACTATGTTTGGATTACATGAACTACACTTAGCATAAATTTTTTCTTTATATATATTAAACATCAAGGTTATCTTGATTTAAATGAAACAATGACTTCCCTCAATGGCTTGTGTGACATGTGTAGAGACCCAAAGCATGATGTACATGGACAATACATTACTTTTTTGGAATACTTTATACATAACAAAAACAGACACATAAGGATCGTAATAGTTTAGTGTATTTGGAAACTCAGAATAAAATCTTCTAATCATGGTGAAAGATCTTCAACATCTCCCAATAATGATCTTCCCATTTTTTTTCTTACTTAAAACCTTTCTTTATATCCTGGGGAAAAGAAAACATAAAAGTGGTTAGCTCAAATTCCCAATAAGGTTAAACATAGAGAACATAAAACAATCCATAAAAATTTCAATGAAAAAACTTGAACATAAAATCTAAACATAAAAATCTTGAGCAAATACATGAATCTTGGAAGTACGTAAGGAATATATCACAAGGTAACATCAATCATGATAAAATAGCATGGGAATAAAACATGTAATTGTTGAAAACATTAAGCACATGATATGATTTCCATAGTATCCAAGGCATTGCTTCCAAGACCATCTTAGTGGACAAATTCTTTTTCTGAATCGAGTTCACTCCTCGTTCCAGTCCTGTATTACTGAACCAGTTTAACTGTCCATTCCAGCCATGTCTATATCATAAGATATAAATCTTTACCCAATGCATTGGATGGAGATATAGGTCCCACCCATCTCATAATGAAACCATTATTATGTGTGCCACAAAATCATAAATCATACATCATAGCATAACACATGTAATAAAAATGGGATTCTTAAACACCATGACATCATAAAACAATTCATATGAGATAAATGATTTCATAAAAATAATTCCATCACAACATAATCTAATTAATTTAATAATAGGGATAGAAATAGAACCCTATATTATCTTAGATGGAAAATAATTTTGATAAAACACTTGAACTCCATTCTTGAGGAAAATATACTTTCTACTTCAAAATCATTTTTCCCTTCTTAACATGTCATAAAATTTTAAACTATTAGAAGTTGATTATAAATAAACTTGAAAACTTGTAAAGGAAGCTACTTTTAAATAATGTTTTAAAAATCCATTCATGCCTTATAAGTTAAAAAAACATTCTTCTCGTACTTTTTTCGAAAAAGTCAAAAAGTACCTTATAGGGTAAAAAAAGATACCTTCCATACAATGGGGTAAATTTCAAATGGGTAAAAAGGAATTTAAACATACATGAATAAGATTTTATAAAACATGGACATGTATTATAGCAATAACCCCAGTAAACACTTACGAATAAGCAATCTCAGATAAAAATGAGATTTGAAAAATTATCCCTTACCTTAGGTCCGATATGCTTCGTACGTATCTTAACCTCCTGTATAATGATTTAAATAATTTCATTGACTTATTACAGAATCATATTCATTGTTATGATATCATATATGTTTCACTTATGACTGTATATTACCCATTCTTTTGTAAATTCCATGTTAAAGCAGCGTTTTGGGTAAAATCATTTCAGTTATCATATGTGTTTCGAATTTTCATTCTGGATATTAATACTTATATCCTGATTTACATAATTCCAGAATGTAAAACATGATTTATATATAATATATATTCATCATATACATATATATATTATAGATCGATAAAATGAATGAAATACACCGTTCATGGAGACGGTAGGCTGTACATACGCATGAACGTTGTTTTCGTTTCCTTATTGAATTGAAGGAAACTAAATAAATGACATACATATATATATATACATAAATCCAGTGGAATTCATATATTTCATTATCCCTCACTACATAAACATTATGATCATTCATGTATGGTTAACATTGAGAATGAATCTCATCGCGTCGTGGAGACGATAGTTCGTACGTACGCACGAGCGATGATATCGTTGCCATAATTATTGAATAGAATTGGAGTGGGTGGTAAAATATATCAGAATAATTATGATGTTATAATAACCATATATAGTTATTCTTGACACCATTATACCCATCCATGTATTGTGTTTGTGGAAAAACAGATTTCACCACGGCGTGGAGACGGTATTTCGTACGTACGCACGCGTGGTGATTTCGTTTTCCATATGATGGATAGATGGAGAAATAGGGTTGTTTCATACTTATAATAACATATAATTATATCATTTATACTGATGTTATTACTTCATAATGAAAAAACTAAAGAATAATAAGTGGAAGAAGAAACAAAGTTGAAAGAATCGGTAACGGACATTACCTCTTCTTTGAAGCGCCTCTTTGAGACCTCCTCTTAGGGAACTAAAATTGGTCTTTGAAGAAGACCAGAACCTCTAGGATGTTTATATGGAAGTGTAAAAGATAATTTGCCCGGGTTTGGCCGAGCTTGAAGGCTCAAAGTGGTGTGAGGAAGAGAGGGAGGAGGTTCCCTTTTATAAGGGAGGAGAGGGGTACCTTTGCAAAAACTAAAAATGTTATTTTTTTTATAAAGTCATATTCGATTATTAATAGCTCTAAATTGAGTTATTTCTAATATAAGGTTGGTATGGGTCGAAATCCTCTCATCCAATATAATTTAGATAGGTTTAGGTTTCTATTTTAACCATATCATTTAGATTTAACCTTAAGTTAAATAAAATTAGCTTTTACCGTGTCTTCTTGTTTTCTTACACTATAAGGTTAATAAAATTACTATAACAAGCCCAACTAACCCCAAATTGTTTATTATTAATATATATAACATTATATAAGTAATGTTTCTGAACCCTATATTTTTAGGAATAAAATAACAATTAATAATATAATATTTGTTTTAAAAAACTATTTTATATCAATTTTGACACTATTTGGTAATTGATTTTTGTGAAAATAATAAAAGAATTATTAGTTCAAGAAAATTTAACTAAATCAATAATAACATGTCATATTAACCTAGAAAATTAGTGGAATTCATTAAAAGTCTCAAATAAAATTTATTTGGGAATTTATAACATCAATTATGTCAATATTTCATTAAAAAGATAATTACTGCATCATTTTTGTGTCATGAATAAATTACATTATATAATGTCTAAAAATTATAAATAAAATACGATTATGTAGGAAATAGTTTTATCTTTCTAATTAATATTTATAGTCGAATTTATCTTATGTATAACCCTATATTAAAAATTATTTACTTATTAAACATTGATTTTAACTCTTTTAACCCTTCTTTAAATAAATTAATATTAAATGTCCAAATCTAATCCTAGTGGGCCTAAATGGTCATATTTTATTAATAAGGATGTTTTTAGTCGAATTAAACTTATCAAATAGAATTAGGACATGTGTTAGGGTAATTATAATATCATTTTTACCCTTAATTATCCTATTTACTTTTAACCGTGGTAAATAAAAGTAAAAAGTTACTATTCAAAAAAAATATTTGCATCTCATTGAAACACATTTTAGTCCTTGATATTAACCGTTTCTCTAGTATTTTCGAAATTCCACTCACAGAAGCGGTAAAATTATGTTTTATGAAAAATTCATTGTTTTAACTACCACTTAGTGGTTTCACTATTCATCAAAAAATGAAAGTTTCCAGAAAAATACCAAAAATTAGGCCCAATCTGTATTTGATATTATGAATTAAAAAATGATGCCTATTTTACCAAATTCAAAACATATCAGTTTCATTAATTAATTTAAAAATTAATTCTCGTCGTCAAAACAAATAGCGTGTTTTTAAGAGATAATAACTATCAAAAGATTAACACTTGTTTATGTCTGTGTTAAATGTGAAATTACATCCAATGACCAACATTGTATTAAATGGTAAAAATATTTTCTAAATATACTTTAAAACCACTCATACTAATAATTTATCACTATTAATTATTTCGATTAAAAAAGTTGCTTTTAATTAAAATTTAGTAATTTTCACTATTCATCAGAATATGAAATTTATCCGAAAAGTACCAAAATTTCACCCTTAGCGAATTTCCATATTCCAAATCCAAAAATGAAGTCCATTTTGAAAGATAAAATTTATAAAATTTCAAAAAGTGGGTATTACTATTCATAACGGCAAGTTCATAATAATATTATAATAATATCTCGTTTAGTGAAACTCGGTACTGCGTACTACACACGCTATCGAGGAAGGTATTTATTGCATGTAATGCAATCCAAGTCAGGGATGTGTGTTGTGCAAGCTCCTTTTGTTTTAGAATACAACACAAGACATTAATGAAATTAAAAAGAATATTTTTCATAAAATCTCGGGGTGGTACATTCTTCCCCCCTTAAAATGAATTTCGCCCTCAAAATTCGTCGGGGTTATAAATGGTTTACTACTCGAAAGATTCTTTAATAGAAAAACACATTGTAAAAAGGAATACCAAAACATGGATTTAAAAACTCAAGTATGAAATTTAACGGTTACCAAAATTAACTCATCACTGGGTTTTCATGTAGGAGAACATAGGTGAAAATATGGATATGGAAGAAAAATCTAACCATCAAGTTCTGATGGAGATTGGTAGAGAACATGGATATGAAAAAAGCCAACAATCACAAATCCATAAATTTGTGATGATCTTGGGTACCATCTGATTCATCGGATATAAGGGCACTAGGACATCATTTTTGGTTTTCAAGATCATTTCCTTAAAGTTGAAAAATTTGAAATAGAATAAATACTTACCTTATTTTGGTACAATCTCACTGTTTTTAATTCCTTGAACAATTTCCACTTCATCTCTTAATGAAATGAAGTTCAACTTGTTATTCATGAAGTGTTAGCAGATCATGTGATAGAATGACGGGTCATTCCATCTGTTTCAAACAAAAGGTTAGAAAATGTTATTAAATATACATAAGTCGATCTATAGTGAGATTAATCATATATGGTTCCTAAAATGGACTTATACTTCGTATATCATACTGCTTAATATAATAAAACAAGTTTCTACTAAATAGATACTTCCTGTAGGCCAGTGGTTGGCGAGAAAGGCCAGTCGCACTTTGGTTGTGGTTTCGATTCCCAGAGCCTTGTCCGACGCGATGGGTTGTCGCCCATCCTGCAGGTTGTCCTTTTTCTAAAACTACATTACGATAACATCCCATAAATAATATTGAAAAAACTTCTATCCTTAAACAATACTAACTTATGTCCAACATAATCCATTCCAATCTTTAGGCTTATCCAAAATACTACAGTCCACTCTCATATTATAGTGAAAATGATTACCAGAGATATCATATAACAAGCATGTTAATACCATCGTTGATCCCCATATATCCTAAGATATGTCTTGTTGGTCACATTCCAAACATTCTAAGGCCTTAATAATGTATTCTCTTGAAAAATGAATACCCATTGAATCTTAGTGAAAACATGAGTGCAGTCAAAAGTTAACTCTTTCCACATACCAAAACCCCAAAATTCTATATACTCAGACTATGATATAACTATTTACTTATATTAGTCATGAGGTCATGAATACTGACAAACATTTCATTTTCTCCTTATCCCTTCATTATGCTCATATCATCTTTTTTCCAAAAATATCTCAATCACTTTCCATGGTTATTGGTACCATAAAATTATTGAAAACCACAATAGACCAATACATAAATATTCCAATATTCCATGATACTATATACAACATTATTTTGGAATCCCATTACATAAAAACTTAATCATTCCGCCACATCGTTGTCATATTCAACATCGCCAATAGTGATCGCATGTGACTTCCCTTTTTCCTTTTCCTTAAGTGGTTTCTCATGTCGATCATCACTAACCCTTGGATTAGGGCATTTATTAGCATAATGCCCCCATTTCCTTGCACTTGAAACATTGAAGTGTTGGTGGTGGGTTTTCTACAGTCTTTTCTTTATTCACATCATTATAAACCCTTTTTCCATTACTTCGACACTCAACTGCTCGATGACCTTCTTTTCCACACTTAAAACATTTTCTAGTCCCTTTAAGACAATCTCCACCATGCTTCTTTCCACACTTTGAGCATAAGGAAACATTCATATTCTTTTCACCATTATTCTGAGATTTCTCCTTGAACTCCATCTTTCGTTTCTTTTCAAAACCATGAGATGGATAAGTAATACAAACTTCCATTTCTACCATGATAGCACAATGCACAATTTTTTCATAGCTACTGAAGTCTCTTATAGCTAATGCCCTTCGAAGAGTTGGTTTTAAGCCACTGAAGAATCGATCAACTTTACTTTCAGGTTGGATGATAAAGCCAAATTCATACCTTGCAAGCCTTGTAAAATTCACTTCGTTTACACCAACAGATTCATCATCCTTTTGATTTAGTTCAAGAAACTCCTTCTCCATCTTTATTCGAAGAATACGAGGGGTGTACTTATTTAAAAATAAGTTCATGAACTCGTCCCATTCCATGGACTCAATTTCATATCATGGCCTCATATTCTTGATAAGATTACACCATTGATCAGCTTCACCTTCCAAATGATATACTGCTAAGATTACTTTATCATGTTCAGAACATTGAAGAATTGAAAATATCTTTTCAGTGGTACTGATCCATTGTTCAGCAGCAGGTGGATCAGAAGACCCACTGAAAGAAGGTGTATTTTGCCTCATAAAGAATCAATAGAATATTGTTCCCTTCTCTGCTCATTTGGAAGTCCAGAATGATTCATAGCTTGTGTAAGTATAGCAATAAGATTTTGCACTCCATCTCCCATAACATTTGTTTGTTCAGGAGGACAATCATTGTATTGTCCATTGCATTGATCAACACGATTCCTTCGGGTTCCAGCCATCGTCTAAAACCCAAAAAAAATAGTGTGACAGGCAAAAATCATGCTAGGGAAAAAAGCATAATAAAGGGGGAATACCTTCAATATCTAACATCTTAGGTTTAATTCTATGATCGTTACTGTAATTCTAGGACTATAACCTATACTTATACTTAACCTTAGGTACATCCCTAGACATACCTTAGAAATATCTCTAGGGATATCACTAAAGTTATTGCATCCTAGTTTCCAAAGGTTGACTAAACCTTTCCTCTGATACCAACTGTGTATACCCAAAGCTTGACGTACATGGACAATACATTACTTTTTCAGAATACTTAATACATAACAAAAATATACACACTGGGATCATAATATTTTAGTGTCTTTGGAAACTAGGAATAAAATATTCTAATCATGGTGAAAGACCTTGAAAATCTCCCAATAAAGATCTTCCCCTTTTTTTCTTACCTAAAACCTTTATTTATATCCTGGGGAAAAGAAAACATAAAAGGGGTGAGCTCAAATGCCCAGTAAGGGTAAACATAGAGAATATAAAACAATCCATAAACATTTGAATGCAAAAACTTGAACATAAAATCTAAACATCAAAATCATGAGCAAGGAAATGAATCTTGGAGGTACGTAAGGCATATATCATAAGGGAACATAGATCATGATAAAATATCAGCGGAATAAAACATGAAATTCTGGAAACCATTAAGCACATGATATGATTTCCATAGTATCCAAGGCATTGCTGCCAAGACCATCTTAGTGGACAAAGTCCCTTTCTGAATCAAGTTCACTCCTCGTTCTAGTCTTGTATTACTGAACCGGTTTAACTTGATGTTCCAGCCATGTCTATCTCATGAGATATAAATCTTTACAAAATGCATTGGAGGTAGATATAGGTCCCACCCATCTCACAATGAAACCATTCTTATGTGTGCCACAAAATCATAAATCATACATCATAGCATAACCCATGTAATAAAAATGGGATTCTTAAACATCATGACATCATAAAACAATTCATATAAGATTAAGGAATTCATAAAAATAATTCCATCATATCATAATAAAATTAATGTAATAATGGGTATAGAAACAGAACCCTATATTATCTTAGATGGAAAATAATTTTGATAAAACACTTGAACTCCATTCTTGAGGAAAATATCCTTTCTACTTCAAAAACATTTTTCCTTTCTTAACATGTCATACAATTTTAAACTAAAAGAAGTTGATTAAAAATAAACTTGAAAACTTGTAAAATAAGCTTCTTGGAAATAATGTTTTAAAATCCATTCATGTTGTATAAGTTAAAAAAACATTCTTCTCGTACTTTTGTCGGAAAATTCAAAAAGTACCTTGTAGGGTAAATAAAAGAAAGATTCATTCCATACCATGGGGTAAAAGTCAAATGGGTAAAAATGAATTTAAACATACATTCATACACTTTTATAAAACATGGACATGGATGATAGCAATAACCCTAGTAAGCACTTACGAATAAGCAATCTCAGATAAAAATGAGATTTGCACAATTATCCCTTACCTTAGGTCAGATATGCTTCGTACGTATCCGAACCTCCTGTATAATTATTTAAATAATTTCATTGACTTATTACAGAATCATATTCATTGTTATGATAACATATATATTTCACTTATGACTTTATATTACCTGTTCTTTTGTAAATTCCGTGTTAAAACAGTGTTTTGGGTAAAATCATTTCATTTATCGTATGTGTTTCGACTTGTCGATCCTGATATTAATACTTATATCCTGATTTACATAATTCCAGAATGTAAAACATGATTTATATATAATATATATTTATTATATACATATATATATTATATATCGATAAAAGGATTGAAATACAAAGTTCATGGAGACGGTAGGCCGTACGTACGCATGAATGCTGTTTTCGTTTCCTTATTGAATTAAATGAACCTAAATAGATGGAATACATATATATATACATAAATCCATTATAATTCATAGTTTTCATTATTATTCATTATATAAACTTTATGATCATTCATTTATCGTTAACATGGAGAATGAATCCCATCGCGTTGTGGAGACGGTAGTCCGTACGTACGCACGAGCGATGATATCATTCGCATAATTATTGAATAGAATTGGAGTGGATGGTATAATATATCATAATTAGTATGATGTTATAATAACCATATATAGTTATTCTCTACACCATTATGCCCATCCATATAAGGTGTTTGTGGAAAAACGGATTTCACCACGGTGTGGAGACGGTATTCCATACGTACGCACGCGTGGTGATTTCGTTTTCCGTAGGATGGATAGATGGTGAAATAGGGTTGTTTCATACTTATAATAACATATAATTATATGAGTTATACTGATGTTATTACTTCATAATGAAACAACTAAAGAAGAAGAAGTGGAAGAAGAAACAAAGTTGAAAGAATCGGTAACAGACATTACCTCTTCTTTAAAGCGCCTCTTTGAGACCTCCTCTTAGGGCACTAAAATTGGTCTTTGAAGAAGACCAAAACCTCTAGGATGTTTATATGGAATTGGATATGTTAATTTGGAAGGGTTTTTCTGAGCTTGAAGGCTCAAAGTGGTGTGAGTAAGAGAGGGAGGAGGTGACCTTTTATAAGGGAGGAGAGGGGAACCTTTGGAAAAACGAAAAATATTATTTTATTATAAAGTCATATTTGGTTTTCAATAGCTCCAAATTGATTTATTTCGAAGATAAGGTGGTTAAGGGTCAAAATCCTTTCATCCAATAGAATTTAGACAAGTTTAGGTCTCTATTTTAACCTTATAATTTAGATTTAACCTTAAGTTAAATAATTTTACTTTTACTGTGTCTTCTTGTTTTCTTACATTATAAGGTTAATAAACATACTGTAACAAGACAAACGAACCGAAAGTTGTTTATTATTAATATATATAACATTATCTAAGTTATGTTTCAGAACCCTAGATTTGTTGGAATAAAATAAAAATTAAAAATATAATATTTGTTTTAAAAAACTATTTTATGTCAATTTTGACACTATTTGGTAATTGATTTTTGTGAAAATCATAACAGAATTATTAGTTCTAAAAACATTAACTAAATCAATAATAAAATTTTATATTAACCTATAAAATTAGTGGAATTCATAAAAAGTCTCAAATTTCATTTATTTGGGTATTTATAACATCAATTTTGTCAATATTTCATTAATAAGATAATTACTACATCATCTTTGCGTCATAAATAAATTATAAGTTTTAATTTATAAAAATTATAAATAAACTACCATTATGTAGGAAATAGTTTTATCTTTCTAATGAATATTTATAGTCTAGTTTATATTATTTATAACCATATATTAATAATTATTTACTTATTAAACTTTGATTTTAACTATTTTAACCCTTATTTAAATAAATTAATATTAAATGTTCTAATATAATCCAAGTGGGCCTAAATGGTCATATTTTATTCCTAAGGTTGTTTTTTGTCGAATTAAACTTATCCAATAGAATTAGGACATGTGTTAGGGTAATAATAATATCATTTTTACCCTTAATTATCCTATTTACTTTTAATCGTGGTAAATAAAAGTAAAAAGTTACTATTCACCAAAAAATATTTTCATCTCATTGAACCACATTTTAGTATTTGATATTAACCGTGCCTCTTGGATTTTTGAAATTCCACTCACAGAAGCGGTAAAATTATGTTTTATGAAAAATTCAGTTTTTTAACTACCACTTAGTGGTTTCACTATTCATCAAAAAATGAAAGTTTCCAGAAAAATACCAAAAATTTGGCCTAAGCTATATTTGATATTATGAATTCAAAAATGATGTCTATTTTACCAAAATCAAAACATATCGGTTACATTAATTAATTTAAAAATTAGTTCTCGTCGTCAAAACAAATAGCATGTTTTTAAGAGATAATAACTATCAAAAGATTGACACTTGTTTATATCTGGTTTAAATGTGAAATTAAATCCAATAAACAAAATTGTATTAAATGGTAAAAATATATTATGAATATAATTTAAAACCACTCAAATTAATAATTTATCATTATTAATTATTACGATTAAAAAAATTTAATTAAAATTTAGTAATTTTTACTATTCATCAGAATATGAAAGTTATCCGAAAAGTACCAAAATTTCACCCTAAGATAATTTCGATATTACGAATCCAAAAATGAAGTCCATTTTGAAAGATAAAATTCATAAAATTTCAAAAAGTGGGTATTATTATTCATAACGTCTAGTTCATAATAATTTTATAATAATATCTCGTTTAGTGAAACTCGGTATTGCGTACTACACACGCTATCGAGGAAGGTCTTTATTGCGTGTAATGCAAGCCAAGTCAGGGATTCATGTTGTGCAAGCTCCTTTTGGTGTAGCGTACAACACAAGACATTAATAAAATTAAAAATAATATTTTTCATAAAATCTCGGGTTGTTACAACATGCATAACCAAGGTTTAATGAACAATAATATATTATTAAAATATGATTATTGAATATAATATGATGCAGCCTATCTATTAAATTATCTTTTATTAATATTATTAACTAAATTATTTAAATATATGTTTTTCACATAATATAAAAATAATTAATTAATTACTAATTATTTAGAAATATATATAAGAACCAAAATAAATTTAAATGGAGTATTTTTCTAGAAGACTATCAATATATTCACAAAGTTATTTTGATACTAGTTAGTTTAACTAATTAGTAAGTAATTATAATTTAATATATATATATATATATTATATCGAATTAAATGTTTTTGATATTAATCCAATATATTTTATTAGAATAAGATAAGCGTAAAACCAATTTAACTCATAAAACCCAATATTTTTTTTAAGGTAGTTTTACGCCTTTTAAAATATAACATTAATTAAATACAATTTTTTACACTTTTATAGATTTAATATGTCAAAATAAACTTCATATTTGAAATAGAAAAATAAAAATTAGGTTAGGATAAATTTTTTGTGTTTTCTGTAAAGTTTCATTTTCTAATGAATAACTTAAAATGTTGGATTTTAATTCAAAATGGATTTTTCATAAAATTTATTTATAAGGTTGTATTATTTTTTTAATAAGTCTAAAAGTTTAATTAGATAATATTTTTATCAATAAATCCATGTTAGGTCATTATAATCAATTTCATTTTGAAATTGAGTATAAAAAATATAGCGAACTTTTGAACATTTTTACATTAAAAATGACTATTATCGACCTGACTGTAGGATTAAATTTAAATTAATATCTAACACTTCTGTGTTTTTAATTGAAAAATATTAATTCAATATTTTTAATCATAATAATATATAATTTATAATATGTTAAACTTAGTTTTTTACCAAAAACTTTAGTGAAGTAATTAAAATTTATTACAATGATTAAGGTTAAATTAAGCTTAACTAAATATTAAACCTTAAATTTAAGACCCAAAATAACCAATAAACATGTCATAAATCCATTGTATGTCCATATTTCTACCCTATTCTCTATTTTATCTACTTCATACCATTATTTATCCACTTTAAATAAAAAATTTGGGTGGGGTTCCAATTTTTAAAATATTACAAGAGTATCACTCCTCCTCTATTATAAAAGTCCCCCTATAATCCCACTTTAGAACACCTCTCAATACACATATGTTCAGAAAATATATACCCAAACATATCCCAAAATTACCTTCCTTATACCTTTAATCATATCCTTTGGAGAAAATAAATCCAAGTAATCCTTTTTTCACAAACCAAAAGGAGTTACCAAATTAAAATGTAACACCCTCCCTCAAAATCCTTCCTTTAATTTTCATTCTCCACTATCTAAAGTATTATTATTATTATTATTATATGATTTTATAACAACACCAGTATCATAAATATAATATTATGTTGTTATGATATGTTTTATACCTACACTTACACAGACATCCATCCAATGGGTGACAAATATAAATTTTATGTGTATGATAGACTATCGCCTCACTAAACGATGATTGTTCATTTTTTCCTTTACCAATCTCATGGTGGACATTATTATTGAAACTATGTATATATATGTTATATATTATATTTATTATATCATTAATATTATTTAATTATTTTACAACACTTATCTTTATACATTCCATTTTGTGTAAATACAGTAATTTCGTTTGAGGAAGTGTGGACTAATGCCCCCTCAAAGCGAAGTGATTCGTTCATACACTATATGGAATGTATTAAGGATGGATTTAGTGAATATATGTGATATAATTAATCTAATTTAATAATGATATCTATATATATACATATATGTCTTTTTCCTTATTTCTTTCAAAATGACAATTAAATGGAAATAATGTTCATGCGTATGTATGGATTACCATCACCATGAAAGTTGTATTAAGTTTGATGCTTCTATATTATATATATTATTATAATAAAAATATAGATAATATAAATTATATTTAAATCATGTTGTACATTTTTTAAATCATGATATAAATATAAGGACCAAAGATGTGACAAATTAAGACACAAGCAAAGAACAAAGCATATATTACCTAAAGTGAAACCGTAAACTAAAATTATTAAAAATCAGGTAATATAAAGTCATAAAAACCCATATATGGTATTAAATATAAGAATACAGTTCTATGATATATTTATAATAAGTTAATATTTGTTATATTAGAGTTTTTTATGAGTATGAGGAGAGTCAATGCATAAGTTATGGGAGTTTCATCTTACTCTTTATTTCCATGAGATACATGCCTTATTCCCCGCTCACTTCTTTTGTGTGGTGTATATACTGACCATGAATGTATTATATGCCTCTTATAGTTAAATATATGGTTATTTAAATAACCATTTTATGATCTTTCAATTATGGGGTTTATGTTTCAAAGGTTACCAAATCCGAAAATTAATTTTTTCTCAATTTTCCTTCTTTGAGACCCATACCATGTTATACACCTATATTTTTATATGAGGTGTATAAACATACACTGACACTATATAAAATGAATATCCTTCTTCTCATGATATTTTAAAGCTTCATTTATTTTCATTTTCTTACATGGGGTGTATGGTTCAAAGTTACTAAGAGGTAAGAGTTTATTGAAACAATCTCATTGCTTATCAAGATTGTTTATGTTTATGCTTCCTATAATGAAATCTTATAATCCATTTCTCAATAAAATTTATGAATTTTCTTATCCTATTTACATTCAAGATATATTCATTTATTGGTATCATTACTTCACTCTTCGATACATAATATAGTGAAAAATGTGTTATTAATAAATCTTGACATTCCACTCTCTTCCGTCAGAAAAGTGTCTTCCTACAAAACCATGACTTATAAGAAGGGTTTCCATGAACTTTACAATAATATTCAATGGTCATTAGAAAATAGTTTTACCTTTTTTTTCTTTTAACAATTTTCTCAAAGGAATCTTATTTTCTCTATCTGAACAAGTAATTTTTCTAACAATTTTACTATGTAAAAAGAATATTGTTTTTACCTCATACGTCATGTATAGATTTTCCCACCATAATTTATGTAAAACATAGTTTCCATGTTTAAAAATTTTATATTTTTTAATAAAATGTTTTTAATGTAATTTTCATGAAAATATTTTTTCAAAATCTTTTCATTATTTACTTACTCGTTTCTAAAGTATTTTCAATGAAAATATTTTCAAAATGTTTTCAAGCTTCCTATTAATGTTTTCAATGTTTTTTCAAACAAAGGGGTTTCTAAAACATTTTGAAACCTATTATATAATATTTCAAGGGAAAAGTTTTTAAAATGACTATAAGTCATATTTATAAGTTTTCAAGATATATTCTATGAAAATGATTTTCAACTGGTTTTGTGTATTAAAAATATTTTTACAAAGAAGAAAGGATATTTTACTTAAGGATCATTTTTAAAATATATTTCTAAATTGTTTCCATCAAATATAACATGTGTTGATGTTACTGATTTCTTTATTGGTAATGATCCAATGGTTTCATTGATATTCCTTCTATGAATGTTTTATGCTTTATTTTATGGTCTTTATAAACCCCATTTATCTTTCATGAGTAATATGGTTATGATATGTAATTTTCTTTCACAAGTTCTTATTTTGATGAAAAGATTATGAAACTTGTATATTTTTGCACAGGTTACAATATGATTACATTTTTATGATACCCATTTCATTTAATGATTTATGATATGATTATTTATGAATTTTTGGAATAGGTATGTATGATTTCTTTATGATATAGGTGGGTCATATATTTATATCCAATGCATTGGTTAAAGATTTATATCTCATTAGATAGACTATGAGGGTCTTGGGCGTGATCCTTGACTACTAAGATGGATATGGGAGTGAACTATGACAACCATGATGGTATGAGGAGTGAACTCATGCTTCTAAGATGGCCATGGGAGAGAACCATGACTACCAAGATGGTATGGGGAGTGAACCCATATGACTAAGATGGTTTTAAAAATAATGATTTGGTTGCTATGGAAATCATATTATATGCTCATATGTCTGTTATAATTCCTCTTTTTATTCCAATGTTAGGATTTCATGGATTATGTTATTTGTTTACTTATCATTGATGTCTTATGAACCTTCAATATTTATTCCATGATTCATCTTTATGATCTTTTATATTCAGGGTATGACCTTATAGTATTTTGATCATGTTCTCATACACCTATTCTAATGTTTATGATTAAATGTTTCCCTTATTTACCCTTAGTAAGAATGTTTTCTCACCCTTTTTTATGTTTCATTCCCTAGGTTTTGAAGAAACTTATTATTTTTGATGTGTCTAAGTATATTTCTAGTCAAGAAGAACCTAGTGGAGGATAATGTAGATCACTTATTTATTTTTTTATATGTTTCCATGTTTCCAAAGGTAGTATACTAGTCTGGCCTTTGGACATCTAATTGTATAAAGTTTTAAGTATTTCTAAAAAGTGATGTAATGTTATCTTATGTCAATACTGGGTA
Source organism: Viscum album (assembly GCA_963277665.1). Taxonomy (NCBI): domain Eukaryota; kingdom Viridiplantae; phylum Streptophyta; class Magnoliopsida; order Santalales; family Viscaceae; genus Viscum; species Viscum album. The sequence goes on from OY728148.1 coordinate 150,504,293, forward strand.
ATTATAGTCTAGGTGTAACAATTGATGTGTAATTGTGCACGATATCCTTGGGGAAACTTTCCATTCATCAGTGTAATTTAGATGTGGGAAAAACATGTTATCCCTATATATTCTTATTTATCAGTAGCCATATGTAGGTTTCCTTCTTGCTTAGATTTATCTCATACTCAAGAAATCCATATATAAATCTGACTTTTAGATAGGAAGAGAGAGACTATATGAATTTTACCTCTTTAAATAGAGGTATATTCAATTTTTAGGGTTGGATTCTGTTGGTATCCTTAGGCATATTGTAAGGGTAGTGATCATTTCATAATCTTATCCTTTAAGGATATCCATCCACATAGATTTGACTTTCATATAGGGGATATGGGAAATCTATATTATTCCCTTAGTGAGTCTCCATGCTTTGGTCAATTAAGGTTTCATCTACATAGATCGATCTTATACATAGGGATAAGTAATGTTTATATGTTAACCTAATATGAAGGTGAAAAATTCACCCCTAGGTCAAATTCATGAATAGGATCTCATGCTCTAAAAAATTAGGTGATGTAGGATGGACCATATTCTATGTAGTTTAATGAAATAAAACATGGAAATTTTCATATAGTCTAACATCATGTGACTGGGAAGTATCACTGGTAGGAATGACAAACTTTGAGAAATTGGGATCTCACGAAAGATGCATACCTCAAATGTAAGGGTACAGGAATATAATTTCATAATATTCATTTTACAATGGATATGATGCACCGATTTTTAACATCAATAGTATCTGAATCCAGTTAAATAGTATGGTTATGAAAGGTGTAAATCATAATGCAAGAATATTTGAGTTAGATGGAGGTGGAAACCAGTGGGTAAAAGTTAACTGTTAGTAATGGTAGAACCTCATATTAAACACCATTAGAACAATTTATCCTAGATTTATAAGAGACCTCTCCTCTGGGGACAAACATACTCAAAACACAAGATCTTTGGTATGGTTTCAATTCTCTATTAAATACTAGTGGGGTCCTTTTGGGTTAGTTGATCCATGTTACCCATTTTTTATAAGGGATAACCTAAGAAATGGAGTCCAAGGTCCATGAGGTTCCCGGAGAAGGATATTAGGTCGAGGAATTGGTCATTTCAACTTAGGTATTCAGATATATGATGTTGATGCCTAGGGAATATAAAATTCAAGTAGATTTCAATAACCCTAAAGGATATTCATTGTATATTGAACATATCTCAAGAAAAAGTTATAAAACATGTTATTCATGAGTACAAAATCATTATATGGGATTATATATTCAATGAAAAGACCACTAATCGTGAATTTTAACATCATGTGACTAGGATGTGGTCCCCTATCCAAGACACATCATGGTCGTGGTGGCCTGAGTGGATTTCTGGTTTCAGTAAGCTCACATGATCCATGATCAGCATGATAAATAAGGGATAATTGGGCATTCTATAAAGCCATTCATGAGTAATTTATGAGGAATATGTGAGTGTTTCCAAAATCAATTATAGACTATGTACCCTACATGGATTTGAATCCCATAGAGGGACATGATTGGGGGTGATGATATCTCATGGTTGGGCCTCCATTTGAGTATATAGGTATCAATATGCATCCTACAATATGGTAATGGAGTCATACCTAATTATGATCTTAGATAATATAAAACGTAAATCTAACCCATACATAAGGTAAATGAAATTTTAATAATTTTTATCATTTTTGTACCCAACAATTGGGATCTGGGCATCACTACATATCTTGTAATGGAAGGAATCAATCAATATGTTGTTCATGAATGGAAAAATCTTCACATTGGTTTGGCCCATATAGATAAGGGTCGTTTTTTAAATTTATATTACTATTAGAAGCACGATTTAATATATGGGTGTCACTATATATCATGTGATGAAAGAAATAAATCCACATGTAGTTTCTGAATGGAAAACTCTCCAAGAATGTCTAACCCATATAGAGAAGGGTGAATTTTTCCATTGATATTCTGGCTGGACCCAGGATTGGAGTTTTGGGCGTCACTACAAATCCCTTAATTGTAGGAATAAAGACACATGTACTTATTAACTGAAAAAATATCTACATAGGTCTAACCCATTCACAGGGGGGGTTATTTTCTGTTAATATAGTGTATGAACCTAGTTTTGGAGATTCGTGTGTCACTATGTCTCATGTGGTGGAAAACATAAAGCCACGCATAATTCTTGAATGGAAAACTCTCTATCAAGGTATGAATCAAATCCAGAGGGATAATTATTTTCTATTGATATTGTATCTATATTCAATATTAGATATTCATGTGTCACTATGTATCTTGTTATAGAATGAATCAAGCCACATGATGTTCTAGGTGAAGGTGTGGGAGGAGACCAACACAAAGGGAAGTATTCCTCTGGGGAGAATTCCATAGTATTGCATAGTTTTATATCATGTAAGATAAATGAATCATCTAGTTTAACATCATGTGGTGAAGAGGTTTGGTATTCTTTTTAGGGTGATACATCCTTGACCCCTCTATCCCTGACGTGAACTAATATGTATCGATCATGCATGGAATTCTTTAACAAAATTCCAAATCCCATGTGAGCTATTCATGGTTGGAGAAATAAGTAATGAAAAATGTTCCTTTCACCACACATGGTTGATTAACATAAAGGATGGGGAAATTTTAATCATTTAGTGGATGGGATAAGATATTTTATCTAGGCATCACTGTGTATCTTGTTGAGATGAGAATCAATCCATGCATTGTTCTTGAACAAAAAACACTCAACATATATCTAACCCATATAAAGAGGGGGGAATTTTTTCTATTTATATTGTAGATAGACATAGTATTTTTCATCTATGTGTCACTAAATATTATGTGATGGAATGAGTAAAGAAACACATAGTTATTGAATGGAATGACTCCCAATGGGGATCTAGATCACCCATAGGGACAAGGGATTTATTTTTCTCCACCATAGTTCTAGCTCATGTGTAGGGAAATTCTCATGAATTAATGTTCTTTGTGAATTTTCACATCATGAGGTAAGAACAAATTCTATATAGTTAAACTTCATGAGATGAGTTTAATGTCATGGATTAAAGATTAAAGATATTGTGAAGTTTAAAGACTTTCTTCCAGGACATGGGATGATGTTTAGTTTAAAGTCTTACTTCCAGAACTTAAAAAATTATGTAGATTAAATTTATTCTATTATTACTTCTTTAGTACAGTTTAATTTCATGAGCTACGAAAGAAATATGTTTTTCTATTTATGTATTTATTCAATGACTTGGGGTTTTGTGCATTTTAAATTCATACCTCCATGACATAAGAGACAGTTTAGTTTCATGTATTACTTCCAAGAATTCTTCCCAACAATTTTATTTCATAATTTATGTACAATAGATGTTTTTCATATTAATGTATTACTACTTGGCCTTGCGATTCTATACAGTTTAGACATATTTCTTCTAGTAATTAATATATTGTGTGGTTTAAATTCTTGCTACTGTGACCTCTTCTATGTAGTTTGATTTCATGTAGATAGGATGAAATGTGCTTAATATCAGCTATGAAAAGTATTTCTTCAAAAACCATGTATTAGTGGCGGAATAACATGTTCCCCATCCATTGTGTCCAATGATTGAGCTCTATTATAATATAACTTTTGTATAATGTAGGGACCTTCCCATTTGGGTACCAACTTTGGAGGTTTATTTCATGGTATCATTGGGATTTTTAGAAACAATACCTGTTCTCTTTGAAGGAATGAGTGAAGGACAACCTATTTAATGGTCAATTAAGCAATCTGGTTCAGATGAACTTTGAGGTTATGTGGTTTATGCAACCTACTCTCATTGATCCATTCCAGCATATCCAGTCATTTTTTACTTTTCTTCATCTAATAGTTGTACACATATATCTTTTCATAGTTATGGACACTCTAATTCTATGGTAAACTCTTCTTCAGTCTTGTAAACTAATTAATACAGTTTCACTTTTGTGGTAGTAGACATGGTGGAAAAATAGTCCCATAAATCATGAAAAATCTTGTACAACCATGACTTCTTGTTCTTGTCAACCATTTTTTGTAGTATATTTTTAAATTCACATTGATTACCTATATCTGTCCATTTTTTATTGAATGATAGTCGAATGAATGGTTGTATTCAATGTGTTACTCCTTGTAAAATTTCTTCAAATTGGTAGAATAGATGTTGGTGTCATTTTCTATCAATATCATGTGAGGGTCATAAAATCTAGGGATGATATTGGACATTACGAAGTTATTAATATTCTTCATCATGACTTCCTTGAGGAGTATTAACACATCCAATTTTTAAAATAAGTTTGTATAAATATGGATGTACATAAATTTCTTTGTTGTGGCTGGGGGATATGGTCACACAACATTTATTCCTTATACGAAAAATGGCCAGGAATATTTATTGCATGTAGCAATACTTGGGGTTTATGGTTGAAGTTTACCTAAATATGGAATGCACAAAATTTCTTAGTGAATTCCATACATTCATGTATCATTGATTTCTAGTAGTAACTCGACCTCTTAAATTTATTGTAGAGTATGGTCCAAGACTAATGATCCCTACAGAATACCGCATGGACTTCTTCCATAATGGTGTGAATATCTTCTTCATTAATGTATATAAGGGGGATTCCATAAAATCCTTGTTTGTAGATGAATGTTTCTTTATTTAGACCACCCTGAAGAGTAAAGTTCATTGCTCAGCATTGATTTTATTACCTTTCATCTAGATCTAATGGGAGGGTCCCATTTTATAGGTAATCGAAAATGGTCTCAGTCAATCTAAGGGTGGATATTGGTTCATCGCACGTTAGGGTAGTGTTGACCAGATTTATTTCCTCCATGTCATAGACAATGACAGATGAGACCATTTTTTAGTGTGTGATGTCGAAAACCACCTCATCCTAATGAAATTTAGCCAAGACTATTGTTGCATTATCCAGTGAATTTTTATGATCATTGTGTGATTGAGGTACATGATGAAATGTTAAATTAAAGGGAATTTTTCAATCATTCGGCTAATGTAATAGATGAAAGGTGATAATTCTTCCTTATTGATTTCATAATCGACATTTTTTTTATCACTAGCTTTGAAAGCCATTTGATAATTAGGTAGGTTATCTTTAGTTATAGGCCAAGTTCCATTATGGTAATGATAGCTTGGTATTCTGCCTCATTATTAGTATAGCCTTTGAACAATGAGAATGATTTGGGAAAATTTTCTTTTTTGAGGGAAAAATAAAATCCCTAGACAATTCTAATTGATCTTTCAGTTTTCCTTCCTCTTGCCAATATGACTTTGGGAGGTAGCTCAAAATATATATATCATAATTGGGGAGTATTATGGGTATATAAATCCTCTTAATCTAGAAGTTTAGTGTCCACTTAGATTGTCCCAGGGGTAGGATGTTCAGTGAGAAAATCATCCAGGGCCTTCCCTTTAACTACCTTATGTGACTTGAACTAGATTTCATATTGTTCTAAAATATATACCTATCATGGAAAAAACCTATTAAACATCAGGAGGCCAAGTATTTACATGAGAGAGTTGATATGAGAGACAAAGTGGAATTCTTGGTGATTTAAGTAATAATCTAGTTTTTTCACAAAAAAAGATAAATGTGAGGTAGTTCTTATTTGTATCATAATAACGAGTCTCAGTACCTGTCATCATTCAAATAAGGTAGTAAAGGATTTTTTTCATTCCTTGTATCAATTTTCTAGGTGATAAGAGTACTGAGCGATTTTTCAATGGAATCCACATATATGATAAGAAATTTTCCTTCTATCATTAGCATCAAGATCGATGGGGGAATAAAGTACTGGTTAATATTATCAAAGGCCTCTTAATAGTACTCATTCTATCAGTAAGTGACTCATATCTTAATTAACATGGTGAATGGGAGATATTTTCCAACCAGGTTAGTTACGAAACATCGAATGTAATTGAGGTTCCTTTAGATCCCCCTTAGTTATATGATATTTAAAGTAGGTTACATTTCTAGTATTTCATTAGTAATTTTTGGATCGAACTTGATTACATGGTGGAATACCACAAATACAATAAATTTCTCTGATGTTACCTCAAAAGAGAACTTCAATGGATTCATCTTCAAATTGTGTTGTTCTAACTTGTTTAAGATTGTTTAAATATATGCAAAGTAATAACATCACAATTGAGATTTGACTACCAATTATTCAATATAACAACCTATTATTCACCCCAAGAATGTATTAAATATATGGTTCACCTATCGTTGGTAACTAGAACCAGTTTTATTTAATCCAAAGGGAAGGAACTTATAGAAAAATATCCTCTATGGTGCGTTGAAAGTGGTGGCTTCCTCATCATCATGGTCTATATTTATCTGATTATACCCAAAATAACCATACATAATGAAAAATACGTGCAATCAAGTCATTTCAACAATCAAAATTTATATGATCAGCAATGGGAAATCTTCTTTTTAATAGTTTTGATTAAGGTCTTTGAAATCAATGCATACCCTGGTCTTCCCATTATTTTTCTTAATAAGGATGATATTGAAGATCCATTTTTTGGTACTACGCTTCAAGGAAAAAAATCTTTAATTATTTTTTAAAATTACAACTCTACATTACTAGAATGAGAGGGCTTCATCCTCCTAGATTCCTACTTGAAACTTTGATGTTCATCGGGTATGACCAAGTGGTGCGTAGCCACAACAATGTTCAAACTAGGAATTTTTGTATAATTACAAGAGAACACATATTGATGCTACTTTATAAATGAAATATACATCTCGTAATCCTTGAGATTCATCGAGGAACTAATAAAAATAGGTCATGGATATTCTTATGTTTCCATATTCATCTTCATGATCTCGTCGATGGTGGTGGAGATGCCTTCTTCAAATTTGGGAGGGGAATTCCTAAGGTTATCATGTTATTCTTCTATATCTGAGACCATGGAGTCATTTTCATACATGGTGGGATTTGATTTAATCTCTATCACATTCTAGGTAAGGTATTCCATGGGATGAGACATTGTTATCTTGTACTTACAGAGTTTTTTAAGAGATATTATAGGGACACTTTTTTCTTTTAAGCTTCAACTGAGGGAAGGAGGATCTTGGAAATCCTATATTATAGATAAATTCTTATGGAATCATCAAATTTTCATGATATAATAGGAGAATTATTGGATCCTGATAAGGCATTATCATGATTCCCTTTCGATGAATACCCTTTTGCTGGTGCATCTGATACCACATGGACATGAGCAGTTGAAGTTTTCAACTCTTGATGACCGATTGGGATTAAGTATGTTGCCTCAATCAGGTTTATGGGTAGCACATAATTACAATCAAGAATGATCTAGGGATTAACATGGAAAGTCCCCAAGTCATTAGAGGATACAAACTACATATCATCATCCACTATTGCCTATTTTCCTTCCTTCTTTTAGAAACTCGAATATTCATATTGTTCTTCATATGAATTAATGGGGGAACCATCACCATGTAGTACACTGACCATCTCATAATTGTGGTATTTCAAGAAATAGTAAAATTTTAAATGTACTGCTATATGTAAATGAAGACAAATGCTTCCAATAAAGACATTATATATTGTTTCTTTCTTGATAACCATGAAATCAACAATATATATGATATCCAAAAATAGATACTCAAGCTTGATCTTCCCATGAGGCATTTTCTATCTCTTATTGTACCCTTGAATGGTTTTATTTGTTGGGGATAAGTCTAATTCACTATATCCTAAATGTTTAAGGGTCTAAATTGAGATAAGGTTGATCCCAGAACCGTTTTCTATAAGATCCCTTTGGATTTTAAAATCATTGATCTTTCCCTAATCATACCGGGTTATGATATGTCGATAGATAAATTGTTACAGATCATGTTCTGTGAACGATATGGGAATATTACATTCCAATGACATAGTTTACACTTGGTACACTTCATCTACAATTACTTATATCTCAAACACATGTGGGATTTTTATTTCCACATTGAGTGCCTCCCTAAGTTGTTTTAAATTATAGAGATCATCTATGATTGGGAGTTGGATGGAACAACAACTAGTTGTTTCAGATTGTAATATTTTTGTGCCAAAGTTATGTGCTTACCAAGGTATTGTTGCTCTTAATTATGTGTCTCATGAGATGCATTGTTTGTGGTTGATTATCCATGTTCTTGAGAAAAGGTCATTTATTTAATGTTTTCTGGGTCACGTCGGCATTCCCCTTTGTCAAGGCTGATTAAACAATTGCATCCCCACCAGTAGGTCATGTAAGATAACTAGTCTTGGAAGAATGTTATAGGGTTTTGAGGCATCTATGTGTTTATTTTGGGCATGTTGAAGTGATTTACCATGGATATCATCTGTATATATGACCTCCAAGATGATGTGACCCAAATATTGGGTTTTACTATGCTTGTGCCTTCCCCTGTATCCTCGGATTCTGTATCCTCAACCTCCAAATCCTCAGTCTATTATTGGAAACTCATAATCTAAGGTGTATTAATAATTGCAGACGAGATTATTTATGTTAAATGTGTTAATAGGATAGAAAATGATCTCTTCCCCTAATTAGGGTTCCATTTGATTGGTCATTTCACATGCTCCATGTGTTTAAGGAAATAAATCTTCAAGAGACAAACCTCATCTAGGAGTAATATATAACACTTTTTCTTGTGTCTTGTCATGTGTATAATTATTACATCTACCTCCATAAGGTGTCTTCAATTTCACCTCTAAAGGTGGTGGGTTCATTGTTGTTTTATGAAGTTGTCCTCTCATGGAGGCATGATATTGATCAATTGTCTTCTGAGACATCTAGTTATCAAACATCTATCCACACCTAGTTGTAACTTCATCCCATTCACACTCATCTTCATATTGGGTGATAGTTATATAACTCACATGTACTAGGTAATTCTCAAACATCACCTATCCAAACTATACCATACTTTGGAGAACATCTTTAAGACAAAGAAAACATGGATGATGTCACCCAGCCACCAATATAAAGGGAAGTATTCAAGATAATCAGTTAGGTGTATTTCATTGGTTTTCCTAGGATATAGTAGTTTTTTTAGGTTATTTTCCATGGATACAAGGAAATAACTTGGGACCTTCAATTTTTAGAAAGAATACACTTTATTCATCCAATCATTAAAACATGGGAGAACCTGATCACTTTTTTCTTTTGGTCAAAGGATATTTTGTTGTTGTTTCCACTTGGAGGGAGGTGTTAGATGATTTGGGGATATCCTTGGTTCATTAATAGGCATTTATACTATTTTGAGGTTAATAGTTGTAGTTTCTGTCTTACTTAGAATTTTTTCCTATGCCAAGATCATGGTCCATGATTTGTCTCGAGTCCACTAAATGGAATATTCTAGGAATTATTTCAATTTTTTCAAAATCATAGAATATACATGGATATTTCATTAAGATCAGAGGTGTTTGTATCTCAACACTAGTATTTTTAGCATAGAGTTCCAGTAGTTACTCTTGTGAGAGGTGGATACTGAGTGAATAGGTTAAACCATTCCTTCTAGTGATAATGTTAGAAACCCTCCCATTTTCACTCTTTTATAATTTTTAAGGTTAAAAACTCTCATTTTTTGTAACATAGATCTAAAATAATAAAGGAATTGATGGTGAAGGTCTTTCCATACTCTAATGGATCATACTGAAATAATTTTGTACCCAACTAATGTTTTCCCTATCAAAGTTTTTATAAAACAAATTATTTTGATTACCTAATAATTGTATCTAGGGTCCATCATTAGATCATATAAGGACATGAAGGATGTTATTATAGATCTACCACATCATAAATGGTTTAGAAGATGAGATTTTGGAAATTGGGTGGGGTCAAAGTTTCATCTACCCATTCAAGATATGGGTTCTTTTCAGGATGCAAGGGTGAGTTCCACCCTTCCATGGCTTCCATTTGATTAGATATATATGAAATGGTGTTTAGAGGTTCTCTAGGTAATATTGTTTGGATAGCCTACCATTTATAGCGATTAGGAGAGGATTGTTGAGGTAGCCACATTTTCATATACCACTAATTCTCAATCTGTGCTAGGAATTGATAATCATCCTAATAGTGGATATGTTGTCACCATAATGGATGGAATTCTTGATCATCCTAGGCATATTCATTTATGTAGAATGTTTTCCTAGATTCATATCCAGCCTGATGCTTAAATTCTACTCTTGTAGAAGGATTAGCTCTCTCATAATATGTGGGAGGAGGTATATTCATCTATATATTTTGGAGATACTCAGTGGGAATGGTTCCCCTAAGTATTTCCACATTTAGATTTCTAATATTTTGTATCTCATTCTCATACGATGTTATTTGTTCCTCTATAGAATGAATCTCATCTCTGATGTGTGATGAGTGGGATATAACCAAAACTTTCCATTTATGCTTGGATGTGTTCTTCTATAGAGGTAGCAATAATCATTTGGATGTTCTAGGTTCTAGATACTTTCTGATTCCATGTACATGCAACCTAAGTCGGTGAATCCAAATCACTATCCTCTTGAAGTAATCTTTTTTCATTATGTACCTCTATTTTTACGTCTTGTTTTACTTCATCTATTGTGTTTATTTTGATGAATTTCACTGAATTTGGATGGAAAATTGTAGTTATACCATTACTCTCCATAAAATATGGTGATTTTTCACCACTTACCCCTCTTTTGAGGGTTACATCATGGTCATTTCTCTGAATTCTATTTATATTGGATCATTTTGTTATATAAACCTTATGGGGTTTGATTTTCTTAATCATATCTTCCTTCTGTCTTGATCTTTTGACAGTGACCTTAAGGTGTTTTCCAGTTGTATTTATTGAATTGGCCCCAAATATAAAATGTTTTTCATGGGATAATAGGAATCTATGGGATGTTAATCTCTGATATTTACCCCCCAACCTATAGAAGACCGATTCCTCCTTAGGTGATGATAATGATGATGATTCCCCCATCCTTGTATACTAGGGATGATTTGGGGCAGCGTTTGGAAATTTATGATCCTATTGTCGAGGATATGATGATTCCAGTCAAGGATCTAATGGCTCTAGAGACAAAAATTGACATATAACTGACTAAATCCCTATGAAATGAGATTGGTTTTGAACCATTGCAAATTTTTCTAGTAACCACTTAGGATGTGATGAACATAGGGATGAATATTGAGATAAAAACTCCCCCAGCCTTGTAGGATGGATTTGGTTTGAATATTTAGCAAATATTTCCAAGATCCTCTTAAGGTTTGATGAACTGAAGAGTATAGGAAGTGGTAGAAACTCCCCTATCCCTAGGGGCTGGGTTCACTCCTGGATATCTACCAGGGAAACCACTATTTTGATTATTTTTTATTTTGTGCAATTATCCTCATATATGATTTAGGTGCAATGGTTTCATATGATGGGATTCATTTTCTATGGGAAGCTTTCAGGTGGTCCCCAACTTTGGGTTCTTTGTCTAAAATTCCATCCCATTTTTTTAAGCGGGCCGTATTATGATTCTATTGGTAGCCATATCTCTCCATTCATTACATATTTTCATTTTTAAAATAGGGGAGATTAAATGTATTGACCAACTGGCCCATGCATTACTTATTCCCCTGATTTCTTCTATGGCTATGAAATTAAAAGATTCAATATTTGGGGAGTTCTATATTTCTCGGGATTTAGTGAATTTAAATGCTCTATAATTTCCCCACCCTCATATATATTTGTTTGAAGAGGGATCAATGGTCAATTATCAAAGGTTTGTGGTGAAATTGTGATAAGTGTGGTATATTTTCATTATACTTTTCTAGTTTTCAGTCTCATTCCCTGGAAATAGAAACCAAGTCCATTTAATAATATACTAAGAGTATGGTATGAAGGTGTCCCATATATCCTAGATAGGGTAGTTTTTATACTTTAACCACTAATGGGTTTCCCATATATCTTCTCATAGGTAAAGAAATAAATCTTTCTCTAGCTGATCTAGTATTCCATAGTCAAAAGTGATAATGGGATGGAACATGGATGGGAGGTTGTTTATAGATAAATCTCACCATATATCCATGTTTTCCTCTTCTTCCTCATAATTATATTCCTCAAACTGGTCAAAAAATAGAGGTTGCTTCTATGGGTCGCCTACTGACCATGCTTAAGTGATGTTGATAGTTGACGAGCCACTATATATGGTTAAATGTGGGGTTTCTAGAACCAATCTATATAAAGGTGTCTAAGTCTAAAATAGATCTCTAAATGTTGGTATCTAAGTTTTGTGAAACTCTCCATAAGAAGGTGAAAAGGAAAGGGAAGTATTTCAATATTCAAGAGAGATATCACTATGGGGATGTAGACCAAGGCTGCTGTTAAAAGTATATTCCTTGAGATACATCTCTGCACTAACAAGAGGAAGAATATCGAAGTAATTATCACCATATGATTTTTTTATGAGTCGAAAGACCCTTGAGGTGTTGAAAATATACATAGAACCTCAAGGAAAATATCACTGATAAAATCATAAATATGATCCTTATTCAACGCCATTTCTAAAATATACTGAACTTCTTTTTGGGTTTGAGTAGGGATATGAGCTTGTTGATTAACGGTTGTCAAAATATGTGGATAACATTATGGTGTTATGGGAATATGAGTCTACTTTTGAGAAACTTCTAGATTATACCGATGAGATTCTGTATTATCAATAGTAATATGACCCTATAATTGGGTGGTTTCCAGAATATACTCATCAATCCTGGATAAAGTGAGTGTATGATCCCAGTTCAAATATACCTTCCCCATCGTAATATACTGATAGACCTATAGAATGGAAGAATGAATATTAACCATCTCTTGTATATCCTTTGAAGGATGTTGCTGTATTCATTCATCGAAAAAAGTAGGGATGTGAGTCTATATTCTGTGAGCTATGGAAATATGTTGAAAATCATCATTGTCAGGGATATGAGACTGCTTTGAGGTTATTTCCATATTTTCCTGACAACCCTTAGATAAAGTGGTGATGTGAGCCTGGTCCTATGAATTTAGAGTATGTCCCTTTCCTTTTTCAAAAGTAATATGCACCTGTCCTAAGATAGGATCCAAACCAACATGGTGAGACCCAATTGGAATGGGGATATGAGCACAGTCATTTGACTTTGGTGTATGTTTTCGGTCTTTTTCAATAGTAATGTGTGTATGTCCTGAGGCATGTTCCAAACTGAGTTGGTGAGCCTCATTAGGAATGGGGATATGAGCTCGGTCATGTTCCTAGTCCTTTATTGGAATATTTCAATAATCCTTATGGATGGGAGCAAGAGTGTGTGCTTTTTATGGAGTATCCACCTATTCATACTGATCTTGGGGATTTTCTAATCTGGATATTGGGAAAAGAATATATGTATGTCCCTTTATCTCTACTTGTTTCAGAATATACCAATATATCTCTTATATTATTTATAGAATGTAGTGACACTTTAGAAAAGTGTGTGTATGATTATGTGCCTACACATCTTAAATCTAAAAGATATACTAGAAGATGTCTTTGATGGAATCAATGATATAATCCCACTATTTTCCTCTTTATGGCATAAAAATATCCTGATGGGATTCATGCAAAGGGCAAGTGAAATGTGCCTCCCCCATGCTTACTATAGGAATATGTGTGTAGACTTGATCTGAGTGAGACAGGATATGGTCATTCCCAATGGTTATTGCATGAATCTTCTGAATAACGTCATTAGATGATGTGGGGATATGATCACACTCCCATTTATCCATATCTTTTTGTGCCCAACAACACTCCAAAGTACCCATGCATGAGTTTCCATGGGGAACTTTTTTGGGTGGTTTCATCAGAAGTAAATTGAGGGCACTAGAGAGATTATACCAATGATGTTATTTTACATGATCCATCCAAGGAATCTCTTGATTCGGGATGGATTTTTAATTGCATCCTTGATCCTACTTCCTAATATATGGATGGTTATTATGGTTGCACTCCAGAAATAAGAATATATAGATATTGGTGGTGTATGAAGTTTCCAAATGTTTTTTATGGATTTCCCTATATGGTATGTATTTTTTGGATTTAGTGTTTGGATACCATTACACATATCCTCTAGGGTCATGATTGTACCATGTTTTTTATTCCTAAAGAATTTTTTTTCCACCCAAAGTTGAAGGAGTCGGGTGGGTGAGGTTTTTTTGAAACCCACAAAGGTTACAACAATAGAGGAGGTTCCAAAATATTCTCTTGATGTAGACATGATCTCAAGTAAAGATGTATATTAGAGGATTTTTTACAGTCACAAATAAAAAAATAATAATTCCACCAATCATTTCATCATCACAAGTTCGAAACATTTTCAATCCTCTTTGCATGGGTAACTCAATTGTCCATTCTTATTTCCAGTTCAGACATTTTGTTCATGTGTAATTTTCATGGAATGAATGGACTCATTTCATGCTAACCCTAGTTACATTTTATTATTAAAGGATATCACATCTGGTTTATCATTTTCATTTTCATAGGAGATGAAAAAAATATCCCAACACATACTCAACTGATACTTTTTATATTTTTAGAGATTAATATTGGGTTCACCATTTTTGTTTCCATTTAAAGATGATGGATTGTATACCCAGGTTTTCAGAGATATGATTCCCAATGCCTATAATGATTCATTTTTTATATTGTTGCATTATTTTATATTAGGTTCACTTTTCTTTTTTATTCATAGATATATGATCAATGAAGATTGATTGTGGGGGGTTTAATTATTTTCATATAACCAGCCACATCATTTTTCCTATTTTCATCTCCAATGTAATCTCCTAATGTCTCCCACATTCATAACAAGGTAAATACCTCCTTTCCAAATGTAGGTGGTCATCTAGGGTTTCAAACCCAATGGAACTTAGGAACTCACATTGGTTAATAGAATGGAAGGTCAAGCTCATCCTAACCTTTTAATGGTGTTTTATTTATTATTCATGGAATCTATTAAAGATTTAATATATGTTAGTGAATCTCTTTAAAATACTCATATAAGACTGGTAACCATAATAAAATGATCTGGTGATGAATCCTTAAACATGTAAAGGGGTTCTATTGATGACACCATATGTGTTTATCTAAGGTTATCTATTCATTTTTCATTATTAATTAGTAATGGTTAGTTGTTTATATTTTGAACCCATAAAACGATGAACTCTAGAGTTTACAACCATCCAAAGAGGTGATTGATGTCTTGGAGATGGTATTGAACCTTCATGATTTGACCTACAAATCCTATGTATAATAGGAATCAAACCCCCATGTAGTTTAGTTAAAACCAATTCATGTAGTTTAACATCATATGGAAAGCATATATATGAGGGAACTTAGGCACTAGGTATAGAGATCGAGACATAGAAAGGCTTCCTACATGTCCTTCCTATAGTATAATCAAATTAATCATAGTTTGATTTATCATCAACTCACTAATGTTTGGAGATAGGTAAGTAATTTCCATGAGGATTATTTCTCTAGGGTTTACCAGTATGATGATGCCTTCAAGACTTACACCTAGGTGGATACCATTATATGAGGGAAGTCATATCATTTCACTGAATGGTCCTTACACAATATGGTTTTTCTGTTTGGGGAAAATTTATTATGTGATTGATATGATCAATTCAAATATCCAAGCCCATGTGAGTCATGCTCAGTTTTAGAAACAATGTATGGAAAGTGATCAGACTCACCATATATGTATACAAGACTTAAGCATTCGGGCAGCCCTAATGTGGTGTTTTAAATGGATATCAAGCCTTATAAAGGGTTCTTATGTATCATGGTTATAGTATGAATCAATGTTCGTGTAGTTAAATTAGCTTCTCAATCCTAAGACGGATGAGCATGAATAATAAAACCATGGGAAAGTTTGGATCTCATGGGTTATAGTGTCTAAAATATGGAGGGACATTTGAGGTGAATATCCAATTAGAGATCGGGTCATAGAAAGGAATAATACATATACTATTTTTTATGGAATTTAATTCTTCTTGGTTAAATATATTTTATGTTGAACTATATATATTAGACATGCTTATCATGTCCTGGGGTATCATTATAATTTCACTGACATGTCAAGGATATCTACTAGACATGTCCTAGTTGACTGCCTAAAATGTATGAGGATTTTTAGTGGAATTGTCTGAGGTGTCCAGTTTATAATCCATCTAAATTTATCAGGTGTCATAGTATGATAAGGCTAACATGTCCAAGGTGCTTTTTATGATTTAATCATACATCTCATAGGGTTGCCGCATGATTCAACTGACTTGACAAGAATCCTTCACAAGATTAACAAAAACATTCCCCATAGAGTCACATGATCAGGGATAGAATGTCATTTGGATTCCATTGATCGATGAAGACACATCCAAGCGTGTCTCATGGTCTGGGCTAACACTTTAGAGGGATATCTCATGATCTATCTGACAAGTCAAGAGGACTTTGTGTGACTTGGAGAACATGCTTATGTGTCATTTCATGATCTTTATAGGTCAAATGAAGCAAATGATGACATTTAATGGAAATAAATGTATCCATAATCATTTAATAGTTATTTATTTTCTATCCTTTATTACATATATGACTCATTTTTTGTAAATCATTAGCCCATTGAGACCTCACATGATCAAGTAGATATGTAGAAACTTTTTTCCCATATTCTGGATGATACACCAGAATTCCTTCATGTGATATATAGGGTGATCAAGTGAATCATATATTCATGTCACATAATCAATTATTTCATTCCTTGGGTTTTACCTAGTTTAATTCCCTTTTGATTGTGTGTATTTCCTCCTTGAGAAGTCCTCTCTCACTTCTGTGTTCCTGGGTGTGTCTCACATATGAGTGTTTCTTATTTTTATGTCGAGTGGGAGGAATTTATAGGACTTTATTCCCTAGATATATGATTCCTTTCACAATTCATATATCATAGATATGGACATAAGACTTTGGAGGGGGAATCGGATCACATGATTTGCGTGAACCTGTGATGGGTCATTCATAGTGTCACGTGATAAACAGTGACTGTGAGAATACTCTATCATATCCATATTTATTAGACCCATAGCTTTTCAAAGGTATTTCACATATTCATGTTAGAATATAAAAGAGACATCTCAAGATTTTGCTGACATATTTTTGGGTCTTCGCGAGACCAGTATGCCTATTGATGTGGCCTTTACACGATCAAGGGATACTTGTCTGGGGTTCTTACCAGATCATGTTGGCTCATCAGAGGGCCTTCTAATGAAAAATTTTATAAGTCTTATTTATATAAGGGTTACTCCTTTTTATATTTTTAACCAATATTTTCCATAATATACCCATTGGGTGTCCATCGGGACATCACATAATCGATACTAGATCTTATGACAGTATGGAAGCACTGTTATGGATAGTCACTCTCCCAGTTTGTGGTGTGTCATGTGATCAATGACAGATCTCGCGACAACATGTGTGCATTGTTGCAAACAGTCTCCCCCCTTTTCTATCAATATGGAGTGTTATTTTATAAAGGAATGTACATGTCTGAGTTCATTCTCATGATGAAGGTGACATACCGAAAGGATTTCACATGGAATGGTTGTCATGATATTAGTAATATCACATGAGCGTTAAACTGATAACAAGAGTCCTATGATCCTTTTATGAGAAAATAAATGTAACTTTTTTCAAATAATCCATCTACATTTTTAAAATTTTATTTTAGAGGGGGATTTCAATTATTTTTAGGCATTTTTCAGTTGAAATGTTTCCTAATTGGTGGAGCTCAACCGGCATCCTTCTCATGATCATCATCACCTGTCTGGACACCATCACAATAAAATTTGGGCTTATTATAGGGGCTTTATATGATCAGGAATAGATCATCTGAAGCACATGAATAGTTCACATGATGTTCCCAGGGGAATGTGATATTTTTTTCCTCCTAGGTGTCACAAATTTCATGTATCTTAATAGCATGATATTTTTGTAGCCCAGTTTTCCCTTCCTTTGTCTTGTGGAGAAAATAATACATATGCTTCAAGTACCTCTTCAATCCAGAAATTTTCGACGCTCATTTAGTGGGAATCAATAATTATATATTCTTGTTATGTTTTTTTACCACTTGTTGATTTATAAAATATTTATACATATTTATATACATATACAAATATATATTTTAAAATTAAGTTGAAAACAGTCAGGGGAATTACCCTTGGTTGTAAGTATACTTTTACAGGTACTTCTCATGGATATTGAAGTGGTAGAAAACTATATCCATGAGAAATTAGTATGGTTTTAGGGGTCATGGGTGGGATAACCATTTCTAAAAGGTACATCCAGGGTATGTTATTCTCTATCTAGGGTTGTGGAATGTGGATGTATCCCATTTTCCATATAGTAAATTCAAATTGTAATAGTTTATAAAAGTGGAAATTTTCTCTAAAATTAAATGGATGGTGAAGGAAATATCCATCCAAACATGGGACAAGTTATGGATATTTATAAATATTTCTATAAAAAATTCTCAATGATTACTATGGTAGAAAATAAAAGATAAGCTTTTTATTTTATTACTATCAAATATGAAATATAGAAAACTATACTTCATGGGAAAGTAAAAAAATTAACATTCATCTTTTCCATTATAGAGAAGTTTATATATAAGATTTGGATGTTCCCAAGAAAATGTGAAAATACATTGATGATTGGGATAAATGGATTAATAACCTAGAGATTAAGAATAAATCACTTGAGAAACAAAATAAATATTTGTTTAAATTGATTGAGGATCTTGAGAAGAAGAATTAATCTTTATTTTCTTGTACTCCACCATTTCTTAATGAAAATATCATCTTATGAATGTAATTTTTTTCATATTTATGTTATTTAGTGTATATTATTCTTTATTTAACGTAACTCTTTTCTATTCCTTTTTAAATCACAAAGGGGAAGAATATTAAAATTGTTATTAGTTTCTCTTCATAAAGGGGTGAATGATAAAATTATGAAAATATGAAATGGGGAGAGGAAGTTAAATTAAAGGAGAGTTATTATCTATATTATTTTTTTCTATATTTTATAGAAGGATCTTTATTTAATTTTTTGAACATAACTTATCTTGTCTTGTTATTATCAAAGAGAGTAAGATTTATGGGTCACTATTTGAATAAAAAATTTAGATCCCTAGTTTTCATCAATAATTTATAACATATATATTTCACTAAATATTTTCCATGAATGGTTTTAGTGAGGTATAATTTCATATTTATACTAGAATGAAATCATTAAAACTACTTCAATTCTAAACTATTATTTTTTAATATTCCTACAAAAATAAGGTCATATTATAAATAAATTGATTTATTAGCATATCATAAACCTATGAAGGTGTATCAAAAGAAAATATTTTTAAATGGAAAACTATAAATCATGTATAATATAAATCATTTCAAATATATGAAGAAATTAATAAATTTAAAAAACAAAATACTTGAATGAGGACTTTATGAAGTTATTAATCATAGGGATACTCATGTTGTTGTCATCAAAGTAAAAACAGCTAATTCAAATATAAATCATTGTATCATTAGTGGATCATTGACATATAAGATTCATGGAGAAGAGTATCTAACAATCACATTTAATTCATCTATAAATAGTTTTAAATTCTTATATTGAAATAGATATATTTGTCTATTTCTTTGAGAATTATGACACAACTAATTTTCTTTCATTTTAAAACTTATATTGTCTTCCTGCTATCATGTTTTTATAATTTCATTCAAATGGAAAACATTTCCTAGAAGTAGTTGTATCTTGTCTATAAATATTTTATAAAATAATTCCTCTCATATGACTTGGTCGAATAAGTAATGAATTATTTTACTTGATGTTGGACAGATGGAGTGTCATGAACCAGCCTGAGTGGACCCTGAACCGGTCACCTAGACCAGCCCGCGACAAGTCCTGAGAAGCGTTCTAGATCCTCCTGGGATGGCGACAAGCACTGAGGTTACCAATAGAGTATACAAGGTATTTATTTTTTCCAAATATAACCAATCAAACAAAGAGAGAAAATAAATGGGCAGGCCAAAATACGTTTTCATAAAAATTGAACTAAACATTATTTGTACAAGAAACTGAAAGTATAACTAAACCAACAACTCAACTGACCAAACCTAAGAACCAAATATCTCCATGTGACCCCTCTAGTAACTCTCAAACACAATTATCTCATGTCACCCAAGGTGATCAAACTCATGTTGAAACATGCACAAGGGATAAAAACAGAAAAAGACTATAGACGTGAGTATTAAAACTTAGTGGGCTGGCCCGATATTCTATTCCCAATGCACATCCTTTAAAATAAAAGAAAAATCAATTTCCTGTTTTAAATACAATATATAGAGGTATGTTTTCAAAATGAGGTCACATGCTATATAAAAACATACCAAACAAAAACTTTCATGTATTATAAACAAGAATTATAGTAACAATTTTCCAAGAGGTGAAACTTCAAAATGAAAATAGTTTTCAAGAGGGCTGATTTAAAGAATTTAAACTTTTAAATAAATCAAACACACTACTGAATTTACCAACAAAATACACTGTATTCTAGCGGCGAGTATAAAATAGACAATGAGCACAAGTCACAAGAACACCCATGGGCACTAGTTAGTTGTGAGCCCTAGGTACCTCGTATCTCAGTGAAAGTAACCATAATAAATATATGTTCTTGTGCACACTATCCACTAGTAGGAAGAATACCCATAAAATAGTGTTCCTACAACATCATCATCATCATAGTTTATTTAGTGTTGTCATCGTCAAACTTTCTATGTGCAACAGGGGCCAAAAACTACAGGATCACTAGAATACTAGTACATGATCGCCAACCTAGATACTCAGGATTCCCCATAGTGCTCAATCAAGTTACACATACAATAAAATACACATTTCACATCAAAATTACATTCCAAAACTATAAAAACACAAACTTACCACAAATTTTCTTCACATTTCTTTCACGAATCAATAAACCACTAAAAATTTTGTAAAATAATTTCAAGGAGTGTATTGAGGGTTTGCGCATTAAAATCATTCAAAAACACTCTTTTAAGTATAAACACACAACAAAAACATACCCAAACATATTTGGAAGCCCTAAAAACATTTAATAAAATCATTTCATGAACCATAAAACAATACCAATTGATACAACATTGAATATACATGTCAAACACTCAATCTTCATTTTTAGGAAAGGCCAAATGGGCCTTTAAACATTTTATCAAAACTAAAATTTGACAAAAATATTCTTTTCAATTTTATTAAGGAGGTATATAAACACCATTTATAGAAGTTAACCACATTAATAAATCTCTTAAAACACTCTGGTTACATATTCAAAACACAACCATTTTCATAAGGATGTGAAACGGGCCATTTTTCGGCAACCCGTGCCAAAACATGTTGTAAACCAAAACCTATTTTATTGTAAAACCAAATACAAATTGGAAATCCATAAAAGTATCCCAAATTAATTTTTTTCATGCTTCCATTGTATTTATAAATACAATAAAATCATTTTAAATTCCACTAGACACATAAATGCCAACTGGGCAATTTATCAAACACAGGGCATGCACTCTTTAACAAAACAACATATCTTAAGAACTTAAAAAGGGATAAAGTAACATTTTAATGCCATAAATTTATTAAATCTACTGAAACATATTCAAAATACCATAAACCATGTGCGAAAGCTCGTGGAATAATTTATCAAACAAGAGGAGTGCACATTTATACCAAAACAACTATATTTTTAACAAAATAAGGAATAAAACATCATTTACACACAAAATATTAAAAACAAGGTTTCAAAGAAGCACATATCATATAAATATGATTATAAAATCATGTGAATGATGAAACATAAATGATAAAGGCTTGTGCAAGGGATATCCTACCTCAAATTCTTGGCGTAATGAAAACGCACATCCTATATCACCATCCTAGGGTTTATAAACCCTAAACCTATGGAGTCCAGCCCCAAACGAACAAAAAACCCATAAAAATGATATTATAAAATAACCCTAGGTCTGTCATGACTAGTTGAGATTATAAAACCGATAAATAATGAAAGGAGGAAGAAGAGGGAGGAGAAAGGAGAAGGAATCTCACCTTTTCAACTAGAAAAATATTCAACTTCCATTAGATCTACACCCTTAGAGAAATGGAAATGGATTGAGACATCATGGAGAGTCTCCTAAGGTATATAAGAATGATTGAAAAAAGATTTGTGTGAAAAATAGTACAAATGGAATGATTTATGGATGAAATAATTTACCTTCTCAATTCTGGACAATTCGAGGAAACCTGAGAACTTCGCCAAAACATGCTATTAAAATAAGCTCCAAAGAGGTAAAAATCGATAATTTGGGTGAGGATAGATATTTTGGATTCGTGTGAGAGGTGGAATAACCAAAAAATATTAACAAATAAAAAAGATATAAAATATACAATTATATTTTTAAAACAGGAAATGGGCCCACAGGCTGGCCCAAAACATAAATAAGTAACCCAAATTCACCATGATTATTAATTATTAATGGGTCTAAAAGGATATGTAGGCTTGAAAATGATTGGGAAAAAATATGAAGGGTACTGAGTCAAAAATGATAAAAAAAAATTAATGAGTTATAAAAGAAACAAAAATATGTTGTTAAATAAGGAAATGGGATCACTGTTTGACCCAAATCCTAAAGTAACCACCCTTTCTACAAAAACTCCAAAAAAAGAATTGAGGAACCCAAAGATGGATGATTAGATATAGATGAAACATAAAAACTCAAAATTAATCTCACCTAAGACCTTGGAAAAGGATCAGTATTTCCAATGAACTGGATCAAAATAAAGACTTGAAAAACCGGGTGCGATAATTTTCCCCACCATTAAAGCTTTCCACCCCCGGAAAGACGTAGCACATTCTAGCTGATTGATCGACACCTAAAGATTATTTATCAATATTTTCTATACTCCTAATCCATTTATACTCTATCAACCATTAATGGAACTTAATCCTCTTAACTCAACCAAAACACCAACTCTCAACCACTTCCTGAGAATCAATCGAAAGACGGAGTCACTACCTCCAAAACCAAACCAAGAACCTGGTTTTTGGGATTTCTAACAATGAACCGAATAATCCCCCAAACCAAATAGAACTCATGAAAACCAAAGATTCCAGTGGATTATGGTATGGACTCCCCACCATTAAGAAACAAATAGCACTGGATAAGTTCTTAGCTGGGAAAATCAACGATGCCCTTGCTGGGTCTCCCCACCATTAGAACCCAACTTGCAACTAACAAATAAGAATTAAACATGAGATAGGATTGGGCCTCACTCACACAATACCACCAAAACTCTCCTGCAACAACCTACCAACCCAATTTGAGAGGAACACAACATGAACAATTAAGCCACCCATTCTCGAATGGAAGCGGCAAGAACTGGGGCAACACTCTCTACACAGATCCAAACCCGTTCCAATTAGGGAAGGGAGGGAAGGAGACCCAATAATTAGGCCATTTAAAACAAAAAATAAACAAAGTAACTACCTCACTAAAATGGTAGAGGTATGATCTTATCAATACTACCCACA
Source organism: Viscum album (assembly GCA_963277665.1). Lineage (NCBI taxonomy): Eukaryota > Viridiplantae > Streptophyta > Magnoliopsida > Santalales > Viscaceae > Viscum > Viscum album. The sequence goes on from OY728148.1 coordinate 150,528,102, forward strand.
ATCCTAGGACTCTTGACTACGCGTTATCTTCACTCTGAAACCTATGGATGGAGCTCTGATGGATGAAGCATCTATTGACTCACAGTTAGGATTCGATAATCCCCAACTTGTACTTAATACCATAGTTCCACAAAGTACCACATAACACTCCCAGGAAGAAACAAAAGATCAAGAGACACCATGAAACCCTCTTCCTTAACAACACATTTTTATCCAAAAAAAACATAGAGACACACAACACTATTTTCTCTCACTTTGAACAAGGAGTATAATGAACAAGGCACACAAAAACATCCACTAAACATCACATAGCAAAACTACTAAAACCGAGAGAATCTCCATAAAGGGAAGACACTTTAAATAGAGCCCAAACAGCTCCCTATTTTAAAAAACGGGCAGAGGCATCATTTAAAGAGGTGGATTTAACATTTGAAATGAATCCTTAGGTTGATAAAAAGGAAATATTTCCAATAGAGGACTATCTATGACCACATCACCACATCCAAAACATCTTTAGAAACCCAATGAACATTACCCAAAATTTGAGCCACCAACAAGATCCCATCTCAAGATGCAACAAGTGTATGAATTCTAGATCATAAGAAATCATACCTAATAGACAACACTTATAAGAAATAGGATAAAGCATCCACATAAACATCGGTTCATAACAAAAACCACAATTTTTCATCTCAAAACACTTTTGAAAAACAAATAAACTAACTTGGTGGATTTTCACATTCACTAATGGTGTTTCATCCAGTCTCACTCACATGAACATTTATGTGCCACCCCGAGCACTCAAATACCATGCCACATTGGCCATTAATCCATATATCCACAAAACCTTTCATCTGATAACCCATGAAAACACTAAATTAAATAACAAAACAACATCATTACAAAAATAATCATGTACCTTTGAAAGGCACATTAACCACTAAATCAAAAAACATTTTCATATTTTACAAGACAAGCAATGCTTCATGAAGAACCATTTGATTAAAAAAACAATCCATTTCATTTAATAGAAATTCAAAAAACAACCATTCTATTCTAAATATCCCTTTACCATTTAAAAAAAATATGCAAGGTCTATTTTCATAATCCGACAACATTACAGGCCAAAACTCCTTCCTAGAAAAATATTAACCGCTCAAAACCAAATTTCCAAAACAAATTAATCATATTCAAACACTTTACCACAAGACAAAACACCCAATTTAAAACAAAGATTCATAATTAATTTAAAATGATTCACACTTTCAAAACCCCTTATTTTAACAAACCACAAGTTTAGATTAGGGAAAATCAAATCCTATTAAACCATTTCCACTTCCTCGAAAAAAAATTTAAAAAAACACAACCTTCTAAAACCATTCTTATATTTAATTTTTTAAAACCCATTTTCCAATTTTTAAAATCCAATACTTACATTAAAAACCATTCATAATTCCCACATAAGTATTTTCAAAACAAAAATTTAGAATTCAAGAAAGGTCCCAGAAACCCACAAAAGGGAACCAGTGTTGGTGGGCGACTTGACCATATGGTTGGCAGCCATATGTCAAACACAACACCAACATAGAGAGACTTATTAGGACCATTCCCCAACTTCACATGGCTTTCCAGGCCATGTGATCTCACGAAGGCCATTAGTCAGACTCCCCTTTCCATATCCCAATAACAAACAATCAACAAGAATAAAGTAAACTAATAAAACCAGACATCTTGTGGAGACTCGAGGATCAGAATGAGCAAGTGTTCATGACGCTCTTCCCAGAATTACACCTTAGGTACCAAAAATCCAACTCCATATACCTTGACATAACCCAAATAACAATGGTTCTCTAAAAAAGGTCTCCTAAGATCCAACCTCCTCTGATACAATTTTGTCACGAACCAGCCCGAGTCGACCCCGAACCGATCACCTAGGCCAGCCCGCGACAAGTCCCGAGAAGCATTCCTAATTTTACCAGGATGGCAACAAGAATTGAGAGAATAAATATAGTACACAAGGGAGAAATTTCTCCCAAATATAAAAAATCAAACAAACAGCAGAAATAAATGGGCAGCCCAAAATACATTTACACAAAAATTGAACTAAACATTATTTGTACAAGAAACTAAAAATATAATTAAACCAAAAACTCAACTGACCAAACCTAATAACCAACTATCTCCATTTGACCCCTCTGGTCACTATCCAACACAATGATCACACATCGGCCAAGATGATCAAACTCAATCTGAAACCTACACAAGGGCTAGAAACAGAAGAAGACTATATGAGTGAGTATTAAAACTCAATAGGTTAGCCCGATATTCTATTCCCAATGCACATACTTTAAAATAAAAGAAACATAAATTTCATGTTTTAAATACAATATATAAAGGTATGTTTTCTAAATGATGTCTCATTCTATATAAAAAAATTACCATACAAAAACTTGTATGTTTTATAAACAATAAAGCTAGTAACAATTTTCAAAAGGAGGTGCAACATCAAAATGAAAATAGTTTTCAACAGGGATACTTCAAAGAATTTACACTTTTAAATAAATCACACACAATAATAAATTTCCCAATTAAACACAAAATATTACAATGATGAGTACAAAATATCCAATGAGCACAAGTCACGGGAACACCCCTAGGCACTAGTTAGTTGTGAGCCTCAGGTACCTCGTATGTCGGTGAAAGTAACCATAATAAATATTTGTTCTTGTGCATACAAGACACTATTAGGGAGCATAAACATAACCTAGTGTTCCCCCATCATCATCATAATCATTTTTTAGTTAGTTTTGTCATCGTCAAACTTGATACGTGAAACATGGGCTAAACCCCATGGGATCACTATCATACTAGTACATGTCTGCCCACCTAGATACTCGGGATTCCCTTTAGTGCTCAATCAAGTTACACATATTATCAAATACTCATTTCACATAAAAATTCAATTCCCAAACCAAAAAAACACAAACATACAGGAATATGTCTTCACATTTCTTTCACGAATCAATAAACCACTAAAAAGTTTTGTAAAACAATTTTAAGGAGTGTATTCCGGCTTTGCACATTAAACTCATTCAAAAACACTATTTTAAGTATAAACACACAAAAAAACCAAACCAAAACTTATTTGGAAGCCCTAAAAACATTTATTAAAAATAATTTCATGGACCATAAAACAATCTCAATTGACACAACATTGTATATACATATAAAACACCCAATCATTATTTTTAGGAAAGGTCAAACGGGCCTTTAAACATTTTCTCAAAACTAACATTTGACAAAGTTGTGAATTTAAATTTTATTAAGGAGGTTTATAAAAACCATTTATAGCAGCAAATCATATTCATAATTCCCTTAAACACTTAGTTTACATATTCAAAACACAACCATTTTAATAGGGATGTGAAATGGGCCATTTTCTGGCAACCTGGCCCAAAACATGTTGTAAACCAAAACCCATTTGTTTTTAAAACCAAATACAAATTGGAAGTATGTAAAATCATCCCAAAATAAATTTTTCATGTTTCAAATGTATTTATAAATCCAAAAAAGCAATTTAAATTCCACTAGACACATAAATTCCAACCGGGAAATTTACCGAACACGTTTCATGAACTCTTTAACAAAACAACTTATTTTAAGCACTTAAAAAGGGATAAAATACCATTTTCATGCCATAAATTTATCCAATCTACTAATAAATATTCAAAATACCATAAAATATTTGAAAAATCTCATGGAATAATTTACCAAAGAAGAGGAGTGCACATTTATATCAATACAACTATATTTTTAACAAAATAAGGCATAAAACATCATTTACACAACAAAACAATTAAAATAAAGGTTTCAAATCAGCACATATCATATAAATAACTTTATAAAATCATGATAATGAGGAAACTTAAATGATAAAGGCTTTTTCGAGGGATATCCTACCTCAAATCCTTGGCGTAATGAAAACCCACACCCAATATCACCATATGCGAGTTTATAAACCCTAAACCTATGAAGAAAAGCCACAAACGAACAAAAACACCCATCAAAAATAATAGTATAACAGAAAACTAGGTCAATAATGACTATTTAAGATTATAAAACCAAGTAATAATGAAAGGAAGAAGAAGAGGGAGGAGAAAGGTGAAGGAATATCACCTTTTCTACTAGAAAACTCTTCTTCTTCCATTAGATTTTCACACATAGAGAAAGGGTAATGGATTGAAACTAATTCTAGAGTCTCCTAAGGTCTGGAAGAACCAGGGAATGAATATTTTGGGGAAAATAGTTTGAAAGGAAAGATTTATAGATGAAATAATTTACCTTCTCAATTCTGGACAATTTGAGTAAACCTATGAATGTTCACCCAAATATGCAATTCAAATGAGCTCCAAAGAGGTAAAATTGATAATGGGGGGTGAGGATTGTATTTTAGATTCGGGTGAGATGTGGAATCATAGAAACATATAAAAAAATGAAAAAGATATTAAATAAACAAATTATATTTTTAAAACTGGAAATGGACCCACGGGTTGGCTCAATACCTAAATAAGTAACCCAAATTCACCATGCTTATTAATTATTAATGGGTCCAAAAGGATATTTTTGACCTCACCTGTTTTGATAATCTCAATCATGTATTCATATGTGTTGAAAATCCCAATTATGTTTTCATTCTCTATGATATTTTTAAGTATCACTGATCTATACTTTAATTCTTTCAAATCTGTGATCAAACCAATAATAATTTTTAAAATAGTCTTTGGAATATGTTAATCCTCATTTATCCATGTTCATACAAGTTATAAATTAATTCTAACACAATCGGATGTGTTCTGCATAAAACAGATAAGTAATCTGCCTATAGCTACTGATAAAGAGCTATCGGTACCCAGTCTACCGATAGACTTAGTCTACCGACAGACAGAGTCACCGATATACTTAACACAGAGCTACCGATGTGCTTATAAATGAAAGCTACTGACTTACAGACCGCTACCGATACAAACATGGAGCTACCGACGCATGGAGCTACCGACGCATGAAGCTACCGACGCATGAAGCTACCGACGCATGAAGCTACCGACGCATAAAGCTACCGACGCATGAAGCTACCGACGCATGAAGCTACCGACGCATGGAGCTACCGACGCATGGAGCTACCGACGCATGGAGCTACCGACGCATGGAGCTACCGACGCATGGAGCTACCGACGCATGGAGCTACCGACGCATGGAGATACCGACGCATGGAGCTACTGATAAACAAAGTCACTGATACAAGAATATACAAACCGACGCATAGAGCCACCGATAGAGTCAAAGCAACTAATGAAATTGAGCTACCGATGTCCAAGCTACCGATGCTGATTACCTACCGATCACTCAACTCACTGTTTGAATTTCTTTATTTCCTATCTTTATTTAATCTATCCAACGGTCATATCATGTACATTTTAATGATTTGTCAAATATCTGATAAAGGTTGTCGGATGTCAGTAACCCGTACCTCGTACCTGCAGAAAGGAAATCTTTTCTGTCCCCTGTTGCCCGTGAGATAAATACGAGAAGACTACGCTGCCCAACCAGAGAAGAGTGTGGTGGATGAAATATACCAGAAACACAAGAACAAGAAGAATCAAGAGCAAAACCAGTTCCATCAAGAACACAGATAAGCTCATAGACAATCAAGCATACTCGAGAAGTGTTCTGTGCATATAAGAAGAACACCGAAGAACTTCAACCACTAAATTTTCACTATCTGTGAACCTGGAGCATACGACACTCTGTTTCTCAAACAGAAACGAGAAGAAGACTCAGAATCACTTCTGATCGAATCCAAAGGAGTTCAGAGCTACACTGAAATCACCAGAACCATCTCTAAACTCTATATCTCTTGTTCTGTGATTTATCATTATTCTTTTCGAGCAGTGTGTGTTATCTGCTGTATCTAACACATACACTGTCTCCTGTACTTAAACTGGAGGATTTGTAAATCCTTACCAAATTCTTGCATTCTATTCTTTCCCACGAATAACAGTGGTAGAGGTCGTGTGTACCTGGACAGCTGGTTGTTGTTGTACTGTTTCCCACGAATAACAGTGGTAGAGGTCTTGGACCTGGACAGTTGTAAACTGTTGAACCCCGATCCAGGGTGTGGATCATTTTTATATAAACTTTTGAGAGGACTAAGTCTTGGCTTGATACTGAACCTCTTGGTTACATTTGTTGTGCCATCTCTTTCAAAGTTTTATTCCGCTGCTAATCACTTTAAAACTAATATTGTTTTTAAAGTTACTTTGATAATTAAATTATCAAGTGTTTATGTTAAGTGTATATTAGTAAGTTAGTTTCAAAAGATAATCACACACTCCTGTATTGATTAACTGGGAATTAATCAATCCCTTGAGAATCTAACAGAACCTCTACTTTAATATAAATTCACTACAGTTTAATTTATTATTTTATTTGGGGCTCTTTAAGACAGTGTTTTTAAATACATAAATTTTAATTGGTACTCAATTCACCCCCCCTCTTGAGTAAACCACTCCGACCAACACTTGGTATCAAAGGGTTGAAAATACTCTCTAAAATTACTCTGCTTTTGAACTGTGATTTTAGTTGTATTTTAAAGGTCTTAAAATTTCTGTTATATCTAAATTTTTATCTCCTTAAAATTCTCTCATCATGGACAATAGACATTAGGGTGCTGCTACTAACCGGCCACCTTTCTTCAATGGAACTAATTATGCTCAGTGGAAACTGAAAATGAAAATTCATCTAGAAAGCATAGGTTTTGATATTTGGACTGCTATTGAATCAGAATACAAAATTCTTACTACTGCTAGATCTACTTGGGATGAACCTATAAAGAATGCATACAATAACATCTGTAAAGCTATGAATTCCTTGTACTATGCTCTAGGAGATTAAGAGTTTAATAGAATTTCTTCTTGTAAAACTGCATATGAAATTTGGGATACCTTAGTTGTTTCTCATGAAGGAACAACGAATGTTAAAGAAATGAGATTGAACACTTATACTATCAAGTATGATAATTTTAAAATGAAGCCTGACGAACCCATTTCTGACATCTATCTCAGGTTGAATGAAATTGTCAATACAAGGATCTCGCTGGGAAAGGATGTCTCATCGAAGGAAAAAATTATGAGAATTTTGAGATTTCTACCTGATAGATGGAGGGGCACATCTGTCTCAATCAGAGAATCATGTGACATTGCTGCTCTACCTGTCAAGGAACTAATTGGCAAGCTGATGATGTATGAAGAAGAGCTTAAAGTGAATAAAGAGGAAGAAAATGAACCTCCAAGAAAGTCTGTCGCTTTCAAATCCTCAACTTCAAAGAATAAGGACAAAGAAAAGCTTCAAGATGTAGTTGAAAGTTCAAGCTGTGAAGACAGTGAAAGTGATTCTCACAGTGATGCTGAGATGGCTCACATTGCTAGAATATTTAAGAAATTTTATAGGAAAAATAAGTTCTTCAGAAAAACAAATTATAAGGGTAATCACCAAGGTAAATGGAAAAAGGATTGGAAGAATAATGACAAATCAGATGATGTTGTCTATTATGAGTGCAAGAGAAAAGGAAACATTAAAGACGACTGTCCAAAGCTGAAGTATAAAAATAAATATGAATATAAGGACAATAAGTTTAAGAAAGCCATGAAGGCTACTTGGAGTGCTTCTGAGGATAGCTCTACTGAATCTGAAAGCTCTGAAACTGAACACGAAAATAAGGCAAATATGTGCTTTATGACAAACACTTCTCAGGTAACTGCTGAAACTCCTGCTTTAAATTATTACTCTGGAGATAATGCAGAATCTGATTCTAATTCTGGAACAATGTCTAAAAATGAATTGTTTGAGTACTGTGATATGCTGGAAGAGACATGTAATGAACTTAAGGATAAATACATGTCATTAAAGAAACAGCATGCTCTCACCACTACAGTTAAAACCGAACTCACTATTGAAAAAGAGAAAAATGCTCAAATGTTAAAAGAAAAGACTGAACTGAAACTATCTATTGAGCAACTCAAGAAAGACTTAGAGAAGTTCACCAATGGCAAAAATACACTAACACAGATGCTAGGAAAGCAAATATCACCTAAATATTCTACTGGTATAGGATACCAACCTGGACAAAGGAAAATTGCCAAAACTAGATTCACTTCTAAATCTGGACAGAATGAAGGTAATTCTGGAACTTCATATGCTTCAACCAGTTATATACATAGCTATGGATCTAATAAAGTTTATCTTTCAAAGCATGTCAATTATACAAATTATATGAGACCCATTAGACAAATATGGGTACCTAAAGTGTTATTGGCTAACCTGTCTGGACCCAAGAAAATCAGGGTACCAAAATCATCTCCCATCTGAATCTGTTTTGTAGGGAACTTGCTTAAAGAGCTCCTGTAAAGAGACCTGGTATTTGGACAGTGGATGTTCAAGACATATGTCAGGAGACTTCTCTTGTTTTAAGAGTTTAATAAAAGTTTATGGAGGCTTTGTCACCTTTGGTGATAATTCAAGAGGAAAAATCATCGGCCTAGGCCAGATTGGTAACACTGATTCAATTTTGATTTCTAAATTTTTATTTGATGATGGCCTTAAATACAATTTATTAAGTATTTCTCAGTTATGTGATGATGGTTTTCATGTTAAATTTGAAAATAATTCCTACAAAGTTTTTAATTATAAGAATGTTTTGGTATTTTCTGCCTTAAGAAATGAAAATGTTTATGCTGTTAATCTGAATTCTTTAGCTAAGAAGAATATTACTTGTTTGAATGCTTTTCATAAAGAATCTTGGCTATGGCACAGAAGATTGGGACATTTCAACATTCACTCACTTAGAAAACTCTCTAGAAAAAACCTAGTTAGATACCTACCTAAATTAGAATTCCCAAATGATAGAGTGTGTAACCCCTGTCAAAAGGGAAAACAACACAAAGTTTCTTTTAAATCAAAGAAAGAAGTTTCGACTTCTCAACCACTTGAATTGGTTCACATGGATTTGTTTGGACCATCAAGAGTTTCTAGTTTAAATGGAAAGCACTATGTTTATGTTCTTGTAGATGATTTTTCAAGATATACTTTGGTATATTTTCTAGCTCACAAAAGTGAAGCTTGTTCTTCTTTTGTTAAATAATCTAAATCTGTAGAGAACCTTAGTGGACTTAAGATTAAAACTTTGAGAAGTGATCATGGTCGTGAGTTTGAAAATCAAGATTTTGAATCTTATTTCTCACACAATGGCTATACTCATAACTTTTCTGCCCCTAGAACACCCCAACAGAATGGTGTAGTAGAAAGAAGAAACCGAACCCTTCAGGAAATTTCTAGAACCATGCTCAATGAATATGAACTGCCTATTTACTTTTGGGCTGAAGCTGTTAATACAGCTTGCTATGTTATCAATAGAGTCTTGATCAGACCTGTTCTTAAGAAAACCCCTTATGAATTGTGGAACAATAGAAATCCTAAGGTTAATTACTTTAAAGTTTTTGGTTGAAAAGTATTTATTCTGAATACTAAAGATAATCTGGATAAGTTTGCTTCCAAAAAGTGATGAAGGAATTTTTCTAGGTTACTCTATTTCAAGTAAAGCCTATAGAGTATTCAATAAGAAAACTAAATGTGTGGAAGAATCTGTTCACATCAAGTTTGATGAAACTGATCCACATGAGTCTAAAACCTCTCTTGAAAATATTGAAGAAGACTTATCTGTTCTGGACATTAATGATAAATCTAAAGAACCTGTTATCAAAACATCCAGTTCTGGACTTTTTCCAGAATCTACTTCTGTTGAACCCGAACCTATAGATGAACCTGAAATTTATAGTCCAACCTTTACCAGATCAACGAGGATTCTAAAGAATCATCCTTTAGAAGCTGTTGTTGGTAATCTTGATAGAGGAACACAAACTATAGCTTCTCTAAGAAACCAGGTTGAACATCAAGCTTTTCTTTCACAGCTAGAACCCAAAAATATCAATGATGCTATCAATGATGAATTTTGGGTAATGGCTATGCAGGAAGAATTAAATCAGTTTGAAAGAAAAAAAGTCTGGGAATTAGTTGACAGACCTAAGGACACCTTGACAATATGCACAAAATGGGTTTTTAGAAATATAGTAGATGCATCTGGAAATATAGTTAGAAACAAAGCTAGACTAGTTGCACAAGGATATAGTCAAGAAGAAGGTATAGACTATGAGGAAACTTTTTCACCTGTAGCTAGACTAGAAGCCATTAGGATCTTACTTGCATATGCTGCACATCTGGATTTCAAGTTATATCAAATGGATGTGAAAAGTGCATTTCTAAATGGTTTTATAATTGAAGATGTTTTTGTAGAACAACCACCTGGATTTACTAACCCCCATTTTCAAAATCAAGTTTTTAAACTTTCTAAAGCTTTGTATGGTTTAAAACAAGCTCCAAGAGCTTGGTATGATAGACTTAGCAATTTCCTTATTTCAAAAGGTTTTACTAAAGGGATTTCTGATCCAACTCTTTTCATTAAAAGAATTTCTAAAGATGTTTTAGTTGTACAAATATATGTTGATGATATTATTTTTGGATCTTCTAAACACTCTTTATGTACTGATTTTTCAAAAAGTATGCAGAATGATTTTGAAATGAGATTAATGGGAGAGCTTAAGTACTTTATTGGATTTCAAGTATTTCAAAATGAAAATGGTATTATTTTGAATCAAAGTAAATATACAAAGGATCTTTTAAAACTTTTTGGTCTGGATAGTATCAAGGAAAGTGAAACTCCTATGAGTACTACCTGTAAATTGGACGCAGATGAAACTGGGAAACCAGTTGATCAAACAAATTACAGAGGTATGATTGGTAGTTTACTTTATCTTACTGCTAGTCGACCTGATATTATGTTTAGTGTGTGTATGTGTGCTAGATTTCAAGCTAATCCAAAAGAATCTCATTTTCTTTCTGTTAAAAGAATTTTTAAATATCTCAAACACACGGTTAACTTTGGTTTGTTTTACCCAAAAGGACAATCCTTTGAGTTAATGAGTTATTCAGATGCTGACTTTGCTGGTTGTAAGTTAGATAGAAAAAGCACATCAGGAACATGTCATTTTCTTGGAAAATCCTTAGTTTCTTGGTGTAGTAAGAAATAGAACTCAGTTGCATTATCTACTGCCGAAGCAGAATATATAGCTGCTGGTAGTTGTTGTGCACAAATTCTGTGGATGAAACACACTCTTTTGGACTATGGATATGTTTTTAAACATGTTTCAATCAACTGTGATAACACCAGTGCAATAAACATCTCTAAGAATCCTGTATCTCACTCTAGAACCAAACACATAGATGTAAGACACCATTTCCTAAGAGATCACTATCAAAAAAGTGATATTTCTCTTGAATTTATTGGCACTGAACATCAATTGGCTGATATTTTCACTAAACCTTTAAGTTCGGATAGGCTAAGTTACATAAGACACGAATTGGGAATGTTTAATCACAACCGATGTGAAAATCCTCACTGATGTGAAATTCTCACCGATGTGAAAATCCTCACTAATGTGAAATTCTCACCGATGTGAAAATCCTCACTGATGTGAAGTTCTCACCGATGTGAAATTCCTCACTGATGTGAAATTCTCACCGATGTGAAAATCCTCACTGATGTGAAATTCTCACCGATGTGAAAATCCTCACTGATGTGAAATTCTCATCGATGTACAATTCTCACAAATTTTTTTTCTCACCGATGATTAACTCACACTGATGCAATGTTTTCTAAAACATCTGTCGGCCTTCAAGAATATGAATCTTTTTATTTTATTTTATCTTACTCTATTTTAGTCGTTTATTTGGAATTCCTAAATGATAAAACTAAGTCTAAGACACTTCATACCTCACCGAGCTCAAAATCTCTCACCTTCGAACCTTAGCTCCAAAATTGGCCAAGAACCCTAAACCCGCGATGGAAAAAACTAAGCTTCCTACCATCAGAGATGAAAGTGTAGAACCAAAAGCTAAGAAGCAGAAGACACAGCATCATGCCAGTGTTAGTGAAGTCATAACTAGATCGGGAAGGCGACCAGTGAATCCTCACTTGCAGAATAGAGACATAGTAATCGAGAAGGAACTGTGCATGGAATGGCTACTGCCTAGCAAATCGTTAGTACTCGAGATTCTAGAAGACCGGAAATGGTTGGATTGTTTCTCGAATAACAATGTCCCATACTACCCGAAGTTGGTAAAACAGTTCTACGAGTTTGTAACCTTCGAGAATTCTGAAAATGAGAATCGGGTAAGCTCTTTTTTAAATGGAAAAGAGATGTCTTTTTCTTCAATAGAGTGGGCTGAGTGTTTAAAAGTACCACATGAAGGTGTCTCTGGGTATGTATCAAGAGCAATTCCACCTAGCAGTGACATCTTTGATTATGAAACCGCCTTAAAAGAGCTGACCGGTAATGGGAATCAAAGGCAAGTGGTTGCTGTTGAAATGGATGGAGAGAATCGACTGCTCTTTGAGTTTGTTAAGCATGTGTTGATACCGAGGCGAGGAGATTTTGAAAATCTGAGATATCAAGATATCTATCTTCTTCATATGCTTAGACATGGTGTAAAAATCAATCTGTTTAGATTGTTAATGCTTCAAATGGAAGACATGATTAGACCAAAGTCAAAGACTAATGCTTTATTCTTTTCCAAGATGATTTCAGTAATGATAAAAGTGAAAGGAATAGCTGAGTCTCAGGATGAGACAGTTGTAGTCAGGAATAATTTCTGCATCACCTCGACTGTTTGTATGTACATGAAAATTAACTGGAACCCATGGAAGGGATAATGGGTCAGTGATGATCAGAAGATATATGATATGTTTAATCCTGTGGATCATCCCTCAAGACCAAAGGATATGAGAGATCCGAGTCTGAGACCTGATGAAGAGGAACCTGTTTATAGTAATGAAACAGAAGAAGAAACAGAAGAAGAAGAAGAAACTCCCATGGATGTTGGAGGAGATCCAGACTTGCCCCCAAGTCCTGTTGCAGAATTGGTTTATTCTAGGAAAGGAAAGGTAGAGGAAATTTTGTCTACTTATGAGGAAGACTAGTCTGTACCACACCAAGAAGAAGAGGAAAAGGAGAATGTATCTGAATCTTCTGCTTCTGGTAGTTTAAGTATGAGTCATTTGATTGGAAACCCAGCTATGCCGACTACTGAAGTAGAAAGAGATACAGAAGAAGCTGTACCTGTATCAGAAGATCTTCTAGATGCTGCACCGATGGAACTTGTAGTAGAAGATTCTGATGAAGAGAATCCAGCACTGAATGCTGTTGTGATACATGGGAATGCACCCATTGAGGGGGAGCATCAATCTGTTCTTGGAAATGTTACAGTAGCTGTTGAGTTTGGAGACTGGGTAGAAGACCCAGGGTTTATAGTCTGTGGATTGGATTATCCGGATTCAGATAATGAGATGTCTGTGAATAGACCAAAGACCAATTATGATCTTGCTTCTGAGTTGTTGCTCGATAATGTGGTCAGATTTCATGATCTGAATAAGCTGAAAGAGGACCTCAAAACCAGTTTTGTTGAAGAAGTGAAGTTAATGGAAACCTTCCTTGCATCCTCAATTCAATCAATAATGACTGATTCTGTAGTTAGTTTGGCCTCAGAAAGGGGATCTGCTGCAGTTGTCCCTAATGATTTTGTCTCTAAATCTGATCTTGAATCCATGAAGAATGGGCTGAAAGAATCATTCAGTGTATCAGTTTCTGAGATGAAGCAAAGCTTTAATGAAGAAATGAAAATGTTAGAGAGATCCTTCGAGCTATCTCTGGCTTGTAATTTATCTTCTTTTGTGTCTGAGCTTATGGAAGAAGTGAAAGAGTGCCAGACTCAGTCTTCTAGAATCGAAGCAGATCTTGAAGCTCTCAAGACATCAGTTGCTGCTTTGGATTCTTATATGAGCTCCAAGTCTCAAGCTGACAAGGACCTAGCTTATGTGAAGAGTGTAGTAAGCCAGTTTGTCTCGGTGTTTGAAATTTTCAAAACCTCAGTGAAGGATCACGTTCAATTACAGGACTCTCAAGTTCAAAGCCTAATCAGTGGTTTGTCTAAGAGTTTCAGAGAAACTGTTTCCTTCTCTCTTGGCCCTCTCACATCCAAACTATTAGTTCACCTGAATCTAGTTCGAGAAATGTTGAAGGTGGAGATTGGTTCTATTTCAACCAGTGGCTCTGTGGACTCATCAGAGTTGAGCTGAGTGGTGCTTTCTACAAGATATTCTGCTAGAGAAATAATGAAGATTGTTCAAGATTATATGAGAGAAGCCTCTGCCTCTCAGGAAGCCATAAAGAGAAAAGTGGACTACTACTTCACCAGAATTTTCACCAAGCATCAACTCAATCACCACTTCAAGCTGATGTTGGAAAACATGAAGCTACCTCCAGTAACTCAATCTTTTAGAGAACAAGTGAGAAAACTAAGACAATTGACTCCTGCCTTGGAGAAATTCATGGAGAAAAAAGATGATTTCATCTCTGCTGTGGAAAGAGGAGGAGGAATTATTATGGATTTTAGAAATTTGTTGCTTCCCTTCTTGCATGTTGATGCCAGACCAGTCCGCATACCTCCTGTTTTTCCTGCTTCTGCCTCAGCTGTTTCCTCAGTCAAGCTGACTCCTGCTCAAGCTATTTGAAGCCTCACACCAATGATCACCCAAAGATATTCAACCTACAGTCCTGACTCTGTGTCAGTAGCTCAGCCTCCTTTGATCATTTCTGGCATTCCAAAACCTTCACCTGCATCCTCACCACCCGAACCTTCTTCTGATCCCAAAGGAAAATCTCACGTGGAAGATGTGGATTGATCCAGTGGCCAGGAGTTTTGATAGGAATTCATTTGTATTCTGTTTCCATACTTTCTGACTGCTCTAATACAGAGGAACTCTTTTTACTTCTCATGTTTTATTTGTCTCCAATATATGCTTTCCCACTTTTTGATTATCACAAAGGGGGAAAACAAAATGAGAGAATGAGAAATATTTTCAATGGAGAAAAATAACCTTCTTTTCAATTTTATCTCTGATATTATTGTGTTTCTTTTTACCTTCGGTACCTTATGATTGTTACCTCTGATAACTTATGTCTATATCATACTATTTCTATTATCTCTGATGCTGTTTTCTCTGAGAAAATTGAATTCAATATTATACTCTTTACTATTATATTTTCACTATGTTAAATGCCCATATCATAAATGGTGATTATCAAAAAGGGGGAGATTGTTGACCTCACCTGTTTTGATAATCTCAATCATGTATTCATATGTGTTGAAAATCCCAATTATGTTTTCATTCTCTATGATATTTTTAAGTATCACTGATCTATACTTTAATTCTTTCAAATCTGTGATCAAACCAATAATAATTTTCAAAATAGTCTTTGGAATATGTTAATCCTCATTTATCCATGTTCATACAAGTTATAAATTAATTCTAACACAATCAGATGTGTTCTGCATAAAACAGATAAGTAATCTGCCTATAGCTACTGATAAAGAGCTACCGGTACCCAGTCTACCGATAGACTTAGTCTACCGACAGACAGAGTCACCGATATACTTAACACAGAGCTACCGATGTGCTTATAAATGTAAGCTACTGACTTACAGACAGCTACTGATACAAACATGGAGCTACCGACGCATGGAGCTACCGACGCATGAAGCTACCGACGCATGAAGCTACCGACGCATGAAGCTACCGACGCATGAAGCTACCGACGCATGAAGCTACTGACGCATGAAGCTACCGAAGCATGAAGCTACCGACGCATGAAGCTACCGACGCATGGAGCTACCGACGCATGGAGCTACCGACGCATGGAGCTACCGATAAATAAAGTCACCGATACAAGCATATACCAACTGACGCAGAGAGCCACCGATAGAGTCAAAGAAACTAATGAAATTGAGCTACCGATGTCCAAGCTACCGATGCTGATTACCTACCGATCACTCAACTCACTGTTTGAATTTCTTTATTTCCTATCTTTATTTAATCTATCCAACGGTCATATCATGTACATTTTAATGATTTGTCAAATATCTGATAAAGGTTGTCGGATGTCAGGAACCCATACCTCGTACCTGCAGAAAGGAAATCTTTTCTGTCCCCTGTTGCCCGTGAGATAAATACGAGAAGACTACACTACCCAACCAGAGAAGAGTGTGGTGGATGAAATATACCAGAAACACAAGAACAAGAAGAATCAAGAGAAAAACCAGTTCCATCAAGAACATAGAGAAGCTCATAGACAATCAAGCATACTCTAGAAGTGTTCTGTGCATATAAGAAGAACACCGAAGAACTTCAACCACTACATTTTTACTGTCTGTGAACCTGGAGCATACGATACTCTGTTTCTCAAACAGAAATGAGAAGAGGACTCAGACTCACTTCTGATCGAATCCAAAGGAGTTCAGAGCTACACTGAAATCACCAGAACCATCTCTAAACTCTACATCTCTTGTTCTGTGATTTATCATTATTCTTTTTGAGCAGTGTGTGTTATCTGCTGTATCTAACACATACACTGTCTCCTGTACTTAAACTGGAGGATTTGTAAATCCTTACCAAATTCTTGCATTCTATTCTTTCCCACGAATAACAGTGGTAGAGGTCGTGTGTGACCTGGACAGCTGGTTGCTGTTGTACTGTTTCCCACGAATAACAGTGGTAGAGGTCTTGGACCTGGACAGTTGTAAACTGTTGAACCCCGATCCAGGGTGTGGATCATTTTTATATAAACTTTTGAGAGGACTAAGTCTCGGCTTGAGACTGAACCTCTTGGTTACATTTTTTGTGCCATCTCTTTCAAAGTTTTATTCCGCTGCTAATCACTTTAAAACTAATACTGTTTTTAAAGTTACTTTGATAATTAAATTAGAAAGTGTTTATGTTAAGTGTAGATTAGTAAGTTAGTTTCAAAAGATAATCACACACTCTTGTATTGATTAACTGGGAATTAATCAATCCCTTGAGAATCTAACAGAACCTCTACTTTAATATAAATTCACTACAGTTTAATTTATTATTTTATTTGGGGGTCTTTAAGACAGTGTTTTGAAATACAGAAATTTTAATTGGTACTCAATTCACCCCGCCTCTTGAGTAAACCACTCCGACCAACAGATATGTAGGCTTGAATATGTCTGAGGAGGAAAAATATGAAGTGAAATGTGTCAAAAAGATAAAAAAATGAATGATTTATAAAAGAAAAAATATATTTTTTTTAAAATTTGGAAATGGACTCACGATTTGGCCCAAATCATGAAGTAACCACCCTTTCTAAAAAAACTCCAAAACTAGGATTGAGGAACCCAAAGATGGATTAATATATATATGTGAAAAATAAAAACTAAAAATTAGTCTCACCTAAGACCCATGAAAAGGATCAGGATTTCAAATGAACCGGATCAAAGCAAAGACTTAAAAAACAGGGTGTGACACTGAGTCAATAGTTAGATCCTCCTACAAATTTAGATTGAAATTGAAAAATATTCTTTTCTTAGGAACCTATATTTCCAAAAATTTAAGAAATATTGGATTCATGTATTTATTATCCCAAAGATAATTTTAATTCCTTGTTCCTTAGTATTTGACTTTATCTACCTCTCATGAAGATTAAACATATATTATGTTTTTACTTTATAATTTTGATAATCCTGTATATATTTTGAACAATTGGTTGATATTTACTCATTATATTATTTTGTTCAGAAAAAAGTAACATGATAAATTTTTAATTGATCTTTTATTTTTTTAAATGGTTTTTATACATCAAAAATTATCATTCCTCAATTCAACCTTCTTAAAGATAATGTATTGGGGCAATAATCTACCTAAAATTATGAGGTTTATTTACATAGGTCTGAATATTTGAATTGAATCCATGCTTTCCAGTACTACTATATGGTTTAGATATTTATATGTTAGATGATAGTATGTGTACACTACTGAGTGTCGAATCCATGCATTCTAACTCAATATTTCGAGGATAATATCAAGGGGTTGACTATTAGCATACAGACCCATGATTTTGAGGACTACTTCTATATGATATGATTCAGGAATATGAACCATGTATTACAAGAATTGTGTTTATGGGCTAGAAATGTGATTTCTAACCTAATATTCAGGGTATTCTTAATGTGGCCATAGATGTTTCTATCATTATCCTTATTTATAGAAGTATTCCATGGTGAAGAATTTGTGTATGAATACATGTTGTTAGGAGAAATAGAATATTACATTGTGGTTATATATTTTGTGCCCTCATATTTAGTACCAGTTAGATGGGATCATTGAAGATTAATTTCACTCTTTTTACTTATAGTGTGTTTTAGTGCCTATAATACAATGGGATACATGAATTACTATAGATTCTACTTTATGAATTTCCTACCATATATAAACCCATAGATGAATGGTGAGAAAAAATCGGAACAGTATAGGATATGAGATCTCGTATTTTCATGCGATAATAAATAAGTTTATGTGTGTCATTGATAATATCATTGAGTTATTTCTTCACGGTATGATGTCAAACCTTTGGTTATCTATGACATGATGAGAGTGTTGTGTCTCTCGATATGGGTTGGTTAAGACCTATTTTTTCATTTTCCAACCTTGGGGTGTGTTCATCTCTAATACTATGAAGGCACATAGGTATGGTGGTATTTCATGAACATTAACATGATATTTTTTAGGTGTGTTATTTGGAACTAACCAAAACCATGAACATTTATCTAATTACTCAATAGCACACAGTGAGTCGAGGACAACATGGGATATTACAGTTGGTTCCCTCTAACGAACTTATATGTACTTTTTGATTACTTGTATTTTTGGTTTTGAATATTAATAATTTTATTATCACATCATGATTTTTATTCTACATGATATTGATTGTGATAAATTATTATGGATACATATTTCTCTAAAAGTGCATAGAAGTTCCCCAATATAATAATAATAGGGAAATGGTATGATGGTATTTTAAAATATTATTTTTATGACTGGATGATTTCATTTCATGGGACACAAATGATATAGGATATCATAGGTAGTGGGATTATAATACATTGAGACTACTTCTCATGAATTTATAACTTGGTAACCTCCAATATAATAGGGTTATTATAAATTGACCTATGAATAGGAGATCTATATTTATATGTGTCATTATATGTTCCTTTTTTTAGATATGAGTAATGATCCTTAGACTTTAATATTATTATTAATGTATATCAGGAGTTTCGTACTTTTATGTATTTTTTGTAAACTATGGTGACATATGAATATAGAGAAATTGAGTATGTTGGGTAAGTCACAGCTAATATTGAATTAATGAATAATGTGAGGAATGATTTTTTCCTTATGTTCATTAATAGAACTTTATATCTTAGAAACTTTTATTTAAAATTAATCTTCTATATTATGTTTGTGCCCATGGAATTCTATCAGAAATTTCATTTTCCAAAATTTAAATGATGATATATTGAATACATATACAGATTTCTAAAGTATGTAACCTTATTGATTGGTGATATTTAGATAATGAGATTATATTAAAAAGTGTTTTTTCCAATGAGGTTTCATGTCATTGTGGCATTAAATTCATTATCTATAGGTGACTTAGCATATTGTAAGAGGCTGATCATGCAATGTAGATAGTTCTACAAAATTTCATTGAGTAAGCGGCCTAGACAGTCACACACTAATTGTTTCCAGAACCTCTGTTAAATTCTACATGATTTTAACGAGTTGAATAAATATTATTCTCATTCATGTTCAATAATTATTTATGTTTAGTTGATCTCATATAATCCATCACTAGTTATTCTTGATAATATATTTGAATTCCATATTTAAACAATATGTATTTTCTATTTTAGTGAATATAAAATTTAAATATTTATTGTCGAATAATATAGTGATATTTATATATTTAAAAAATATATTCATTATCCATGGTTCAAAAAATATCTAGGAGGAGTGCTATTCAATTTAATAGTTCGGTGAGAAATGATATATTAAATATTATTTGATTCAATGTTAACTTATTTATTCATGAAATAATATTTATTTTATTATGATTTAAATGAATTTTAGGCAAATATTATTATTATTATTATTTATACATTGGGTTTTATAGAGATTTAGATAATAATAAGGGCTTATATGTAATTATTTATTCTTTAACCCAAGAACTATATGAACTTGATTAAGGAATTTTTAACCCTAATTAATGTTTTTCACAATTAATTATAATGAGAATCCTTTCAACAATTAAAGAGGTCTTCCTATAAATTGATCTTAAGAATAGATAACAATTATCCTCATTTACCATCTCATGTCAATAGAGAATAATAAGAATCATTCCTCGTTGAAGTGATTCTTGTGTAAATCAAACATGAATGATAAGTGTCAGAATCTTCCATACAAGAAAACATGGATTTCTATGGATTTTTTTGGACATTTATGGAGCATGTGTGGATCACAACTAGAGGCGCTATATCATTTAATTATATGGACCAGTGATGGTATGATAAAAATATGTCAAAAAATTGAACAAATAAATAATTCTAATGTTAGGTAATTATCTATTTAAATAAAATTATTATAAATTATATGTGATGATCCTATATCATGGATTTTAAGGTTTATTTTTATCTTGTTCTAATAAGAAATCAAAAAATGATGAATTAACAATTTTGTTCATTGGCTCAACCACATCCATTGCAACCCATAAATTTCAAGTGCTATCAAAGTGGTCACAAAATAATTTATAATTATTTATTTTTCATTGAAAGATATTCATGTTTATTGTTAATATTTATTGTCTGTTAATTAATTATTTTCATCCAAAAGATGTATTTTGAATTTTTCGCCTTTATCTGATCTAGAAGATATGAAGAATGATCAGATGTTTCATCAGGATGTGATAAGGTTTCAATGAACATAGCATAGTTACATGCCATATACTTGGAAAGTACAATTCTTATAATGAGGTTCTCGATATCTGGATGATCCATGGGATACCCAGATTACAAAATATAATCAACGCATGGAGTAATTATTAAACAATATGTTGATTGACTAGGAAATAATTCACCTTTAGGAAGTACATACTGTGTAACCTTCTTACACATTATGTAGACCTACACTCTACACCCATTGATTTTTTTGAAAACTATTTAGTAAATGTATGCATGAAAAACCTATATATATGTAAAAAATATAAAATAAATTTAAAATAATGGTATGTATTTCATTATCTACTCTATCATGGAGGACAATTGTGTCTGTGTTTTCTTTTAAATACACCCCAAAACCAATACTTTGGTTCCCCTCACTTATCTATGAGTAAAATATTATTTATAATAGATGTAGATCACAAGAGAGTGGTGGAAGATTGAGTTTGGAGCAGAGGTGAAATCAACTCAAGAGTTACATTACAGCACAGGTGGAATACTATAACTTGAACAATGTTATAGTTCACAGATTTTTACCCTGGGTCAAGGGAATGTTTATCATCCACTATATAAAATTACAATTAGATAAGCTCATAATTATGAAACATTTATTATTTTATTTTTGTCAAATGTATCATGACTCGACCGACCAAGGCTTGCCTAGTTTTTAATAAGTCAATTTGGAACACCCTAAGCTCACTTCCAAATGTTTAGGGGCTGGTGACTAGCACCAAGTATGAATATCCCACATATGTGAGTAATTTTCCAAATGTACTTGTACACACTCGCATATATCTATGCCCACACAACACTAATAAAATAAAAAAAACAATTCATGCCATAAATGCATGCATAACATCTATCTCAGATTAGAGTATTAAAATATATACTGGAAGTGATATTGTGGCCAAATACCTACCCAACAAAAACTGAAATAGAGTCAAATATTCTCAAGAGTAGGGGAATACTATCAAATGAAGCACTCGATGAACATCTCGTTCTATATATCCCAATACTATTCCCCACATGCTCCCAGTCAGCATAGGAAACCATCAATTGGAATGTTATCTTCATATGACCTAACATGTGTGGGAAAATCCCATGCAAGGGTGAGTATAACAATAACCATTAGTAAACCCTTAAATAAATAAGCATAAATGATCAAGATTACTCATATAATAACAAAAATATAATAAAAAACCAAATATAATCATAACAGACAATAGATATCAAGTAGCTTAAAACAACTACTTTCCATAGGATATGGATAAATGATTCAAGGTAATGCTTATTCAGGGAGTACGCACTCCCTAAGAAATTATATCATAGATTATGCTCATCCAAGAGGTCATTATTGTCCGACCTTGCCTTTGAAGTACACACTGGATCTCCAAAGATCTCATGATTTAGTTAGGGGTCACAATTAGGTACACTAAGGGAACCCATGAACCTTATTAGATTGGCCTTAAAGATAGGGGATTGACTCCCTGTTCGTGGTGGTAACGTTGATACGAGAAATCCCACCTAGGAATAATAGAGGATCACACCCTATCCATATAGGGGGGTGCACTGAAATATATTGGAAACTAAACTCATATAGGGTATCATAGTCCAGTTATGAGGACATAAATAAACATTTTACCCTCATGGTTAGGGACCAGTAAATCACAAAAAACTGATCTTAGTCTAAACTAAGGAAAATAAGGGTTTTAAAAACCCTAATAAGGAGTAAATATCATGTAATAGGGGTACATGGAATGTCCTTCCCAACTCTAGTCTACCCATTTTTCATTGTCTCACATAGCATATAAACCACCACATACATGACTTGTCCCCTATAGGTACATGGCTTATAGAGGTTGGATGGTACCCTACCTATGTTGCATTCATATGAATGTGTAATTTAAGTTGTTGTAGAGTATATATTCTTATGCCCATGTACATGGTCATATTTGAGTACATGGATCTAGCCATGTGAACTTGGCCTACATGTGTTCCTGATCATGCTTGTGCTCATGTTTCTTTCAGGATAAACATTGATCTACCAACATGGGTCAAATAGTGCGTGGTGGGGACCACATGACATGTGATCCTTAATATTCCATGGAAACCTTACTATCATAGTGTAACGACCCAATGTTTTTCAATGGAAATTCCCTTCCTATAAATATTTCATAAAATCACATGAAAACACAACATAATGAGCTATTAAGTGCTAAGTGACCTTTAAATATAATTGTTTCACTTTTTTGTTTGTAATTTTGAAAACTGAACATTCACGGTCGCGATCAGTAAGTTATTTTGAGTTCGATAAGAAGAACTTAATTTTTGGTGAATAGTAACATAAACTTATGAATATCAACAAACCCTTATAAATAGTTATATAACTTAATGAATAGTAACCTTTCCTATGATAAAATATAAATAATATTCAAGTTGAAAGTATGATATATGTATATTTTAGAATAAGTAAATGAATGTTTTAAAACTGGGTTTTTTTATAATAAATTATGATTTTAACTAAATATTAAATTAATCATATTTGGAAAATTATTTTTAGAAATGAACATCATTTTAGGATTCTACGCATTGAAAAATTGTTAGATTAATTTTTTGAGATTTTTCTAAAATACATGAATTTTTTATGAATAATAACATCTGATAATTCACAATAAATGCTAAAACCTTAATTTATGTATCATTATTGAGTCATGGATGATTTAAATGGCCTTTGTATCTAAGTCACATTCATTTATTACTATTCTTGGTCATGGAATACTTACTATTCCTTTTCTTGTGATGAAATAATAAATTAATGATTATAATATTATGAAATCCCTCCTCTCTTCCACTATAAAAACCCCCTCACTCCATTTTCTATTCACTACTCTCAAGAATTTTTCCTTGTCAATATTCTTCCAAAATATCTCCTCAATCTCCTCCCCCACTTCCAAAATCTCCTAACCTCTTCAAAATACCGAAACCTCTCCCCTTAAGAGGTTCTTAAAGGAGGAAGTCTCAAGAGGTAAATTCCTCTTTCCAATCCCTTCATTTCTTTTAAGTTATTTTATTTTTGTTTATTTCCTCACCTACCTTCACCCAAATAGTATGAAAACACCAGTAACATAAATATACTATAATTTTTTTATGCTAATATGATATTTCATAATCTTCACTCCTTTTCCCACCTTTTTATTTGAAGCAAATGAAAGCATCGTTTGAGATGTGCTAATTTAGCACACTCAAGGACACAGGTTTATTGATTTCTACTATCATCATTAATTATAGTCATGAAACCATTTATGTTATGGTTGAACAAGATTATTATATATTTAATATATCCTATTTTTTGTTATGTAATCCTTTTTTACAAATTTTATTACGTTATAAAGCAAAACACGTTCTTTGTAATCAAACCCACCGATTAACAAAAACGGTGTTCTCTATGGTTTTATATAATAATTAGACTTCACTATAAGTAACCAAATTAAATTTTAAACCATTTAATATCCTATATTTTCACTAATATCATATAACTTCAATTCTGTACAACCACTTTTATCTTATATGTTTATCCAAACATGAATATAAGTGAACCAATCATTAAAACCAAGTAAACAAACGAGCCCGAACAATGAAATTTGACATCATAACCAATAAAAATTGTTATGAATGAACATATAATTATTAAAATAAACCAATTAAATGTAGAATAGGTTCTGTAATTTTTAATTAATAAACCAAATTTGTTTATTCATGTCTTTAATAACAAGTGGAGAACACCAACGGATTTAAGGTAAGGGATCCTCTCCATTTCACTCTTAATCAAGATTGTCCTCTATGTAATGCCTTATTATGTGTAATACCAAATAATGGGGTATGATTTAGAACCTCTCCCATACTTATCTCATGATTTATGAGTGATGATAAACCCCTTTTCTCCCTCATCAATCCCTCTAAGGTACACCCGGCACCATGCTGTAACGAATTCTACCCGAACCTTCTTTGTTCATTTGGGTTGCCTTATCTTTATTTATATAAAAATGAAGTTACCTTATATGTTTATGTACATGTTATAAATTCTTTTTAGTTTTAAAAAATTCATTTATGAAGACACTATCATCACTCTCTTTTAGAGCATATACATTTTTTAAAAGATTCCCTCCTTAGAACTTTCTGATAAGAAAACCTATTTTAAGGAAACTTCCAAAAACTTTACCCATTTTAAAGTGCATTCTATCCTATATTTTAAGCCACATTTCTCTTTATAAAATCAGTATTTATATTATGAAAACCTTCTTGGTTAAATTATGGTTTTATATAAAGGATTTTTCCTCTTTTCTATTCTAAAGAAACACTATAGTATTTTCCTTAAAACCTCACAAAAATGTTTTAATGGTAATGTTTCTCAAAAACATTTATTATATGTTGTAACTTCTGTTTGACACCACTTACCATGTAATATACCTATTTTACCTAATGAAATTCCATATAAGTTCTAATCCCTTTATTTCATGGACACCTTCACGATACCCTCTTTGGTTATGCTTTATGTCATGATTGTGTTACTCAATTATTTCCAGGGGTATCCTTATGTTTATGTATGGTGTATTATGTATGATTATTTATGTGGAAAGAATATTCATAAAGATTTTGAGATGGTTGCACCCATATAGCACTCCAATGCATTGGGTAAAGTTATGTCACATGATATGTGATGTAAAAATAGATTGGCGGTTAGCCTTGACCCACACTAGAATGGGAGATAGGATTGGCAGTTAGCCTTGACATGTACTAAAATGTGAAATGGGATTGGCGGTTAGCCTTGACCCATACTAAAGACATGTTTTATGATTCAACCACATTTATATGATTCCTAGTTAATATGATTCGATGCTTATATGATACGATTTTATATGTTCCATGCTTTGGATATCATTGTGTCATTCCTCATAACTCATGTGATTAAGACATATCCTTATGTTCATTCCCTTACTAGGATTTTCAGATCATCCATTTGTTCATGTGTTCCCTAGGGTACCATGTGCAGATGTAAGGTATCAAAGGAATTTAGGAGCTTTCTATGGAGATTAAATAAAGAAATGTTTTTTAGCCCCATTTTTTATGTTTTATGTACCTAGTCTTCCAAGACACTAGACTTAATGATCCTTGTCTTGTAATATGATTTATAATTATGCTTCAAATCATGTAATGTTATATGTAAAAGGATTGGGTTTATATAGTTGGAATCGGAGCATGGTCTAGTTATTTTCGGTGATTAGGAATAGAGAACCTTAGTGAGAATCTTAAGGATGAGACTAAGTATAAGAAAACATTCCTAAATTTTGGTAGTATTGAGTAAGTGATTTATCAAGAAAATTCATCACTATCTAGATATGATAAGGTAGAGGCAGCTCTGGAATATATGTACATAGAATTGGATACTCAAACAAGGAGTTTAGAGCTTGACCCGGGGTAATCTAGTACATGATAACAGGAATTGCTGCACTTTTGGTTACGACACTCCTGGGGGATATTCTTTGGTTGATTCATGAACTTACTACAAACCATTATTAAGTGACAAAAAATCCCATAATAATATAAGTTAAGAAATAGATCGAGCATAACCTAGATATAAACCTAAGTAATCACAACTTAGGATATACTTATTCTTTATAAGTTTATCCTTTTATGTTAAAAGTTTTCTTTTTATGCTTAATAGCTAAGTATTAGAGACCTCTAATTATACATTCATTTTTTAGTTAATGGTGTGAAATAGAAGAAAATGTTCCAACAACCAATGTGATACGCAATGTGATGATTTACCTAAAGACATGCCTGATATGATGGGAACGGGTTCTCAAATCTTCATGACAGTACTTGCTATGCTGGATCGAGTTATGAATAATAACTTGAATCATGCAGAACGCCCTCATCCTGCAAGGAAAGGGAAATTTTTCGTAGAATCATTCATGTGGAAAAGTCCTTCCATATTTAGCGTATCTTCGGCTCCCCTCCTCATGGAACCAGTGATTAACTCCATTGAAAATATATTGTCTGTCCTCCAGTGCTCGGAAGAAGAGAAGGTTGTCCTGGCGGTCGATCATTTTTATGAGGAAGTTGATCAGTTGTGGACACTGATCAAGAATACAATGTCCCAAGAGGAAATTGATTCCATGGATTGGGATAATTCAATAGGATTTTTTTCAACAAATATTTTCCTTGAACCCTCCATCTCAAGATGGAAAGAGAGTTCATCAGACTCAAGCAGAAAGAAGATGAGTCTATCAGGACGTATGAAGAAACATTTATAGGGATTTCAAGTTATGCCTCTGGATTTTCCATGAACACCGAAATCAAGGTGGATCACTTATTTAGCAGAATAAAGTCGAGTCTATGAAAAGAATTGGTGATTTGAGACTTAGACAGTTATGAGGAGATTCGTAGTTGTGCCCTCGAGGTTTAAATGGAGATTAGAGACTCTCAGTGGTCTCATGGGCCTAGAGACAATAAATGGGAAATGTATAACAACATGGGTGGTTCATCAAACCAATCCCATGATGGAAAGAAGCTTGACTTTTCCCTTTGTAATGTTGTGGGAAGAAGCATTCTGGTAACTACCTAAAGGGAACCAAGAATTGCTCCAATTGTGGAATGTTTGGTCATCTGTCCAAGAACTACCGAAGGGATATGAAAAATCCTTCTAATGTTGAAGAAGAAAGGAAGTTTCAGATCAATACTCAGTAAATAGTGTTGTGTTACAACTGCAAGGATCATGGGAATTATACAAACAATTTCCCTAAGCCAAGGGTTGTCGGAGGAAATCAACAATAACCTCCAAGGAAACAAGGAAGGTCTTATGTTGTCACTACTACTGAGGTGGATCCGGAAAATTATGTGGTGAAAGGTACGCTAGTTATTCATTAAATAATAGATAATGTACTATTTGATTCTGGTTTTATGCATTCTTTCATATCTTGTAAGTTTAGTTGAACTATTCAAACACCGCCTCAAAATTTGGAGGAAAAGTTATCTGTGAGAAAATAAAATGGGGAAATTATTATGTCCATGGTTTATAACTCCTCCCTGGTTAACGTTTGTGGATTTATCCTCCTATAAAATCTTTTCATACTTCTTTTAGTGGAGTTTGATGTTATCTTTGGCATGGATTGGCTATCTTTAGAAAAATCCAACATCAACTGTCAATAAAGTGATATCACTCTTCACATCCTAAGGAATCCTCTAATTCTATACAAGTGTAAGGAGGAAGATGAATCTCTTTTAGAATCATCGTCTCAAGTGTGGATATTTTTGCTTTATGAGAAAGCATATTTATCTCAAATGATTGAGATAAAGGAGAGAATCATGCTTGAAGACATACCCATTGTGAGTGATTACACTAACGTATTCCTTAAAGAGTTGTTTGTTCTTCCTCCTAAACTGTAATTCCCTGACCCTAGTTACCCAGAGTTGGTGCATTATTACATTACATTGGCAGGATCACAAGAAAGATCAAATCTCGAAAGACTGATTGGTTTAGTAGCCTTGGAAACACTAGATATATTCATAAAGTTTTACATTACATCACAAAGTGAAAAAACTACTACAACAACATAGACTCCATATTCCACACTCATATCCCCACATACTATCCCTGCAGGTCATTCATAACTTACTTCTTCACATCCTGGGAAAAATAAAACACAGAAAAGGGGTGAGCTCAAATGCCCATTAAGGATAACAATATAGCGAAAACATTCAAAAATAAGCATAAACATTTAAGGCAATGTATAACTAAAACAAAAGACTTTTAAACTTGAACTTCAACATAGTATGGAAAAAGTAAAATGAAATAATTCCATTTACTTATTCACATGGATATTCTACTAATCGAATATTCACATGCAATATCAATAACCACTTTCATAATGATGGAATGCATAATTCCAGACTATCATAACCACATATCCAAGGCCTCGTTCCAAGACTACAAATAAGATTTTGTCAAGGCCTTGTGCCAAGACACTAGTTTGTCTCATGAGACCTATCGATGCATCGAGGAGCTATAGCGGCCTCCACCCATCACATATTAAGTCCAATGCATTCCCATATGAAAAGGTTTAAACATGACATAAACATTCGTATTAAAACTAGCATATGAAATGTCAATAATTTCATCATAAACTATGAATGGTATAAAAATAGCACATCCACAGTCAAACATATCACAAAACCTTCAATACAATATAGAAGTTTTTTATCATAATAAATAAACTACAAATAATCATAAAATCCATCAAAGGATGTTGACCTAGATGAAATCAAAACTCTTTTTAGAGAAATATATCTTTCTATTTTTGAAATCATTTAAGAGTCATATATTTATAAAATAAAACATTTTCTTTGAAAATATTCTTATAAGCTTGTAAGGGAAGCTTAGACGATTTTATAACGGCGGAAAATAGCCGCACCCGCCGTATAAGTTAAAAAAACATTCTTACCTTAATTTTGTCGAAAAGGTTAAAAAGCACCTTGTTTGGAAAACGACGGAAAGATTCCTTTATAAACCTCTTATAAAAAGTCAAACAAGGGTATAAATTACTTTAACCCATATTATTGTAAATAGTAAAAATGTTTTGAAATACATTTTTAAGAAACATGGATGTGGATGATAAAGAGATCCCAGTAGATTATTACGTATAAACAACCTCGGATAATGAAGAGATTGTGAAATAACACTTACCTTGTACTTTTCCTAGGTTGGGGTAGGTTAACCTCCTGTATAATAGAGAAATAATTGTTATTAAATTATACAAGAATCATATACATTCATATGATATCATATATGATCTTTTAACATTGCTTTGTTAATAATATCTTAGTATTATCGTTGTTTCGGGTGTTAACTTACTCGTTTTCTTTTATATGTTTTGTTATGTAAGCCATGTTTGTAATGGATAGGTTGTATATTATTCATATCCAGAATGATATCAATTCTTTAAAAATCATGTTTAAATCAGCAAATGATAATTATAATTGAATGGATACGATGGAGAATGAATCTCATCGCGTTCATGGAGACGGTAGTCTGTACGTACGCACGAGCGACAATATCATTCTTTTGATATTAAAACAATATATAAGTTGATTGTATATCATATATACAGAATCATTATCATGTTATATTTATTATTTACATGAGTTACACATCATTATTATACCCATCCAAATAATAATATATTGAATAACAATTACACCACGACGTGGAGACGGTAAGCCGTACGTACGCACGTATGGTGACATGTTATTCAAAGGGTGGATAGAATACTGAATATGGTTGTACCATATTTATAATAAAATCACAGTATATATAAGATACTGGAGTTATTATTTTATAATGGTAATAACAAAAAAGAAGAAGTGGAAGAAGAAAGGAACTTGGAAAAGGGTGGTGAAATCATTACCTCTTCTTCGGGTTCTTCCTTTTGATATGATCAAAAGGGCTCCTTAAGTTGGATTTCTGATCAAACTAAGGCCTCTAGGTTGTATTGAGGGAAGTTGGGAGAGTATTTGGGAAGAGGTTGGCTGAACCAAAAGGCTTTGAAGGTGTGAAGAAATGAGAAGGAGGAGTGCCTTTTTATAAGAGGGGTGAGGGGCACCTTTGGAAAAGCTAGAAATATAATTTATAATAATTTCATATTCGGTTTCTAATGGCTACAAAGTTGATTATTTAAATGTTAATGTGGGGATAGGTCAAAAACCATTCAACCAATAGAATTTAGATAGGTTTGGGTTACTATATTAACCTTATCTTTTAGTTTTAACTCTTAGTTAATTAGTTTGACATTTACCATGTCACTTTGTATTTTTATAATATATAGTTAATAAACATACTATATACATCCAATCTACCCCCAAGTGGTCCATTAATGATGAACCTATCATGATATAAGTCTCTTGGCCGAATCTTAGATTTTTAGGAATTTAATATCAATTAATAATATAATTTGTTTTAAAAAACTCTTTTATGTCAATTTTGACACTATTCAATAGTTGATTTTTGTGAAACTCATAACAGAATGATTACTTCGAAAAAATTTAATTAAATCATTTCTAACATGTCATATTAACTTATAAAATTATATTAATTCATAAAAAGACTCAAATTATATTTATTTGTGTATTTATAATATCAATTATTTTAAGTTTTCACTATTATGGTAATTACTGCATCATCATTGTGTCATAAATAAATTAAATTATTTAATGTCCAAAAATTATAAATAAAATATACTTCTGTAGGAAATATTTTTATCTTTCTAATTAATATTTACAATCGAATTTATCTTATGTATAACCCTATATTAAAAAAATTTAGTAAATAAACTTCGATTTTAACTCTTTTAACTCTTCTTTGAATTAAATAATAATAAATGTCCTAATCTAATCCAAGTGGACCTAAATTATAATATTTTATTCCTAAGGTTGCTTCTAGTTGAGATACACTTGTCCAATAGAATTAGGACATGTGTTAGGGTAATATTAATATCATTTTTACCCTTAATTACCCAATTTTATTTTTAACCGTGATAAATAAAAGTAAAAAGTTACTATTCACCAAAAATTATTTTCATCTCATTGAACCACATTTTACTTCTTGATATTAACCGTGTCTCTCTGATTTTTGAAATTTCATTCACAGAAGCGGTAAAATTATGTTTTATGAAAAATTCAGTTTTTTAACTACCACTTAGTAGTTTCACTATTCATCAAAAATTGATGTTTTTCAGAGAAATGCCAAAATTTCACCCTGAGCTATAATTGATATTCCAAATTCAAAAATGATGCCTATTTTACAAAATTCCAAACATATAATTTGCATTAATTAATTTTATAATTTATTCCCGCTGTCACAACAAATAGCGTGTTTTTAAGAAACAATATATATCAAAAGATTGATAATTGATTATGTCCAATTTCAAAGTGAAATTAATTCTAATGAACACCATTGGATAAAATGGTAAAAATATATTCTAATTATTCTTTAAAACCACTCAATAATATAATTTATCACTATAAATTATTTTGATTAATAAAGTTGTTTTTAAGTATTTTTCACTATTCATAAAAATTGGAAGTTCTCAGAAAAATACAAAAAATTCAACTTAGGTTAATTTTGATATTCCGAATCCAAAAATGAAGTCCATTTTGAAATATAAAATATATATAATTTTAAAAAAGTAGGTATTACTATTCATAATGGCTAGTTTGATTGGTTGTGGTGTGTTAGAACTCGATGTTGTGTACAACACACGCTATCGCATTATTCAAAGAGAATCGTACCGTAGAAGCTTGGGGTGTTACATAAACGATAGGTTGAGTTCTCAATTGAAATTATCCCTAGATCTCTGCCTATCTCAAAGACACCTTATAGAATGGCAACTGTAGAGATAGAAGAGATGAGGAAGCAGTTACAATAGAATTTGGAGAAGTGTTTTATACACCTGAGTGCTTCACCGTGGGGTGCGCCAGTCCTCTTCATCAAGAATAAGGATAAATCAATGAACCTCTGCATTGATTATCATAAGCTCAATAAAATCCTGATAAAGAAAAAGTATCATCTGCCATGGATAGATGGCTTGTTCAATCAGCATTGTGGGTCCAGTTATTTCTCTCAGGTGGAACTTCAGTCAAGATATCACCAATTAAAGGTGAGTAAGGAAGATATTTCAAAGACTGCCCTTCGAATGAGGTATAGACAGTATGTGTTCATAGTGATTCCCTTCGGACTCACTAATGCTCCAGCAATTTTCATGTATTTAATGAATAGAGTTTTTGGAGATTACCTCAACAAATTTGTGGTAGTCTTTATTGAATATATTTTGATATACTACAAGAGAAAGGAGGAACATGAGGAGCATTTGAATACTATGTTAAAGACATTGTGAAGGGAGAAGTTGTATGCAATGTATAGTAAATCTGAGTTCTGAATGGAGGAAGTATCATTCTTGGAGAATGTTATCACTAGAAAAGGGATATTTTTTTTCCCTTCCAAGATGAAGGAAATTGAAGAGTGGCCCAGGCCAGCATCTGTAATGGAGATCCGCAACTTTTTGGGTCCTGGTAGGTATTATCAATGATTTGTGAAGAACGTTTCATGATTCTCAATACCAATTACCAAGCTGACATATAAGGGAGTAAATGTTTTCTGCACACAAGAATGTGAAGACTGTTTTAAGGAGTTAAAAAAGAGGCTTATCACTACGCCAGTACTCACACTCCCTACAAGTGGAGAACTCTTTGTTGTGTATAGTGATGATTATAAGAAGTAATTAGGTTGTGTGCTAATGGAAATGATAAAGTGAAAGCCAATTCCCCAAGGAAACTTAAAATCCATGAGAAAAATTATCCCATGCATGATCTGGAGTTGGCGGTTGTGATATTTTCTTTGAAAATATGGTGCCATTATCTCTATGGGGAGAAATATGAGATATATACTGACCACAAGAGTATAAAATATATATTCACACATGAAGAGGTTAATATGCACCAGTGAAGATGTATAGAACTCATCAAGGATTATGACTGCTCAATCCTCTACCATCCTAGTAAGGCAAACAAGGTGGAAGATGCTCTAAGTAGAAAGGATCATGGATCTTTGCCAATGATGAGAATTGAAAAGGATCCAATATTCATAGACATTCAAAGGATGGACATAGGAATAATTAATGGAGTAACACAATCAATACTTTCTCAAATTATTCCTCAAACATCCCTCTTGTAGAAAATAAAAGATTCTCAAAGAAAAGATGTGGAAATTCAGAAAATGGTCGAAGCTATCCGAAATGGGAAATCCTCTGATTTCAAAATTGATGAGGAAGGATTTATATGATTTTGCATCATGATTATCTGTACCATCCGATCCAAATATAAAGAAGGAGATTATAAATAATGCACATAGCTCGGCCTTTTCTATCCACCCAGGGAGCACAAAAATGTATCAATATATCTTAGAAAACTTTTGGTGGGACAACATGAAATGGGATATTGTTTAATATACATCAAAGTTCCTGGTATGTTAGAAAGTGAAGTCTAAGAGGAAAAAATATAAGGGGATGATGCAACCACTACCCATACCGACATGGAAGTGGGATAACATTACCATGGAATTTTTCACTAGACTTCCAAGGACATCCAAAGGAAACAATGCTATATGGGTCATTGTGGATCGTCTTACAAAGAGAGCTCACTTTATCGCGATTCAGGAGGACCTCTCATTGGATCAACTTTCATGGATTTACATCAAATAAGTGGTAAGTCAGTATGGAGTACCACTATCTATTGTATATGATCGTGATCCAAGATTCACCTTGAAGTTCTGGAAAAGTCTCCAACATGCTCTAAGAACTGAACTGAACTTCAGTACAGCCTATCATCCTCAAACTAATGGCCAATCTGAGCAAACAATTAAGACACTGGAAGATATAATGAGAGTGTGTTCTATCGAATTTAAAGGAGGATAGTACCAACATCTTTTACTAGTTGAATTCTCCTACAATAATAGTTTCTACTCAAGCATCTGAATGGCACCATATGAATCCCTTTATGGGAAAAGGTGCAGAACACAGGCGTATTGGGATGAAGTCGGTGCGTGTAAGCTGCTAGGGCCGGAAATGGTTGAAGAAATGGTGGAGAAGGTGAAAACCATTCAGAGGCATATCAAGGTATCCAAAAGTCGATAGAAAAGTTATGAAGACAATCGTCAATGAGACCTACAGTTCAAAGTTTGATATAAGGTATTTCTACACATATCTCTACGGAATAAGGTTATGAGGTTTGGGAAGAAAGGGATGTTAATTCCTAGGTACATCGGCCCTTTAGAAATCCTTGATCAAGTCAGAGTTTTGGCCTATCGACTAGCACTTCACCTACCATGTCAAAATTACATGATGTATTTTTTGTATCCCTCTTAAGGAAATACATACCAGACCCTTCACATGTACTCTATTTAGAGGTGGTACAGTTGGAGGATGAATTTTCCTATGAGGAGCATCCAGTGAACATCTTGGATCATAGAGACAAAGTTCTACAAAACAAGAATACTCATCTGATCAAGGTATTATGTAGAAACCATAAGTACGAAGAGGAAACATGGGAACTGGAGGAAGCAATGAAAGAAAAGTACCTGCATTAGTTTTTGTCACAGAATGTAAAATGAAATTTCGAGGGTGAAATTTCTTAAGGGGGGAAGAATGTAACGACCCAATGTTTTTCAATGGAAATTCCCTTCTTATAAATATTTCATAAAATCACATGAAAACACAATATAATGAACTAATAAGTGCTAAGTGACCTTTAAACATTAGTTTTTCACTTCTATGTTTGGAATTTCTAAAATTTTACATTCAAAGTTGTGATCAGTAAGTTATTTGGAGTCTGATAAGAAAAACCTAATTTTTGGGGAATAGTAACCTACCCTTATGAATAGTAAGATACCATTATGTATAGTGATATAACTTAATGAATAGTAACCTTACCTATGACAATATAAAAATAATATTCAAGATGAAATTACGATATACCAATATTTTAGAATAAGTGAATGAATGTTTTAAAACTGGGTTTTTAATAATAAATTATGATTTTAATTAAATATTAAATCAATCATACATAGAATATTATTTTAGGAAAATGGACATCATTTTTGAATTCTACATGTCAAAAAATGGTTAGGGAGAATTTTTGAGATTTTCCTAAAATACCTGAATTTTTTGTGAATAGTAAAATCTGATAAATCACAATAAATGCTAAAACCTTAATTTCTGCATCATGCTTGAGTCATGGATGATGTAAATGGCCTTTGGTTCGAAGTCACATGCATTTATTACTATTATTGGGAATGGAATACTTACTATTCCTTATCTTTTAAAGAAATAATAAATTAAAGATTATAATATCATGAAATCCCTCCTCTCCTCCACTATAACCCCCCCCCCCCACTCCCTCTTCTCTTCACTACTCTCAAGCCTGGTGACTTTCCAATATTCTGCCCAAATACCTCCTCAAGATCATCTCCCATGTCCAAAAGCTACTATCCTCTTCAAAATACCAAAACCTCTCCCATTAAGAGGTTCTCAAAGGAGGAAGTCTCAAGAGGTAAATTCCTCTTTCCTATTCATTCATTTCTTTTAAGTTCTTTTCTTTTTGTTTCTTTCCTCACCTCCCTTAACCCAAATAGTATGATAACATCAGTAAAATAAATTTATTGTAATATTTTTATTATAAGGGGATATTTCATTATCTTCTTTCCTTTCCCCACCATTTTATTTGAAATAAATGAAAGCATCATTTGAGATGTTCTAATTTAGCACATTCAACGACAATGGTTTATCAATTTATATTATCATATTTAATTCTGGTCACGAAACCATTTGTGTTATGGTTGAACCAGATTAATATATTTGTGATATATTATAACGACCCACACTTTACATACATTGTTAATACTTCAAAATTGAAGCACACTTATTACAACATATGACAAAACCACAAAGGACCGTATAGGTATAGTGTCTTTAGAAACTGGGAAACATAAACAACTGGTTCATAAATATTCTACAGTGTCTCCCATTTATTTCATCATATCTAGGGTCCCTTTTAGCATATTCTACTTAATATCCATCTTCCTGACCTGGGGAAAGGAAAACATAAAAGGGTGAGCTCAAATGCTCAGCAAGGGAAAATAAAGGAAATAAAAATCATATCATATCTTTATGAAAATCAAAACCTGCAAAAGAGATCATAATATCTTAACATGGAATAAATCATAGAAGTGAAAATGAGATCCCCATAATCATAACATAAAACTTGAAACTTTGTGGCATGCACACATAATCATGGAAAATCATTTCTTGTTAGTCATGACTCATTTCCAAGACTATCATAGTGGACAAAGTCCCTTTCTGAACCGAGTTCACTCCTCGTTTCAGTCCTGTATCACTGAACCGAAATAACCTTCCGTTCCAGCCATGTCTATCTCATGAGATATAAAATCATTACCCAATGCATTGGAGGGAGATATAGGTCCCACCCATCTTATAATGAATCCTTTCTTATGTGTTCCATATAATCATAAAACATACATCATCGCATAACACATGTAACAAAAATGGGATTCTTGAAACATCATGACATCATAAATCAATTCATATAAGATAAAGGAATTCATAAACATAATTCCATCACAACATAGTCAAATCAATGTAAAAATATGGATAGAAACAGAACCCTTTATTATCTTAGATGGAAAATAATTTTGATAAAACACTTGAATTGAATTCTTGAGGAAAATATCCTTTCTTCTTTAAAATCAATTTCTTTTCACAAAACATCATGCAATTTTAAAAGAAAGAGATTTTATTGAAAATAGTCATGAAATATTTTAGAGGAAGCTTCATGAAAATAAGGCTTTATAAAACAGTAGAAATCCGTTCGTGCCGTATAAGTTAAAAAAAACATTCTTTATACTTTTGTCGGAAAAGTCAAAAAGTACCTCGTACGAAAAACGACAAAAGATTCCTTTCATACGTATTACTAAAAACTCACCGAAGGGTAAAAATGGATTTAAACAATTTTAGGTGGATGGAAATAATATTAAATATTGAGTAAACATGGATGTGGATGATAAAATACACCCCAGTAAATACTTACGAATAAACAATCTCGGATAAAAATGAGATTGTGATATTTCCCTTACCTTAGGTCTGATTTGCTTTGTTCGTGTCCGAAGCTCCTGTATAATGGTTTAAATAATGTTATTGACTTATTCCAGAATCATAC